>CM062805.1:898714740-899077124 GCA_031772625.1 Pinus tabuliformis
AAACCTACAGGATGGTTTAAGGAGAAATTGTTTCACTCATGGGATTTCAGATTGGAACAATGTATATGCTACTATAGAGCATTATTGGTGATGGGTGCAACAATTCCATTATTCCTGAGAGTGGAGTTGAAGAAGGGAAAATTCTTATAGTATTTGGATAGAAGCTATGATGTGGCATCAAATACTGGGACATATCAAAGAAAATGTATTGCGAGTACTACATGGTAAATATATGGTAGAAAGTATGTCTAATTGATCATTAGATTTTGGTTTTATGAGCATTTCTTATAGGAAGAAAAATTAAATAAGATTATTTTTTGGTGCTACGAGGGTAGAGAAAATATTACAATTAGTGCAAAATTATGTCTTTGGACCTAGGTCGGTTCAATCACTGGGTAAATCTATGTACTACGTCTCTTATAAATGACTTCTCGAGGAATACATGGGTTTATTTGCTCAAGAAAACATTTGAAGTGTTTGACAAGTTTAAAGAGTTTAAGGATCATGCGGAAAATCATACAGAGAAGAAATTAAGTTGTTGAGGACAAATAATAGTGAAGAATTATGTGGGAATGAATTCAAGGAATTTTTTAAGAAGCATGGTATAGAAAGGAAAAAGACTACTTCGTACACACCTCAACGTAATGCAATTGTTGAAAAGATGAACAAGATGCTAATAGAAAAAGCAAGGAGCTTGCTCAATGGTACCATGTTAGGACATGAATTCTAGGTAGGAGTAGTGGATATTGCATGTTACCTAGTAAATCAAACACCCTCATTAGCATTGAATGCCAAGACTCTTTTAAAAACCTTTGGGTATTTAGTTATTATGCTTATGTACACATTCCAAAAGAAAATAGGAGTAGGTTGGATACTAAAGCTAAAAAAATGTATCTTTATTAGATATAAAGATGATCAAAAGGTTGTAAGCTTTGGAACTTATAAATAAGGAAGTTTGTGCATAATGGAGATGTGGTATTTAGAGAAATCAAATTTTTTTTCAAATAGGGAGTCCTACCAATGGAGAATGAACCTGAGAAGACAGAGTTTGAATTGGAGGATGATGAATTAGGTTCTATAGATGAACATGAATCAAAAGAAGAAGAATCACATAATCTGATATTGAGGAGATCAATTTGGGAAAGAGGGAAATGAAATGGTATACTCCACCTAATTTATGTTCTAATTTCTTTGCTTATTATTGATGATATTCCTAGAACTATTACGAAGCTAGTGGATTGAAAGGATGTCAAACTTTGGAAAAAGGCCATGGTTGAAGAATTTACAGCCTTGGACAAGAATATAGCTTGGGCTCTAGTGGAGTTGTCATGTGGAAGAAATCCCATTGGAAATGGCAGGCTAGATATTGTAGATACAGATGGTAGCTTTGAGAAAATATATGTGAAAATGAGGGAAGGAACATTTGACAACTAAAGATGGTTTTTAGGTATTTGTGTGGCACCATTGGTTATGGATTGTGCTACCAAGGAAGACAAGGATTTGACATTGTGTTGAAATATGTGGATTTGTTGATGAAAATTGGGTTGGATATTTGGATCGCAAGAGATCTACAAATGGGCATGTGTTTAACGTACTTAGAGGAGAAATCAGTTGGATGAGTAAGAGATAGTTTGTAGTTGCACTCTCAACTATAGAAGTTGAACATATGGCAAAATTCAATTAAGGAAGGAAGAACTATAGTTACAAAGATTGTGTTGAGGTATTGGGTTGGTATAGCAGGTTGTAAGAATAGATTGTGACAGTGAGTGTGCAATATTCTTGGAGAAGAACCCAACATATCACCCTAAGACAAAACATATTAATTTTGAATATCACTTTCTGAGAGACAGGGTCGAAGACAAGAAGGTGCTACTAGTAAAGGTGCACAAATTGAAGAATGTTGTAGATTCAATGACAAAAACTAAGAGCATTGAGAATTTATTTTAGTGTAGAGAAATAATGGGCATTGTTTCCCTATATTGCTAATCACTCACTCTTGTAACCCCTTATATGGAAAGAAAACAACAAGTGGGAGAATGTTGGGTATGTGTTATATTCTCTGCATGACCGAAACCAAGCTTAAATCATATGTGTTAGGTGCAATGAGGGAATCACGGGGGGTGACAACTCCCCTTGCTTGGGTCTACCCCCCCCCCCACACAACACACACACACATAGAAAAAGGGTAGTTTTTGTGTCCATTTTTGGCAATTTTTGCCACGTGATTTTTGTTTTTGGCGATTTATGGCACATGGTGGTTCAACCCATAGTTTTGTAATTTTTGTTAAGGAGGTATCATTGAATTCAAATGCAAGTTTAATGGATTATGGATTTTTGGATGCTACATGATATACATGTTTTATTTGAAGATTGTAATGGAATAATATAGTAAAAAAAATATTTATGGTTTTTCAGTTTTTGGGTTTCCAAGGTAAAATGTTTGAGTTAAATGTGTGTATCCCATTACATCTTTTTTTGTTTTTATTAAGAATTTATTTATAGTAATTAATTTTACATGTTCAAAACCAATAGGTGAAGCATGGAGTTTTGAAAAGCATTGTGGATTTAAGAATGGAGTGTGGGAGCAAATTTAGATAGCCTTTATAATAAAGCTCCTCATTTTTTTAAGTGAAGCCAAGAAAAACTTGAGAATTGTGTTGAATCCAGTGGATTAGATTTGAGGGCTTGGAATTTGGGAACCATTCTTGGTGAATTGCTATCAACCAATAAGATAGAGTGAAGGAAAGGGAAAATAGGGATTGTCTCTTCATATTTTATGGAAAGAGTGTTAATAACCACATTCTCTTTTCCCTTTCTATATATGAGCTCATAATCATAGCCAAACATTCTCCTAACTCATTTTTGTTGCTTCAATGATGAAAGTTGCTACTCAAAAAAATTATTTGAGATTGTGATGATATGTTTTAATCTATAAATTTTTCCCAAGCAAATATGGGCCCCAGATGTTGACATTATGCAACATGGCCATAATTTTTTTTTCATAAGTAGATTTTCATATGTCGCTCTAAAATTTGTTTTCTAGTAAAATCCAAGGAGCGACCTTCTTGCATGAGAACTGCACCAATGCCTTTCTCAAAGGCATCTCATTTCAAGAAAAATGTCTTAGTGAAAGCAAGTAGGGGCAGGACTCGAGTGGTGCACATAGCATCTTTCAAAAGCTTGAAAGGCAAGATTAGTGGCCTCAATCTAATGAAAATAATTTTCTTAAGTAAGGTTGTAACCAGGGATTCCTAGATGGTTAATGAGTGATATAAAAGACAAGGATGATGATGACCAATCTCACCCCCAAGCCACATATCCCTTGAGTGTGCCCTCTATTTATCCTTGGGAATTTATTGTTTGCCTCGGTTTACTAGTAAATCCCTCTATTTCATGACAAGCAATAACACTACTTGTGTCAATGCCTTCTCTATATTTTTTTACGAGGGCACCTTCTCTTTCTATGTGATCGTACTTTCCTTTATCACTTGGGCCTTCTCACCTTTTTTGTTTCCACTCCACCATGGATTTCGCCTCGTTATATTTCTATGGTGTTCTACCTAGCTACCACTTGTTGGCCTTCCTTTTACCTTCGTCAAATTTTTTCGGCATGATTTTGTGTATCCTTAACCTATTCTTCAGGATTCACTTCATGCGCTCAACTTCTCCAAAATACCTCAATCTAACTCGCTTTTCCTCCCGCTTATAGTGATGATTGACAAGCACACCTAATGTTGTGGTGGTGGTGGTGGATGTGGGAAACTTGGAGGCTCATAAGCTTAATTTCGAGCAGAAACTTATGTTCACTAATATCTAAGCCACACTCCTCCTAAGATTTGGTCTGGAATGCAGGTAGAAAAGGATGAGGTTTTCCATGAGCATCAATGCATCCTAGATTCAAAGTCCTTGATTGTACAGTTGCTTAGGTTCCTAAACCAAGAATATGTCAAGGTGCTAGAGTCACTACTTCATACTGTAGATTTATATTTTCATGTCAGTTGTTGGGTAATATGTTGATTGACAGACAAAATGAATGAGGAAACCTTTTGATTAAGTTGAAGGAGCTAAAGGAGATGTTGATGATAGAAGAAAAACACTTATTTTTCCTAGAAATGGGTTTTTCCCTTAGGTTGAGAGCTATAACGGAATGCAAGGATCGAGGCCCAATCATAGATTTGAACACCTCCCTTACCTCATGATTGACAAGTTATTATATTTAGTTGTTCAAATCACTCTAATGCACTCTCTTATTATTATGGTATCTACATGTATGACTAGTTTTCCCATCTATAAGACAACCTTTTTTTCTTTATCCTTTCATGTGAAATTTTGTATGTCGATGATAACTTTAAATTTTGATCTTATGAGACTATTGGTTGGTTTTCCCTATGTAGGGCATGCCCAATTTTGGATAGTTTCTGGAAATTTGTTATTTTATCTCTAGGTTGGTTTCCCTTGTGGCAAGTCGGAGACATATAACCTTTTATGTTGTATGTAATCTTCTTATCCATTTATGAAAACTTAAACTAACTAAAAAAAAAGTTGTAAGCAGAGCTATAATTTTTCCATAGTTGTGGATAAACTTTTTATAGTAGTGTGTTAGGCCTAAGAAGCCATGTAATATTTTAAGGGTCATAGGTCATGGTTGATCGTTCATAGCTTCTATTTTCTTGGAGTCCACTCATACACCACCGTTACTAACAAAATGGTCTAAGTATTCTACTGTTGAGGCCCCAAAATCACATTTCGACCTTTTACGAAAAGTTTGATGATGATATAGTAACTGTGAGACCTTATCAGCATGGATGGGGTGGGTCTGCCATGAGTTCCTGTAAATGAGGATGTTATCAAAGAAGGCAAGGAAAAAATGGCATTGAAAAGCTTGAAAGACGTGATTCGTGAGCCTTTGGAAAGTGGAGGGGTTGTTGCACAAGTAAAGAGGCATGACCAAGAAATCATAATGAACTTCATGAGTTTGAAAGGTAGCCTTCATAATATTAACCACCTTCATACAAATTTGGTGATAACTAAAGTGGGGATCAAACTTGGTGAAAATTTGGGCACTAATAAGTTCATTCAAGAGGTCATCAATGAAAAGGATAGGAAATTTGTACTTGATGGTAATTTTTTTAAGGGCATGAAATTAGGCCTCATGCACCAAGTGCCATCTCTTTTGAGGACATGACCACAAGAGAATAATACAGGCTATTACTTTGGAAGATGATGTTGGAAACTAACAATTCTTGACCTATTTTATCAATTTCATTTTTCTAAGCAAAGGGGTGGTGATAAGAATGAATAATGGGGGGGAGTCTACTAGGAATGAGTGGACTAGAATGATCATGGGAACTACGAGAAGGTGGGAGGCCTTGAGGGTCTTCAAAAACTAAGTGGTTGTGGGACAAGATAAGGTGTATGTTAGGATGGATAGGTTGGGAAAAAACTTGAATAACATAAAACTCGGAAATTATGTTATAATGGCCCTTTTTGAAGAGTTTTTCCATGAAATGTGAACTATTAATCTTTGTTAAGTCGATTATGATGCCCTGGAAAGTATATAGATGGCCCTATTGCAAGCTCATATATAATTCCTTAAAATCCATACTAATGGGGCCTCGTGTGTGCAACCATTCCATTTTCAACACAATGTCACAACCCCCCATTTCAATAGCAAACATATAATATTTGAGTGAATAATACCCATTGTGAATGCAAACATTTTCACAATGACAACAAAATTTAATGGACCCACCATTAGCAATCATAACTTCGAAATTTTTAATGGCACAGATATAACAATGGGTCTCTTGAGCTACACTATATTGAATAAAATTGCCATTGATAATGAGGATAATGACTTTTTTGTGCTTGATGTAGCTAGTTAATTTCAAATCTTAGGGGGCTGAAAAGTTTTTGTTGCTTGCATTTGTGACCTGGAAATTATTTTTCATCACAGTTGTAACAAATACCTTTAAGTTGTTGTCCTGCCCTTTTTTACCATGTTAACTTGTGAATATTGGGTAGAGGAGATGGAGGAGAGGTATTGTTGGGGCAGGGACGAGGAATAAAAGATGTCTTTTAAAGTTGAGAACTAACCACTTGTTGGGCTTCTTTGGCTTGTTGAGTAGCTTCAAGTCAAGTATGAGGGTGGGCCATTAGAGCATGGATTTTTTCCTTGAGACCATTGATAAATAATTCATGGAAGAAGGTGTCAAACATGCCTTTGGTGTGAAAATCCAATTGCTTGAAAGTATTAATGTAGTCTTCAACTATGCTTGATTGTTTAAGCTTGGTCAAATTGCCTAGATCATGAGTATTGATGTCAAGGTTTTCATTAAGATTAGCAACAAATTGAGTCCAAGAAATATATCCGTGGTGGGAATTCTTATGTCATTTCCACCATTACCAATGCTTTGGGTCTAAATAGAGGACACCCACACAAATTTTTAGGAGGCCATATGTGATACCATCCAATAAGAAATAATGTTCCATTTGGGTGACCTAGTTAATGGGGTCAAAGCCATCAATTTTATTATGATCTACTTTAGGAAGGCATAGATCACGAGAAAAAGGAGTTAGAAAAAGGATGATTCAATGCCCTCATGGTGTAGCATTTACTCTATGGAATTAGGACACTTGTTTTTATCAAGCTAGTTGATCCTATAATTAAGGGTAGATAATGGGGAAGCAATGTCATGAAATTTGTTTTCATTATGAGCTTGAGTAATTGAAAATTGGTTTGGGAAGTTTGTATAGTACTCTTCCAAGGAAGAAATGTGATCTTTGTATTCCATTGGAAGTGAGTGATGGGAGGGTAGGGCTAGAAATGAGGGAATAAGGTAAGTAGGCGAGTGGGTCCACACAAAAAGAGTTACTAGATAGTTATACATAAGTGATCAATGTGATGTTCTTAAGTGAGGAAGATAGGTGAGTAGTAGTATGCTAAGTGGGTCTACAGAAAAAGGGGCTAAATAATGAGAGGTACCAATACAATCAACACAACATTGGGGATTTGTTGAGAGAGGTCCCAAATAAGGGTATTGTTAGGTCCACTTCATACTCTCTTTTTTTATTTTTTAAACTCTGGCAAAGTTATAGTCTGAACTAAATAATAATGCGCTAACAAAATGCCCAAATTTTACATATTAACATATGTGTAGGAATTTTGTTACCTAATGCAATAAATTGATTTTCTAGGAATTGAAGCAATAAAGATAAGGGTATGAAGGGTCATAAGGAGAAGTGATCGTTCCATGTTGTAGCTATCTTATATGCTTGTGAGCTTTAACAATAGTACTTTAACCAACATCTCAGGGCTCTAACTTAGAAGGGCTGATCACACCCTTAGTCATACTACCTAATTAGCCATACATGTGAGAGTATTCTTCATGACTACTATACTTATTGCCACTATAGTAGTCAAATAGTTGAGTGGTAGATTTAGAGTTGGTTTAAGGATGCCTACATGACTTACAATAAACTCAAGGGTAAATGAAAGTGAGATTCAAAGTATAGGTGTTGTTTGATGTGGTATTACCTTAGAGGTACCAGTATGGGTTACAAGGGTTTCCAATAAGGTGAAACCAGAAGTTTCCATCCAAGTGGAACCATGTGTAGTTATTATGTGTATTTGTCCTTGACTATATTTTTATCCACATAACGATAGATAATTGTGTTTTATTATAGATGCCAAAATGCATCTCTAGCATACGAAGATTTTTAGAAGAAAAAAAGGTTGAAGGAAGGTTGCTCTTATACCATTTATAATGTACCTAATAGAGATACTTGGAATAGAGGTTCAAATAACATCTAGGTATTTAACTAATTGAAATAAAAGAGAGAGCACATTGATAAAGGAGCAAAATATGATACTTTAATTACCAAGGGAATGATGTTCACTTGCTTCTTCAAGGGGAAAACCTCCAAAAGAGCAAAGCTCAAGTACAATAATCCTACAAAATTTGTCTTTCATAATGCTTCTACCTCTATATATAGTACTCTCTATTCTTTTAGAACATTAAAAAGGAGGAACTTTCTAGTAATCCCTCCTACATAAGTTATGTTCACGCTACTACTTTCCTTATTTACTAATAATGGTCTTCCTTACACAACAATATATTAATCTATATATAGGTGTTAGGGTGACTACGAACCTAACAAATTTTCTTGGTTTCATTTACCATGATAGAAACTCCCAACTTATGTTAGAGATCGCATTGGAAGAACTTTAGATGGTTTTACATAGCTTTTAAAAAGATAAAACCCTAGGGAGAAATTGGCTACTAGTGGAATTTGACATATTAGGATGTTTTGATTTTTTGGGAAATGACCAATTAATAGTCATCAAGTACTCAAGAACCTCAGGCATTGGCAATATTGAATACCACATTTCTTGCACTCATTCATAAATATGACGACCCATCCTCTTTTGAGCAATTGAATCCTATGTGTTAGCCTCCTATTCCAATAGGTGTCATTTTTCATGATTGACAGTAGAAGTGCCAAAAATGTTCATCTTTTCCATGCTGCAAAAGTTCCATTTTTGAAGGATTTCACAGTTAAGGGAAGGCCAAACAGCTTAATCTTGGCCTCCCTAGGTTTAAATTTCTTGTTTTAGAAGATAGAGAATAAAGATCTGTCCAAACTGTTTAATCTTGGCAGATTATTAGATAGGTAGAGAAGCTAGGGTACTCAACAGCCTAATCTGAGCCCCTGGAAGATATAAGGATAGATTTAGATAGGAGGATAGCCAAAAGAAAAGAAGAAAAGCTGGGTTTGCTAGTTCAAGTGCACCCAAACAAAAAAAAGACAAAATGCTAGGTAAGTAGGCTGGGTAGGTAGTTTTGAGGTTGCAGAATGATGAATTGTGATCAGTTTTGTGTTTCAAAGTGCTAATCTACTTCAGATCACAAGTGCAAGGCAATTTTCCCTTGGAGCAGCTCAAGCGAGGCATGACTAACTTCCCCTTCTTCCTTTTCCCCAAATCATTCACTAATTTTTCCCTAAAAGATGTTAAGATCTGCTTGATATCTTTAAAAATCATCATATTCCATAAACATTTGCCTAAGTAAAGATCTACTTTACTTAGGGGTGCTCATATCTCTTCTATAAAGTCCTATTTCCCCTTTGTAGCCTAATATTTCTATCCTTAGCGCTTTCTGAGCAAAATTCATATTAACTTCTAACTCTATTATATAAATCCCTCCTTATTTCCCCTCCCCATATTAAAAATATAGTAAAAATCCCCTTTATATACATATCCCCTCCTTTGGTTGAAAAATAACCATAAGTATTGCTTGGTAATTACTAAGTTTGCCTGAAACTTAGTAAGAACCCTCATTTTGCTCACCTAGCCCTCTTTCCATGCTTTGGACCCCTTCCAATGCATCAAAAATCCTTTCTAAGCCATAAAAACCCCCCTCTGATTTCATAAAACCCTTCTCTGATCAAGAGAATCTCCCTCTGATCGCATTGACCCTCTTCCAATTGAATAATTCCTCCTCCGATGAGCTTTCCTCCCCTCCGACGCGATATCGCTGTCGGAGGTCGCAGCATTCAATTATCGGCCCCCTTTTATAACACCCCGATATCATTACGTCGATGCGATTTCGCAGTCGGCAGTTGCAATGGTTTAATGCCCTTTAACATTCCTCCGATCACTTCCGCCGATGCGATATCGCTATCGCATCCGAAGCAATATCGCAAGCCACTTCTATCGCAAGCCCCCATTTCGCTATCGCATATATATAAGTCTCGACCTCTCGCCCTCCGCCGACGCGATATCGCTGATCGCGCGGTAGCCATCCGATCCGCCCCCAGATCCAATGGTCCACATTGTGTCGCATTCCCCATATCGCATCGCTCCATCGCATATATGATTAAGCCTCTGCCCCGATATGCGATCGTCGATAGCAATATCGGCGATCGCTATATCGCTAACCGTTTGTACATAAAGCACTCCGCCCATTTCTCACCCCCGATAGCGTTATTGCGATTTAATCCTTAGCCCTCCGATCCGCTCTCCCCGATCTGACAATGGACAGAAATGGCGAGGTGGCGGGATGTTAGCGTCCGATGGAGGGTGGTTTTACCACCGTACGCGCGGACGCGTGCCCTATTTTCATTGCATTGGGCCTCCTCTAACACTTACCACCCCCGTACAAAAGGTGGTCCGATGAAACCACTTACCGACATCTGCCTGCGTCCCCACCCTGCCACCGTGTCCTGTGCCACATCATCGCCCCAGTCAGCTGCCATGTCATCTTGCCGTACCTGGGACCCGCCGATGACGTCATGCTGACATCATCCAAAAAAACGCCAAAATGCCGCGGAAACCCAAATTTGCTCCGGACAACGAGCTCGGCCCCAGCACAGTTATATTTTTGCAGATCTTCCGCCAGTTTTCAGTATTTCTTCATTTTTGTTGATATTTTGATCGGCCAGCGCCGAAACTCCTCCAAAAGCCCGCAAAAGCACCGCAGCAGCTATTTTTTCCATAAAGTGGTGGGCAAGGGCGATTTTGCAGAGTCAAAGTGTATCAGCGGAGCGTTAAAGAGTATCAGTTAAAGAATATCAGTGGAGAATTAAAGCCACATCAAAGGAAGATTAAAGAACATCCAACAAAGTCAAAGAGTATCAGTACAGAGTTAAAGGCTATTAAAAGCTAAATCTAATCAGGATCGATAAACATTGAAGCCGGCTAAAAGGAACAGATCAAAAGCCGAGGAACAGTTATTGCAGATAGACAGCACAAAGCTCAAAGGACACCTCAAAGCCTCGTTTTTTATGCAGCTGCCTCCAGCGCAGCAGTAGCTAGATATTTTACATTACTTGCAGTAGAAGTTAGGTTAATCTAGATATTGTTTCCTCAGATCTTCTCCAAGATCTTGTTTGTAGATATTTTGCTTATAAATACCTCCCCAAGCGATGTATTGAGGGTTGGTTGTTGTTGGTTTGTAATTCATTTCTGAACTGCACTGTAACTCTGTGAATATTCTTAATAAAAGGCCGCTGGAATGCATTGTTGCTGAACTTTGGATGTGGGATTGATGACAGGGAGCTATGTTACAGAATTCTTGAATCATTTTTTAGATCAATAAGTCTTTCTCTTACTTGTGTCTTCAATTTATGTCTTTCTATATCATACATGTTTCATAATCTAAATATCAGGGAAAAGGAATAGCCCAGAATTTACGTAACTGTAATCTGTGTTCAATCTCTGTTATTTTCTATGTTTTCTTCATAATTAGCACAAACAGTGAATACTTAATTGCTCATGTTTCCCTAGTTATCACATCTTGATTACAGGCTAAGAAATCCTTAATTGCTTCTTGGTCTTAATCATTCACTTTCCCTCTGTTAGATGAAGGATTCTTAGTTGCCCTTCACCTCTGACCCCATTCCATCTGACTTCAGCTTACAGATTGTTCCATGATTGATTCCCTGCTCTATAGCACCTCTTTTTGTCAAAGAAACCATATCTAGCTCATCGTCATGCACTCCATTGCCCAATGGACTGAACTTCTTAGATTTGCACCCTGTTCCATTGAATGACACCATCCATCCAACCAAACTTAAAACAAACTCTGTACTTCATAACTAGCCTAAAATCTCCCCAAACAAAGCTAAATCATAAAGAGAGAGCCCTCTCTAGTTGCAGGTAGGCTAGGACCTGCAACTAAAAGATTAGTTTGTGGTTACCTCGGCCGTATTCCCATAGGAGTCAAAGGGAACAACCTGAGTGATAACACTATGTCAATTTGCAACACCACATAAAAAATTAACTCTCAATCAATAGCTTGTTGTCTCAAGGATATACTCTTATACTGCATATCCCTAGAGTATTTTGGTTTCCTTAATGGGAGACAAATTCATAAATCTATTATTCTTTCATAAGAAGCCCTACACTTTCTTAATATGGGTTTCTAAAAAGCCATCGTATATAAAGTTGGCATATCAAGGGCCTTTGATAGAGTCAATTGACTTTATCTTCTACTACTACTAATTTCCCTTGGTTTTTGTCATTTCTTTGTCTCTTGAATTATGAACTAAACTAGCACTACCTCCTATGCTTTGTTAATCAATGGCTCAGTCACCCCTTTCTTCGATGTTGAAGGAGGACTAAAATAAGGGTTCCCTCTTTCTCCACTTCATTTCCTTCTAGTGGCAAGAGGTGCAATCAAGCTAATTAATAATGCCTTGACCATAGCATGTTTAAAAAGGCATGGTATTTAGCCTTATATGTTTCATTTACCATGTGTTGTTTTTTAATGACATATTGATTTTTGTTCAAGGAAATTTAAGATAAATTTAGCACTTAGAGGGTCTTCTTAGCATATTCTTTAAAGTTACAGGAATGTGCATTCATGAATCTAAATCCTCTATATTCTCTTAGGGGATGCTAGACCTTGAAAAACATTGCAAATTTCATATTCCTTCTCTCCATATTGAGGATATTGGATCATGCTTCAATTACCTAGGAATTACTCTCAAACCAAATGACGACAAGAAAATGATTTGTTTTGGCTTTTGGCAAAAAAATGAAAGGAAAATACATATTTCGTGTAATACATAGTTTTCTCAAGCAAGCCAATTAGTTATAGTAGAATTTATTTTAGGAGCCATTCAAGCCTATTTCTCATCCCCGAATTGGATCCCTAAATGAATTTTAGGAAAAATTTATCAAGTATCTTTTAGATTCTTTAGGTTGGACGAGTGTGGGTGCATTTTTTATGGCTATTTTTGCTTGGCCTAAACCCAAATTTTGGCTTATTATACGCAAGTTATACTTCATTTTGCCTATTTTATATTCATTTTGGCTGCAAAATCCATGAAAAAGGTATCCAAAGTCATTCTCTTCTAAGTTATGAAATTTTGATAATAATAAAAAAAGTGTGCATTAAAGAACATCTAACCATGAAATTTACCTTAAATGTTTTGCAAATACTCATTTAATTGGATAAATGCAAGACAACTAGGCAAAATGTAAGACGTGTCTTTTTCCTTGGGACCCAGACATGGAAAAACACCTATTCGCTTGTCAAGAATTAGCCCATACAGACCCGATCAACACTGAGTCAACACAACCAATTTTTCAAGAAAAACCCTTGTTTTGAGCTAAAATCAAATATATTTTAATTTTTTAGGGGTTGGATCAAATTTCAAGGGCCTAGAAGGGTGGAATTTGACCCAAATAGATCCTAAAAAAACTATTTTACTCTATGGCATTAGAAATCATAGCCTTTTCAATTTTGAGAATTTGTATGAAGGCACCAAGTGTGTGAAGACTTGACACAACTTTGTATTTTTCATAACTCTATTTTGAGAGCTTTGGTACCAAACTTTTAAGAACTATGTTGCAGATCTATTTATGTCTTTTTTATCAATTAATGAATCTTTTTGAATTTTTTTAGCTGATAGTCTTTGATAGATGTGCTTGCTTGAAGGTGGAGGGCTCTCACAATCAACTTGTCCACTTAGTTATTTTGTTGTACATCAACTGTGTTTTGGTATATATTTCCTTATTATTTTAATGCTAGCATATTTTTTATTTCATGTACTTTCTCAAGTCATATTGTACATACTCATACTTTTGCTTTTATATGCTCAAAATTGTCAATAAATGTCCAAGTTTGTTTTGTTGACTATTTAGGCCGATAGGCCTTCCTATTGAAACAGACTTTCGTCGTCCCTTTTTTTCTCATGCTGACACGTTGCATCGGGAACAGAGTGAGTATAACTGCAAAGTTCTGTAATCTCACGCCGACACGTGGCATCGGGAAAAGAGCGTGGATAACCGAAGAGTTCTGCAAGCGAGGTGCGTCATGTATTCATGGATATTGATGAAGACGGTTCTGCTGCTAAATTCGTGCCGTTTTCTTAGGAGCCGCTTCATTCCTCAGGTATTCCACCAGGCGGCCGATGCCCCATTCCCTCACCTCCCCAAACGCGTTCATCGCTGAAGGTCTCAGGGCTTCGCTAATCAAATTCCTGCGAAGACTCCGCCACAGAGGCCCGTATGCGGCCGAACTGATGCTGTGTCGGTTGCTGCTGAAGATTTTCTGCATCCCGCCAAAGGGTGGGCGGTCAGAGAAGATGGAGCCCTTCTGTGCCGTGTTTTGCAGGTATTGCTTTTATATGCTCAAAATTGTCAATAAATGTCCAAGTTTGTTTTGTTGACTATTTATACTAGTTTAGTTTGTTGTCCATACTTATTTGGATTTTATTTAAACTTGTTTTATTTGTTTCCCATATCTTTCATTGTTTATGAGCAAAAATATCATAGGATAAGTGGTATACATTAGATTGTCTTATTGTTAAACTTAGTTGCAGATTAGGAGTGACGCTCTCTTCCTCTTCCTAAAGAGAAAAGGCCTTAAAGCATGCTTTGATTAATCAAAATAGCATTGTCTCGTGACATCTCAGTTTTTCATGCTTATAAAGATCAAATCATGCTTTCATATATTAGACAATGAATGGAAAGAAGAGCCAATTGTTGGATGTTGTAGACAATTAAGAGTGGCCCCTGATTTGGAAAGGCTTCCGTGCATAAGTCCCTCAAACTGGACTTGTTATCATTGTTTACATTTCTTGTCAATTTCCCTATCAAAGCATTTCATTTCAATATGTGTGATATTCTCAAAATCAATATTACATGAGAGTGTACAAGATCAAGAGCCGACCATTGTAACCTTGGGAAACCAATAAAGTTTGCAACATTTGGGACATTGATGCATGCCTAGTCATTTAATCAGTTTTTGGTATATTTTTGTTTCATTTTCAAACCCTCTAAAGTTCTTCCAGTGTGATCTCTAACATCTTCAAATAGTTTATTTAAATCTAGTGTTGAAATATTTTTTTTAAAGTATATGGTTTAAACATCTTACTCACACTTTTTTAAATTTTTAATTACTTTGTTTTTTTTAAGTTTATATGAAATTATATTACATCATTTAGACATCCAAGTATTTTACTTATGATTGAGAGTGAGTAAAATATTTTTTATCACATTAAATTATAATATGAACAACAAATCTTGTGACCATAATAAGATTAAGATTATTGATGTGTTATAATACTTCTAATTAAAACTAACGAAACATACCTACTTAAAGTTGATACATGATTTCATAATATCTATGAGAGATCTCAACTGTGCAATCTCATGTGCAGTATGGCAAACCCCGAACAGAATATATTATAGCAAGGTTCACCCGTGATGACACTCAGTTCACCATGGAGCACGAACATGTTCTCGATGCCCACGAGGTGGACGAAGATCTCGATGGCCATGAAATTAATGGGTAGCCGTTGTCGAGAATGAAAACATTGCCAAATCAACCTCGGCCTCGCTAACCAATATTCCTGCTTTTGTCAACTTCGCAATGCCAACGGATAAAAAAAAATAAAAATATCTTGCATTTGCATGACGTAATAGCTCATAAAAATGAATAAGAAAATATCATTCATTTAAAAGTTCTCCGAGGAAAAGAAACCTAAAATTATTCCTTCGTGATTTGTTTTATGCCTTCGTGATTTGTTTTATTGTGATCAAATATGGTTAAAAGTTATTCGAACACTTTACCATCCCGCTCAATTATGCACCAGTGTTCTCGTCGTTTGTTCGAGAGCATAGTCACGGTTAACGTTTGGATATCAACTGTGTGTACATTTATGTTAGTCCATCCTTCGGGTGGACCCACCATCTATGAAAGATATATTTGGATTGGAAAAGAGTGCAATGAGGGTTATGAGAGGTGAGACCTATCAAATTAGAGTGAATTGGAAAAGAGTATGAGGAAGGTTATGAGAGTTGTTCGTAATTTAATTGGAAAATTATGTAAATGTCAATTTATAGAGATTTTTTTAAAATATTTGAGTTTTAATTAGATATCTTGTTCTTCTTTTAGTAGGAGCTCTCCATCTACTTCGACCCTGATTTAGTTGTCCCAGTTGACTTGATTGTATCATGCTCCAACCTTAACGTAAACCATAATGTGAATTCAGCGTTTGCTTCTATTAACATCTTCATCCCCTCTTTCAAATTACTTCCCTCCTCTTTCGTTTGTCACTCCCCTTATGTGAACACCTCTTTGAAGCATTCCTCCCCCTCCATTTGTTATCCCTTCGCATGATGTATCCCTCCCTTTGAATTGGTGATTTCCCCCCATTCCTTGAGCCCCCATTGTCCCTCCTCCCTCATCCTAAAATCCCCCATTATTGAAGGAACCCCTTCTTATTATATTTCACGAACGAGTGTCAAAGAATATTTCAACCCCCTCTCTTAATAGTAGGATGATTCCCTCCATTAACAGTAATATGTTAGCACCCTCTCGTAATAATAAGAGGGTGGTAAATCTCTCTAAGTTATATTTTGAGCCCTGGTATATAGTCTCTTAGAGAAAGGATTAAACTTTATCCTTGCTCCGAGAAAAATCCCAATGGAAGATATTATTTGTAACGTTGAATATGGAATTAGGGACTTATCGGATAACATAAAAGATATCATTTGGCAGGATTATGCAGTTATCCTTATAAAGGCTAGACCCCATAAGAGAAATACTAGCAAGTCAGAATTTGAAGCTCTTAAGGCTTTGAACAATAACCCTGAAATTGTTATTCTAAAAGTCGACAAGAGTTGGGTGGTCATTATCTTAGATAGGGAGGAATATCGTAGAAAGATGTTGGATCACCTTTGTAACAGTGGTAGCTACAAAAAGCTTGATAAGAACCCACTAAACAAACTCTCAAAAGTTGTGGCTTTAGATATAAAATCTTACAACACTGTAAGCTCCATAAGCCATAAGTTTATTGAGAGCAACCCTCTTACTCCTGGGATCTATGGGATTCCCAAGATCTGTAAGAAAGGGGGCCCCCTTTGACCCATTGTCAATACAATAGGCGGGCCAACTTATCTTCTTACCAAGTATCTTGCTCAAAAGATCAAACCCCTTGTTGACCTTACAAAATTCTTTGTTAAGGACTTTTCTTCTTTTGTCAATGAGTTAAAGCGTATGATGCTTGGTCTTGGTGACATTCTGGTCAGTTTTGAGGTTGTCTACCTTTACAGCAATATCCTTATCAATGAAATTATCGAGGTGATAAAGTGCATTATTGATCTAGATACAACCAAGTTGGTTGAGATCTTCCTTACCTCAACCTTTTTCAGCTTCGAAGGCAAATTCTATGAACAAACATGTGGAGTTTCCATGGGTTCTCCCCTCTCCCCTGTTGTAGCTAACTTGTTCATAGAAGACTTCGAATCTAAAGCATTGGCTTCAGCCCAATTATGACCTAAGCTTTGGAAGAGGTTTGTAGATACCTTCATCATTTGGCCTCATGGACACAATAAGTTATATTTGTTTTTTCAACATCTAAACAATCAATCAAACTCCATCAAGTTTACAATGGAGCCAAAAGTCAATTGAAGCCTTCATTTTTCTTGACGTTCTTATCTCTAAGAAAGATGATGGTTCTTTTTCGCACCAAATCTTTCGTAGGAAAACCCACATTGAGCAATATCTTCATGCTAGTTCCCATCATTATCCTGCTCAAAAGTTGGGAGTTCTCAACACTTTGGAAACTCGTGCTTTAAGGATTTCTAATGAAAGTCACCTGGATAATGAGAAAACCCATCTTAAAGTTTTTGAAATTAATGGCTATAGTAAGCTCCAAGGTCTTAGGGCTTTCTTAAGGGCAAGAAAAGGTCCAAGGATAAAGAAATAACCCAGAGATCTCGTTCCTAGTGTTCAACTTCCCTTTATCTAGGGGACCACTAACAATATTGCTCGGATCCTTAAGGAGAAAAAGATCCCTTCCACCTTTAGACCCCTGAACACCATCCGGAGCTTTCTAAGATTTGTCAAAGACCCCGTGGACTCCTAAAACTATGAAAGGTGTTTATGAAATCACATGTTCCTGTGGGACTCCCTACATTGGAGAAATTGGCTGCTCTCTAAAACTAAGGATTCAAGAGCATGCAACGGACCTCAAACATTTAGGACCCGCACCTAACCTTTGGCAGAACATTTGGAGAAGACAAAACACCACATCTATATAGAAGAGTCCTGGGTCATTACCAAAATTGATCATTTCCGTCACCAAAAGTTTAGGGAGACCGTTGAAATTGAAAAAAAATCGAGTACACTTAATAGAAACAATGATTGGAAAATTAGCACTTGTTGGACCCCTACCCTATCATCTTATTGATTTTCTTTTTTATATATTCTTTCCTTCCTTTCTTTTATTTAAGTTATTTCACTTTATTTTTATTTTACTTTTTGTATTAGACATTTTTAAATGTATATTACTATAATGTATTTTTGTATACTTACGTAAATTTATATTAATAATTTCTCATAATCATATTAATGTATATTTAGATAATATATTTCTTAAATCTTTTATGTTTCATTTTTTTATATATAGGATCATTTTGCTTGATTAGAATCATTTTGCTTTTGTTTCGATATATTTATATATTATAGATTTGTATTAATATTTTCTCATATTTATATTAATATATATTTATATTTAGAAATTTATTTCTTAAATAATATATATATATATATATATTAAATATTTATTCATTCGGTAAGGATTTAGATCTTCTCTTCTAAATTTTTTTGTTTTGTTTTTGGTTTATTATTTATTTAGAGAAATACATTTATTAATATATTAAAATATATTTTTATATATTAATAAATATGAGTATAATTAATTAGGTCGATAGGCTTTCCTTTGAATGAGTTTAGTAGTCTACTTTTTGATTCTCTGATTGACATCTGGCGTCAAACTGGCATTTGGTTTAATTGACATCTGTCATATACATTTTCTGATTGACATCTGGTATATGCTTTTCTGTTTCACATCTGGCCGCAAAAGATCTTCTTTTTGACATCTGGCTATAGTATTTATGTTACAGAGGACCATCTCCCTTGTTATGCTATGTCCAGTTCTTCTCGCTCTCCAAAACCGCAACAACATGCAGAACATTTGGCTGCTCCCTCCGTGATTTTAGCAGTGGAGGAAAATCAGCATAGTGGGGCTTGGAAACCCCAAACTCATCTCCCCTTTATCGCATTTCAGTCCAGGTTGATGATGAATGGTTTGGTATTTTCAGTACTTCCCAGACAATTTTTATTCATTGTTTCGATTTCACAGTGAAGACATGGAAAATCCCAAGGGCTTTCGCCGTAGAGATTGCATTTAGATTATTTGGCCGTTCTTGCTTAATCGTTTTGACCTGCTTAAAAAAATTGCTAACAGGTGAAGAAAGGTTCGCCATGGACGGAGAATTTGAGACGTGAAGCTTCGGTTTCTGTATTTGTTTTATGTTTTCTCGTTCATTTCTGTATCTGTTTATCCGTCAATTTATTTTAAGGCGGTGCTTAAAAGTTTTGCAGAGACTTTGGGGTGATGAGAGGAAATGTAGGACAAAAAATTCGAACGTGCCAAAGGATGTTCGTATACTTTTTTGCCTCCATTTCATTAAGTTAGGTAAGGACTGATTTCTCTTTCTCAGTTTCTCAGAAAGAGAGAAATCATTCGGTCATTCTCGGTATACTCTCAGTTCTCAAAAAGGGAGAAATCATTCCGTCATTCTCAGTATACTCTATTTGCAGGTACAAATTCTGTCAGTCTGTCGGCAAGCATTCGATAATTTCTCTGTTTACTTACAATTATGTTATGTCCTGAACCTATAATCGATAAGGGTGCCCAAGGTAATTTCTCTGTTTACTTAATTAAATGCTTTATACTGAGGCAATGAGGTCCTTTATGACATGAGTTACAATCCAAATTTCACTGTGGCCTTCTCCACCTATATTGCACGAATTCATTTCCAATTTCTCTATCGTCCTTTATGACATGAGTTACAATCCAAATTTCATTGTGGCCTCTCCACCTATATTGCACGAATTCATTTCCAATTTCTCTGTCATCTGCTGGCTGGCACGAGTTCCATTTCCACTTTCCTTTGGCCTGCTACACTTATTTGGAATTAGTTTCAATTCCAATCTCTCTATGGTTTGACCCCTCCTGTGTGACATGACTTCCATTTCCATTCTCTCTGTGCTCTGCCCTATCTGTATAGCATGCAGTTCAATTCAATTACCTTTATGGACGAGTTTCATTTCCAATTTATTTGTGGTTAGCTCCACTGGTATGGTATGAGTTTCAATTCCAAATTTCTATGGTTCGCTTCACCTGTATGGCATGTGTTTCAATTTGAGTCTCTTTGTGGTTCGTCTCAATGTATGACACAACTTTCAATTCAAATCTCTTTCTGGGTTGCCACAGCTGGTCTGCTCCACCTCTACGGCTTGATTTTTAATTCCAATCACTCTATGGTTTGGTCCATCTGCATGGCACAAGTTTCAATTCAAGTCTATTTTTAGGCTGCCCCTCCTGTATGGAATACGTTTAAATTCCAATTTCTCTTTTGTTTGCCCCATTCTTATAGCATAATTTTCAATTTGAGTTTCTCTGTGGTCAGCTTCACCTTTATGGCATGAGTTTCGATTCCAATCCCACTATAGTTTACTGTTTTCTCCACCTCTATGGCATTAGTTTTAATTTGGGTCTCTTTATGATCTGCCCGACCCGTATGGTATGAGTTTCCATTCCAATCTCACTATGGGTTGTCCTACTTGTATGGCACGTGTTTTCAAAAGGATGAAGCTAGTTGAAAGTCCTAGGTGACTTTTGTCAATTAAATACCCTCAAACTTGGTGTCTGTGCTTCATTCCTTGCTCTCTCAATTAGCTTTCTTTCCTTTCTCAACATTCTATTTCCCAGATCCCTACATTTCGCCTGCTGATTAGCCACTAGTGTTGTTTTACAAAAAAAATGAAAAATCATCTATCTAAACCAAACCTACAAAAAAACAAAGTAAGAGACATTAGCCTCTTGATTATCCCATAATTTGAGGCGGCTGCTTTTGTTCTCGCTGCTTTCCAATTCCCCTTCTTGCTTCCTCTCTTGGGATTGACATCTTGAGCTGCCCCATTCCCAAATCAGGTTTCAAATTTGCTTTCAATTGTCCCTGTTCTCTCTGTTTTCTTTGTCTTTGAGCAACTCTGAGACAAAGAAGCTTTCACGTATACCTGGTGATAATCTGGAACCTTATTTCATTGACAACAAGAGAAACTCATGACAATATGAGACCTTTGTGGCTTCTAAATTAAATTGACATCTACTCTTACTGCACAGTCATAATGTGTTCAATAATTAGGTGTGAATATCTAATTGTGAGCAATATGCTCTCACCATAGCATTTTGGTTATTGTTATAAAGCACTGCCACCCACTGATGTTATTTAAACTCACGTTAGTGATCCAGGAGGATCTCAAGACACCAAGGGGATGGATAAAGGCTCAAAATTCAAAATGGCTGAAAGGAGAATTTGATGGCATCAATTGAGAGGGATCGTCTTCTTGATTGCGGTGGCGTGAACGGTTTTTCAATTTGAGCTCGTATGCAAAAGATAGAGCTCTTCAAAGATTGGTATGGCAAAGGAAAAATGGGGCCCATAGTGCGCCACATGGCATCCCAGTCAGCACGTGGGACCCACATGGCAGCCCATCAAACACTGACACATGGCAGCCCGTCATTAGCCTCCTAAACCTGCACAAGAAACATTTTGATTATAACTGCAGTTTTCATATAGTTATCCACTTACCTATATCAAAAACCAAATTTAAAATAAATATATATATATATATATATATATATATATTAATAACCAAAACCATATAATAATGGTTATACCATACATGGTAAAAAGTTATAACCATACCAAAACATATATAACACATATAATAAAGTTCCAACGTATTGGGCACATATAACATGTGGTGAACTATATTAAACCAACCCATACGTGGCATATTCCAACTCCCAACGAAAGTCAACAATGAAAGATATTATGGTTTATAACGTATGCTATAAGGGAGGCAATACGTAACCGTGCCAACCCATGTATGGCACATAAACCAAACAAAACCCATACACCAACAAAGATTATGGTTGAACCAACGTATATGGAAATCCGCATGGAGATATGGCAAGAGCTAACCAGCCTGCCATAGGGCATTTAATGCTTTTATGGAGGTTGGTTCGCCATACATGACCCATAGAAAGATTTGGCAAGAGTTAACCAGCCTGCCATAGGGCATTTAATGCTCTTATGGAGGTTGGTTCACCATACATGACCCATAGAAAGATTTGGCAAGAGCTAACTAGCCTGCCATATGGCATTTAATGCTCCTATGGAGGTTGGTTCACCATACATGACCCATAGAAAGATTTGACAGGAGCATGCAGTGGATAGTTCTCGAGTTCTAACCTATCCACTGCATGCTCCTGTCAAATATTTCTATGGGTCATGTATGGTGAACCAGCCTCCATAGGAGCATTAAATGCCCTATGGTAGGCTAGTTAGCTCTTGCCAAATCGTTCTATGGGTCATGTATGGTGAACCAACCTCCATAGGAGCATTAAATGCCCTATGGCAGGCTGGTTAGCTCTTGCCTGGAGATATGGTGGGTGGGGGCAGCCACGTGGTGGTCCTGCCACCCCCAACGTACAGCCTAAGTAAAGCATGCATTAAAACAAGGATGCCGCAAGTTTGGGGATGGGTGAGTGTGGTCCCGTGAAGTACGGGCCAACTCCCCAATCAAAAATTAAAATATATTATATGTGGTATAAAGTGGGTTTTTGGCTATGTAAAAGATGGGTTTGGTAAAAATAAAACATAACCACCTCATGGAGTAATCTGCCTTCATTATTTAAACTCATTCCTTACCATTTGACAAGGGGGGAGATCAACGGGCACGGATTTTGAGACCAGGTGGCGGAATCCTGAGTCGCTGAGAAACACTGGTGGAACCTTGCTTGAGCAACGTTTTTGCAAGAAGGTGATTTTGGCCCAGACTCAGAATTGGGCAAGTTTTATATGGATTTTGCACCTCTCGGCGACAGGAATCCATTGGTGGTGTCAGTTTCTGCAACAGAGCTCTCCAATTTTCGGGAACTTTTCAGCATGGAGGTATAATGCTCCATTTTGTAAATTGATGAATGTAACTTCTTTTGATGCCATTTTTAATGAATGAAGGCCTCCCCATTGATCGAGCAGGGCCCGAAGATGTAGTCCAGGAGGGACGAACTCTGTTATCAAGCTTCTTGTCTTCTTTTCATGCTTATGTGTTTCTTCTTCTTCTTCTCACATGTGCACATTTAAGTTTCTCTTTGGTTAAGCTACAAACTATTTATGTAATTCTTTTCATGCATCTATAAACAAAAGATAACCTGGATCAGTTAGGATATCACTGAGCATGATAATATGTGAAATCATTTAACTGCATTCATGGTTGGGTATATTGTTAAATATAGTCATCTAACTCAATGTTGGGTATGGAGTATTGTTATTTGATGTCTACGCAGGGTGTACTTTTAAGGAACGACTGTCTCTGGAAGTAACAATGCTTTCAATGTTGGGTATGGAGTATTGTTATTTGATGTCTACGCAGGGTGTACTTTTAAGGAACGACTATCTGTGGAAGTAACAATGCTTTAAATAAGGTGGGCAAATTGTTGTCCTAAAACAAGAGCTTAACCGAGCATCATATGAAGAATCCATCCATGGGTTGTTTGCGTCAACTAATGATACCTCTATTATAAACGATGAAAGGTCTCTGACAGTGCACAAATCCTTAATTGTGTTAATGTAGGCAAAATTCAAGCTAAACACAAGGCTAAGTGACAATATGAGTACCAAACTCAAGATCAAGTTGTGGCAGTCATGAACATCATCCCTCTCTTTCACTCTTTTTTCTATCAGGCTGGAAGAGCTTCTAATATCAGGGTTGCTCATGATCAGTGGAAAAATAACCCAAATAATATATTCTTCCAACAAAGGAGCATCACATATTATAATTATTTAATATGAGGTTTGTTCTAATCACATGTTGGTGGAAGAGAGTAAAAGGAAGGTCATCTTCTCTCTGTATTGTTATCTCTAGGCCATCACATGTAGAATATTTCTACACCTTTCTAACCAAGTATAAGTTATGTAGTAGTATTAGAACCTGAAAATGTTAGATCCTTGTGTACCTTCAATTGATGAAATGATGCTTCAGCCATATTGTTCGATTCCAAAAAAGAGGGTTCAATAGTTAGTATATCATCTGAATAGATACCCTCCACGTGTGGGTGCCTTGAACCAATAACATGGAGATGTGTGCAAGGGAACCTATTCAAATGGAGATACATCAATAGGTGGAGCACTCCAATGAAACAAATTCCATAATAAGTTGACTAGCTCACTTCTTAAGGAAGATGCTTGTTCTTTTAAATATAGGTTGGAAAAGGTCAGTCCCTTGGTTTAGTTGTTTGCTCAATTGCTAGAGGAATGTACCATTTGGAGGAAGATGCAAGTATTTGGAATGGCCTACGAAGGTTGGAGTACCTAGCCCCACACATATTTGAAAGTGTTTCTTGCAGAAGTATTTGCCTTTGAAGCACCTTTGGAGGATGGATGTTAAGCATTGAAGCCCTTTGTTTCCAATGTTTATGGAGGTATTCCTCTCTTTGGGGGCTATTTAGTGTTGAGTATTGTACATGTGGCATAAAAAAACTCAATGTATATATACAATTCTGTGGAATAAGTTCTCCCTCTGGCAACTGTTTTTTCCCCACTACAGCCCTCGAGTCAGTCCTCCAATAGCAATGCAGTGCAACTACACATATAACATAAAACTTAAAAGGTAATTGGAACAAACCTAATAGTATATAATATATATTGTCAAACAAAACATACCATAAACCTCAAACTTCAGTATATAGGAACAAAGCAACCCCACCAATAATTAATCTTCTACATGACTTGGACATATATAAATTTTTTATCCATTATTATCTCCTTAATTTTGAAAACCAAATTAATTTTTTTTATCAAAATTCTACAAGGCTTTTTTGTTAATCAGGTAGCTGATCTATTTCATTATGTACTCTGCAATGCTTGATGACAAACTATGAAAGGTTCGTAACTTTGCTATCACAAATGTGTTTTTTTTTCCTTTTTCTTGATTCTGTCAACGATTAGGAATTACGGGGGTGTTGATTATAGTTTTAGTTGTAGCCTTTCAACCTTTTGGGCTTATTTTCTTATATCAAACATTTGTGCAGGGTTTCAACGAAATAACATTTCATTGAGTATGTATTTACAAATAAGTGATTTTGGGATCAAATCCCATAAAGTAATTTTATATTTGCTCTTCAAATTCCTCAAGTTTTTGAAAGTAAAACCAATAAATTATCAATATAATTTTACCATAATAAAAAACAATTAGAAGGACTTTAGCCAACTCAAATTGCTCATCAGTATCTCTTCTAGAGAACTTCCCATGTAAAAATCTTGCAAGTATCCAAAAAGAAAACTTTTAATTAGGTAGGAATTTATACAAAAATTATTATTTTAATCAAATTAAAACTTTTCCAATTCAACCATTCCAATTTAATAACCTTATCCGCCTCTCTTTGTACCTTTTGGGACAATTGCTAGTAAATAAATATATTAATATTTTAATTATTTTGGTCTTTATATTATACGATTTATTAATTAACCAATCTAGATATATTTTAATTCTAGATTTACTAAACACCTAGAAGAAGAGATTTTAATTTTTTGGGCGTTGGGTAGATCTAAAATTAAGATTGATCTAGGTTGGTTTAATTTCCCCCTTTAAATAGGATATATTCTATATGAATACCATGGATCAATATCATGAGTTTTCAAAACCATATGCTATTTTTATTTTACTTTTATAGGGTTATTTTGATTTATTTTTTATATAATTTGACTTAGTCAAAATGTTAAACATTATATTACAACATATCTAACATATTGGGATGAGAGCGCCTCTCCGTGCAACCAGAACAAATTTCTAGAAAAAAGATTTGAAATAAATAAAATTTCAACTAATTCTTATTTTATTTTATTTTGATTTTTATTTTTATTTTTAATTTTAATTAATTCTTATTTGAATTTTTTTTCCATTCTTATTGTAATTAATTCTAAGTTAATTCTTATTTTCAATTAATATATTTTATTTTATTATAAATTAGTTAATTACCAATAATTCTTAAATTTTGATTCATTCTTATTTTATCTTTAATTAATTCTTATTCAATTTTGAATTGGGAATTTGGTACAAATTACAAATATTATTTTAAATTGTGAAGTGTTCAGTCGAAACATTGGACATACTAATGATAACACATAGAATTCCATAAAATTTCATCTACATCAAAATACTTGTTTCACTTATCAATAAATTTAATAATTTTTATTATTTGACCTTATCAAATTTATTCTCTATACGATTAACCTAGCGCATACTTTGTTCTTTTTATCCTATGAAAAGGCTCTTCAGCACTCATTTACTCACAAAAGCTCTTTGGTCCTTGATGATGGATGGAGTAACCATGAACATAAAAAACATTACACAATTCACTTCTGGAAATCTCCAACAACAACAGTGATTTCATCTATTAGTTGGACTATTTTATTAATAATATAAAACATCTAGGTCAAAAATTTCTATTAATTAACTTCTGGAAATCTCCAACAACAATAGTCATTTCATCTATTAGTTGGACTACTTTTATTAATAATATAAAACATCTAGGTCAAAATTTTCTATTAATTAATTTATATTTAACTGTTTATTTTTAATTTATTTTATTATTATTGACTTTTTACTACCATTTTTAAAATTTTTAGTAATATAGACATTCATTAAGCATGTCTTTCGGATTAACCACATCACTGTTATTTGGTGGACATTTCGAACCAGCGAATGTGGTTAATCCTTAGGATAAAGGTGAAAAAATATATAGATCCTAATGAATAAATAGCAAGGATGCATCAAAAAAATCTATAGATCCTAATAAATAAATAGCAAGGATGCATTAAAGTCCAGAATTAGCGTTAGAAACTAGCCCTTAGGAAATTAGTTATTTAATTAATAAATTAATATATTTTTAAAAATTTTAAATTCCAATTAAAGACTATCTCTTATAAATTAGCCGTTAATTGTTTATATAAATATTTAATTATTTATTCAAAATATTAAAATTATTATATATATTATTTATTATAATAATCAAATAAGAAATTATTTATAAAATTATTATATATGTATTATTAGTCCCTGCCGGGGACTATATGCAATCGATCGATCGCTGACCGTTGGTTGACCGACGTGATTTTTCATTATATTAACATTATAACCTAAGTCGAACCAAAGTTTTGGGGGTGGAAAGGTTTTGGGGTCTTATTGCGGGCTTCGCATCGTTCGAGGTGAATGGCACGCTTCGGCTCACTGTTTGACGTTACTGCGGTACAGACGCGAGTCCTTTTCAACGCAGACAGATGTACATTCCCGCGGCTACATAGGTACATGACTAAGCTGGAGTATGTATGTGCCGCATATTGCCTTTTTTATTAATGGAATGTATTATGGTTTGGAGAAAGGGATAAAGACCTGCAAGTATTTTTCCAGGGCCTTCTGGAGACTTCGTTAACCAATTTCGTCATTTGCACATTTCTTGTTTTTGTTTTTGGGTGGGGGTGTGAGGATTTTTACAGAAGCTGTGTTGTTTCTTCAAAGGCTGAGCGAAGTCTGGCTAGCTTTAGCTGAAGAAACGATTGGTACAGCGTTGTAGGGTTTCTTTTTTCTTCTTTTCGGGTGAAGCTGTGATTCTTGGTACAGATTGAGCGGCAATCTTTTGTAGTTTGAACTGTTTTTGCACATGAAGATCTAAGTAAATTGGGGTTTTTGAACTGTTTGAACTGTTTGTGCCGCATATTGCCTTTTTAATGGAATGTATTGTGGTTTGGAGAAAGGAATAAAGACCTGCAAGTATTTATGTATGTGCCGCATATTGCCTTTTTATTAATGGAATGTATTATGGTTTGGAGAAAGGAATAAAGACCTGCAAGTATTTTTCCAGGGCCTTCTGGAGACTTCGTTAACCAATTTCGTCATTTGCACATTTCTTGTTTTTGTTTTTGGGTGGGAGTGTGAGGATTTTTACAGAAGCTGTCCTGTTTCTTCGAAGGCTGAGCGAAGTCTGGCCAGCTTTAGCTGAAGAAACCATTGGTACAGCGTTGTAGGGTTTCTTTTTTCTTCTTTTCGGGTGAAACTGTGATTCTTGGTACAGATTGAGCGGCAATCTTTTGTAGTTTGAACTGTTTTTGCACATGAAGATCTAAATAAATTGGGGTTCATGCGTATTTAGATTCAAGCTAGAGTATGTATGTGCCGCATATTGCCTTTTTAATGGAATGTATTGTGGTTTGGAGAAAGGAATAAAGACCTACAAGTATTTTTCCAGGGTCTTCTGGAGACTTCGTTAACCAATTTCATCATTTGCACATTTCTTGTTTTTTTTTTGGGTGGGAGTGCGAGGATTTTTACAGAAGCTATCCTGTTTCTTCGAAGGTTTCTTTTTTCTTCTTTTTTGGCTGAAGAAACCATTGGTACACCGTTGTAGGGTTTCTTTTTTCTTCTTTTCGGGTCAAACTGTGATTCTTCGTACAGATTGAGCGGCAACCTTTTGTAATTTGAACTATTTTTGCACATGAAGATCTAAATAAATTGGGGTTCATGGGTATTTAGATTGAAGCTTGAAATTACTGTTAAATGATTTTGAAAATAAAATCTGTATGCTTTCAGTGTTCTAATTATCTCTGGTATTTCTTCTGATACGCAGAGAAGTCCTTTTTGCCTGGAAGAGATCTGGAATGGTAATTTTTCAGCCCAAGGGACAGGAAGTATCCAAACGGGTTAAGAACAAACCCAGCGACGGAAGCTGGTTACTGGAAGGCCACTGGAAGACGCTTTTGTTTCTCATGGTACTCGCACAGGCTGGGTTATGCATGAATATGGTCTAGACGAGAAGGAATTCGAACCCTCGGCTTCGTTGCAGGTACGGCGTTATTCTATTAATTGCTTTTTGTCAATTTGTTAGGCTTTTAATTTTTGCATTGTGTAGGTTTATGGTCCAGTTACTCTAGGTTTATAGTCGAGTTACTCCGTGATTGTTTTAAAAAATATAGATATTTAACCCGTATTGGCTTATATATATTTTTTCTCTCATTCAATTATATTGGAATTCAAATCTGGAATCATCGTTGTTTAGATTTTAATAGTGATACATTTGTATGTTACGGGTGTCTCTATTAGAAAATAATTACAAATGAAATTAATTACATAATTAATAACTATTAATGATGAAACTCTTTTGAAGGTTTATGTTTAAGATCTCGTGCAATGCACCATTCATCGTTACTTTGTGTTTCATTTGAATGTGCCCAATGGAGTTTCAAATTCGTGATTTGATGGGGAATCATGGAAGGAATCGACAGCGGGCGAACACAGCAGGAAGGTGTCGGCAGCAGGCGCTGAGCCAGATCTAGGCCCGTAGGGCCGAGGATAGGGCCCATCACCAATGGACGGGGCGTAGGCAGCAGCAGGCCGTCTCCGTTCCGGTGAAAGGCAGGTAGGGATCGGCAGGTGGAGGTCCACTGCATGCGAAGAACGGACACCTGGAGGCCACAGTAACTGTAAATCGCGAAGGTAAATTCCTCAGGGGGAATAGGAATAGAATTTTTCAGACAGCGACTTCTCAGTCCTTAACAAGCCGACATCGAACCGCGATCTGCACAGTAACCATGGTTAATTCGGAGGAGGGTACTGACCTAGACCCAGCTATGGAAGATATTCTCTCTGTCTGGGGAAAAGACCCAACAACTGAGAACGTTGAACATTATTTCGGAATGGTGGAAGCCCTAGCACCTTCTCCGTTCTGTTCAGACTCAGACAGATCGCCCCATACCCTCTCAAACGCGGCCAAGGAACTGCATGAGACGGCAGCAGTGCTTCAGGGGGGAAAGATTCAGCACCAGCTTCAAAGATCGAGCAAGGGAAACCCCCAGACAAGCCTGATCATCCCACATTTCGGGAATAAAGGCAGACTAGGGTTTGCAGGACCGATTCTTTCCGGCGGATTGGAAGACATTGTCAACCTTGGATCAAAGCTAGGGCAAAGTCCTGTAGGAGACGCGGGAAGACCAGCAACTATCACAAGGGTTTCAATAGCAACAAGCAGGAACAGCCCTAAAGAGACTGAGGGGCCGGATCAGAGTTCTGAAGACATCCAAGAGCCAAGGGGGGAAGACAGGCGAACAAACCAGGGGTTTCAGGTAATTAATCAACCTCTGTTCGAATCTCTAAATCCTCCTACTATTTATGCGAAGGAGACATGTCCGGAGTCAGGTTCTTTTCCCTAGATATCCGGGCCAGACTCTCATAGAGGGCAGCAAGCGAACGAAGCCCTAAGAGACACCTCAAGAGGAACAAAATCCGCAGAAGGGCAAAGGAAAAAACAGAGACTGATTAAATCCCAAGGGGTAGAAGGAAATCTGGTGTTGGGAATGGACGTCCAGATTGAAGAAGTGTTGGAGGTCGCTGAATGCACCCTGGTTGGCAGAGCTAGAGGGAAGAAATTCTCATCCGAATACATCCAATCTTGGGGGAAGCAGAATTGGCAATCGGACCTAATCAGAGACTTTCGGGTTCTGACATTAGCTAAAGGATGGTTCTCAGTCCGGTTTGAAAACAAAGAGGCAGCAGATTGGGTACTAAAGAGGCATTGGTCGCTCGGGAACATCCCGGTGCTGTTCAAAAACTGGAGCCCCATGTTTGATGCAGCCCACGAAAAGGCTGATGTTTTCTCGGTATGGGTTAGAGCGCCAGGGCTGCCTTCGTTCCTATGGGTTGAATCGGTGTTTAAGGCGATTGGGAACCGGCTGGGTACTTATTTGGAGGCAGACATGTCTTTCCAGGAAACTCACAATAGGGCAATGGCTCGGATCCTGGTAAGTCTTAAACCCAGCGGAGGACTGGCAGAGAAGATCATCCTTCAATACAAGGATTATGTATTTGAACAAATCCTGGACTATGAATACTTGCCGTTCCGTTGCCATAGATGCCATGAGTATGGGCACTTGGCTAAGGAATGTCCCTTAGGAAGACGGTGGAGAAGGTTTCAGAGAACGAGGGAGAGGACGGAAAAGATCTACAGGCGCCCTCAATTCCAAACTAACAAGGAGATATCAGTAGCTCAGGAAGACGAACCTATGGATGTAGACATGCAGCAGGGGAGCCAAGGTCAGGAAGCAGAACCCCAGGCACCTCCGAAGGATTTGATTGAAGTCGGACCGGGACCAGGGGAATCAAAGAAGCTCGCTGAAGTGGCTCCATCGAGCTCATCCCCAAGCCCAGTCAAGGAACAAAAGGGTATGATCTCGAATCCAAATCTTTCTACTCTTCCTATCATTGAAAATAAAGACAAATGTTTGGATGAATGTTCAGCTGCTGATCCAAACATTAATTCCCTTCATTCTGAATTAAATGTTAAAAATGTAAAGATGGACGATGGCAAATTGGAAAATTGTATTGAAAGTTTATCAGCCGCTATCCCCTCCCTGGATTTGAATTGTGACGGGTGCTGCCTTAACCCCCCCTCTCAGGCCCAGCAACCACTATGTCCCTATAATCTCCGTTCCCTAGTAAACAAGCATGGTTCCATGTCTGCTGTGGGGGGCATCGATCCATCCTCATCCCTGAGCCAGCCAGGGAAAAAAAGGGGTAGAAAATCTAGGCTCTCTGCGGCCCAAGTCCAGGCTATCTTCGATGTGGCAGATGGGAAGCAACTTTCAATCACAGGGGCACTTAGAGCAGTGCAAAGCCCCGCCTCTGCCTTAAAATGATAATTACCTCATGGAACTGTAGGGGTTTAGCCAGTAAACCCAAAAAATTGTCTCTTAGGGAGTTAGTGATGAACTCTAAGGCGGATGTTCTCCTTCTTCAGGAGACTCTGGGGAAAGGGGAGGACATTGAATCAATGCTTAACGCACTTCTTCCAGGATGCACTTTTACAACCATGGATTCTGACGGCCACTCGGGAGGTTTGGCTGTTGGAATCAGAGAAGGTAAAATTAAGATCTGGAACCGATGGGGAATGAAGCAGGTGATGGGGATAGAGTGTCAGTCCACAGAATTCGAATTTCCCTTAACTATCATTAATATTTATGGGCCGTGTCAAGGAAGGATTCCCTTCTGGAACGGCTTGATGGAGAAATCGCTTGTGAAGAATAACTATATGGTGATGGGAGGAGATCTAAACTTCTCATTAGGAAGAGCGGAAGCCTGGGGCCCTGCTGCAAGAGAGGATCCGCAATCAGATTTCTTTATGAATCTATTAGCCTCAAACAACCTCATAGAAGCAAATCTCATCAAGCTGAAACCAACTTGGAGGAACAGAAGAGTAGGAGAAGCCAGGGTGGCGAAGAGATTAGATCGATTCTTAATTAATGAGGCTTTATCTGCTGCAATTCCTTTATTCAGGCAATGGGTAGAAGAAGGGGGTCCTTCGGACCATTTTCCGATATATCTTGAGCTCTCCAAAGCCCCCTCAAAACCTCCAGCTCCATTCAAATTCAATGCTTCCTGGCTTCAAGAAGAATCCTACAACAAACTGTTCCAAGAAATATGGATACATCCTGCCAGAGGATCACAAGAGAATAAAGGATTCTTATTTATGGAAAATCTCAAAAGATTGAAAAAGGCAACAATTTTATGGGCAAAGGACAGAAAACTAAAGCAGAATGAGGACCTATCCAAGATAAACGAGGAACTCCAAAAGCTTGAAAGCATAGAGGCGAATGGATATGCGACACATGAATCAAAGGAGAAAATTGTAGCTCTGGAAAAGCACAAGAATCAAATCCTGTTGGCAAAAGAGGAAGAATGGAGACTTAAGAGTAGAGCAATCTGGCTCAAAGCAGGGGATGACAACACCAGTTTCTTCCATAACTATGCAAAAGGAAGGAAGAGCGCAAACACCATCTGGCACTTAAAGACCGAAGAAGGAAGGGAGGCTAAGACCTTTGAAGCTCTTTCAACCCTTGGGGTGAACCATTTCCAATCCTTATACAAAGACAATGGTGAGATCACCATTGCGGAAGTCATCCAAACTGCGCAATGCTTTCACAGATATGTGGAGGAGGAAGAAGCGGACCTCCTTATGGATCCTGTTACGAAGGAGGAAGTGGAAGGTGTCATAAAATCCATGGCAAAAGAGAAAAGCCCCGGACCGGATGGTTGGTCAGTAGAGCTATTCTCGCACTTCTTTGAGCAGATAGGAGAAGAAATCACAGAAGTAGTGGAGGAGTCAAGATCAAAGGGAGAAATTTATAGTCCTTTCAATGCAACCTTCATTGCTCTCATTCCAAAAAAGGAAGCCCCGGAATCTTTCGAGGACTTTAGACCTATTTCCTTATGCAACAGTATTTATAAAATAATTGCAAAAGTGATAGCTCTCAGGATCAAACCAATTCTATCTCACCTGAACAATTTGGGTTCCTGAATGGGAGACAAATTCATGAAGCAATAGGGGTGGCTCAGGAGGTCCTTCACAGTGTGAAGATGAAAAATAAGAAGGGAGCTGTAATCAAAATTGATTTATCAAAGGCCTACGACAGGATAAACTGGTCATACATCCGCCTGCTCCTAACGCACCTCGGCTTCAAAGTGGACTTCATCAGATGGATCATGGGGTGTATCACAGATGTTAGTTATGCAATCCTCATAAATGGAGCTGCCACCCCTTTTTTCAAAGGACAAAAAGGGTTGAGGCAAGGATGCCCTTTGTCCCCCTTGTTATTCCTCTTAGTGGCTGAAGGCCTAAGCCAGCTGATTCATAAAAGCAGAAGGGAAGGCAAGATAAAAGGTATAGAGGCAGCAGTAAATCTGTTCATATCTCACCTTCTCTTTGTAGATGATATTCTGGTCTTTACTAACGGCTCCATAAATGAATTAAAGGAGTTAAAAAATATCTTTGAACTCTTTTTGAAAGCTACCGGAATGCAGATCAATCCCAGGAAATCACAAATCATAGTGGAAGGACTAAACAGACAAGAAAAGGAGCAGTTCAGCTTTTATTTTCCATATGAAATGTGCAACATGGTCTCTCCGTTTAAGTATCTGGGATTCTGGTTGAAGCCAAATGATTACAGGAAGGAGGACTGGTCTTGGCTAATTGCAAAGATTGAAGCTAGAATCAGCCACTGGAGCTTTAAATGGCTTTCCAGAGCAGGGAGATTGACCCTGATAAAATCTGTGTTACTAGCCATCCCAGTTTACTGGGCAGCTTTAACATGGGTCCCTAAAGGTGTGCTGGAGAAAATTAGGAGAATCTGTAGCAGATTTTTGTGGGCAGGATCAAAAGAAACTTCGGTTCTCCCTTGGGTTGCCTGGGAGAAAGTGGCGAGACCAAAAGACTGGGGCGGTTGGGGGATAAAAAGCCTGCCTGACTTCAGACTTTCATTGGCAGCTAAATCAGGGTGGCGCCTCATTAAGATGGAAAATCTCTGGACTAGAATGGTTAAAAGAAAATATATAGATCCAACTCCTCTGGAAGTTTGGATCAGGAACCCAGTCAAGAGCCAAAAGAACGTGCCGGCAATCTGGAAAGCAACTCTGGAGTCTTTTAAAGTGATCGAACAAGGTCTAGCATGGAAGGTTGGGAACGGCGAAAAGGTAAAGATAGGAAAGGATCCCTGGGTCGGTTGTAATGAAAACCATGCCCTTTCCCCTGGACTGGTTCAGTAGTTAGAGGATAAAGGGTTTCTTTACCTAAGTCAAGTGGCAAATCCAGGCTCTCCATCCATCTGGGGTCAAGCTTGGAAGAATGGAGAAGAATTGGAACTGGAGCAAAGATGGTGGAATGAATGGAGAGTATTTACTCAGGAACTCTTCAGATCAAATGTTCGGCTGAGTGATAGACAGGATGAGTTAATTTGGGCACACGCAGACTCCGGGGAATATGCTCCAAAGAGTGGATATATTTTCTTTATGTCAAGGAAAGGATGGGGAAATCCGGAGTGGTGGTCAAAACAGCTATGGAAACTTAAGAGCCCCCCAAAGTCAAAAATTCTTTTCTGGTGCATTTTAAAAAGTAAAATCCCAACTTGGGACATCCTGCAGACCAGATTCATGCACGGGCCTGGGAGATGCACCTTGTGCAAATCAGAAGCAGAATCTATAAGCCACCTTTTCCTAAAGTGCCAAGAAGCTATTAAAATATGGGGCGAGGTAGGAAATCTCTTGAACAAAAAGCTTGAATGGGAAGGTAACAATGTGCAAGAAGCTTGGCAGAAGTGGTGGCACTCTCATCCAAACGGGAATCTGCGTAACCTCCCTCTCATCATTAGTTGGGGCATTTGGATAGCCAGGAACAGGAGTATTTTCCAGGATAAGGGAACACCCATAGCTATCACAGCAATTCAGATCACTGCCATCTTTTCCAGTATTCTCGAACCTAAGGAAGCCCACTCCCAAAGAAACGTTCCAGAATTGCAGATCACAGAAGGAATCCCCTGGGCTTTCTTCGATGGTGCATCTCAAAACAATAAAGCAGGAGCAGGCCTAGTCATCAACGAAACCCCATCTCATGTCCTAAAAGCTTCTGTGGGACTAGGAACAGGCTCTAATAACTTTGTTGAACTGCTTGCACTGAAATTCCTTATATGTTGGCTCATTCAAAGGCGCACCCTCACAATTCAAATTTTTGGGGACTCCCAAAACGTGATCAGATGGGTAAATGGTCAAAGTACTTGCAGCAATCAATTATTAAAACAAATCCTGGGAGAAGTTCTGAGACTTAAATCTTATTTTAACAGTTTCTCTCTACGCCACATTTTCAGGGAAAGGAATGACACAGCGGATAAGCTTTCTAAAGACGGTCTACAACAGGATTTGGGCAGCTGGAAGATTGTAGAAGAGGACCAAGGCCATATCAGAAGATCAGAACAGCCGCCCTATAATCAGTCTATCTAATACTCTGGCAGGAATTTTTTGTTACTTTACACTTTTCAAAATTTTTGTAATTATATACAATCATAAAACCATATCAGCAACGGCAATTCGGCTATTAAAACTCTTTATTCGGGTGACGGGCTGTTTTCCTCTACGTTGAGGAGGCCCGGCTCGCTGGAAAATATTTTTTGAACAGTCCTCCGTTTTTAGTAAAAGAACGACGGTTAAAAGGTACCTCGGTTCAGAGGTTAACAGATCAGCTTCAGCACTATACAGGGAACAGGTGTATGCATAAGACAGCAATTTTTTGTAAAACAGTCATGACAATCTCTCAGATTGATAAGTGATGCATCAGCATTTGCAATGTAAACTTTTTATAATCTTAATAAAAAGTTTCGTTTTTTCCTTTGGAAAAAAAATGATGAAACTCTTTTTTCAAATTTGAAAGTAAAAACTGACAACGAAGGTATATCTTCAATTTTTCATTGAAATAACATTAAAATTCTTTTTATTATAATAAAATTTGAATATTTATTTATATTAATGTAGGTAGGGTTTTATCTCTAATTTTGCGCGATATACATTGTTGTAAGTTTTTAGTCCCTGCCGACGACTATATGCGATCGATCGATCGCTGACCGTTCGTTGACCGACTAACATTATAACCTAAGTCGAACCAAATTTTTGGGGTGGAAAGGTTTTGGGGTCTTATTACGGGCTTTGCATCGTTCGAGGTGAATGCGTCTGTAAGGAATTAAGTGGCTGGTACCAGATGGCATGCTTCGGCTCAATGTTTGACGTTAGTGCGGTACACCTGGGGACTAGCATGGCGCTGTTGTGTCGGCATGTTAGGGTTTATCATTTTAGTAGAAGCTGGGAGAGTGTTCTGTTTAACCCCTGTGGAACGAGCTGCCAAAGCTGCAGTTTGCCAAAGCTGCGAGTTTGGCAAACTTCTCTCTGCGGAACGACCTGCGAGTTTCCTGTGCATTTGCTGCAAAAGCCTCTGCGGAACGACCTGCGAGTTTCCTGTGCATTTGCTGCAAAAGCGGATGTTAGGGTTTATCATTTTAGTGGAAGCTGGGAGAGCATTCTGTTTAACCCTTCTCTCTGCGGAACGACCATCGAGTTTCCTGTGCATTGTTGCAAAAGCGCGTTACCTGCTTTCAAGTCGAGGTTAGAATCGGCGACTCTGAATATCGAATAGTTTTGGTGGTTAAATGTTCAAATGTAAATTAGGGGAAGCATTGCGAATGGCTGGTGTGTTTATTATCGAGGTAACGGAAATTAGCTATGTTATTGCAGGTTGGACCTGTTTAAGAGTTGTTGAATCGGCTAGGGTTTATCATTTTAGTGGAAGCTGAGACAGCGTTCTGTTTAGCCCTTACGCGGAACGACCTGCGAGTTTCCTCTGCATTTGCTGCAAAAGCGCGTTATCTGCTTTCAAGTCCAGGTAAGAATCGCCATGGGTGCTGTCTTGAAAAGCCTGTAATGAGAAATAACTCTTCCTTTGATATGCATGTCGCCGACTGTGAATATCGAATAGTTTTGGTGGTTAAATCCACAAATGTAAATTAGTGGAACCATTGCGAATGGGTGTTGTGTTTATTTGGGTATTTGTTCGCTAAAAATGTTTATTTAGGGTTTTTGGCCAAAGCCATCCTAACTGAAAATGGCAGGCTCAGGGCGTTGAATTTAGTAGCTGGGAGTTTGCTGTTCAAAAGAGTTTTATTTAGGGTTTTTGGCCAAAGCCAAATGAAAAATCGCCGAGCATAAGAGTTTCATTTTCCTAAGTGAAAATCGCAGGCTCAGGGCGTTGAATTTTCAAGTGTTTTGTCCGACCATACCCAATTGGGTTTATTCGTAAAATATGTAGGCTTCTGTAGCTAAATATCGATTGGCTTAAACATGTTATGATTCCATAAATAATACCAGTATTTGGATTTAAAGGAACCAGGGTTTAGGGCAAACAACTGAGGTGAAACAACTGAAAAATAATAATAGATATGCGTGTATTCTGTCCTGATTTTATGCTTTTGGTTCGAATTGACTTCTGCTGCCAGTGCTCTTTACAATGATATATTACTTATGTTTTAGAATGGAAGTAACAGTTGACAAATGACTCGTATAACGAAATAAGTTTCATCACCTGTTCTGGTTTGCACTTTGACCTTTAATAACTGTAGGAGATTTGCATAGTGTATATTATTGCTCACTCAAAGACTAGCATCATTGTTTGCTTCCAAATCGAAGAGTAATTTTTATTTGGCCTCGTACCATATATGCAAGAATGAAATTGCTTTCCATAAGTGATTTTTATTGCGCTTTTCAGAAAGTAAAAATATCTGAAATTCCTTCTGTAATGCCGAGCCATACGACATGCGAGTCCTTTTCAACACAGACGGATGTACATTCCCACGCCTACATAGGTACATCAGTAAGCTGGAGTATGTATGTGCCGCATATTGCCTTTTTAATGGAATGTATTATGGTTTGGAGAAAGGAATAAATACCTGCAAGTATTTTTCCAGGGGCTTGTGCAGACTTCGTTAACCAATTTCGTCATTTCCACATTTCTTGTTTTTGCGTGGGAGTGTGAGGATTTTTACACAAGTTGTCTTGTTTCTTCGAAGCCGAAAAGTATCAAAGATCTAGAAGTTTCTACGGCGTTTCCGTGGCTGTTCGAAACTTTAGAACAATTCAGATCGGTGGAAATTTATACGAATTGAGCGAAGTCTGGCCAGCTTTAGCTGAAGAAACCATTGGTACAGGGTTGTAGGGTTTCTTTTTTCTTCTTTTCGGGTGAAACTATGATTCTTGGTACAGATCGAGCGGCAATCTTTTGTAATTTGAACTGTTTTTGCACATGAAGATCTAAATAAATTAGGGTTCATGAGTATTTAGATTGAAGCTTGAAATTAGTGTTAAATGATTTTGCAAATAAAATCCTTATGCTTTCAGTGTTCTAATTATCTTTTTCTCTTAATAGTTCCTCCTGGTATTTCTTCTGCTATTTCAAAATACATATTTGTGCCATAGTCCGGGTAAACCCTGTAGTTGAGAAGGGGTCATTCCGCATAACCATTTTGTACTTTTATCATCCATGACAAAGTGGATGTATTGTGATCATGTTAATTGGCGTCAGTGCCGCAGACAACTTGAATTGGCATATGTTTCAACTTTCCAGTTTCAGAGCACTTCATATAATTAATTAAGGAATTATTCTCGATTCTAATGATTTGTACTATCTTATGTTGGTAAAGTATATCTTAACTTTAAGGTACAATGTTAGACAAATAGTTGACCATGTTAAAGTTAGATGTCAATTTACACTGGAAGTCTTGTTAATAGCAATATTATATTTTTTATTATTAATATTATAAAAAAGTGATTATTATGTGTTTACATTAATATTAATATTAATATTATTAATTATTATAATCATAACAATAATATTATTTGAGATGATCCCAACAAGTAGAAGTTGGGTAATGCATCCAACTAGCTCCGTATAATGATGTATCAAGACATTTTGTCTATTTAACCCTTAGATTAAAATATCATGTTAGCTAGATATAACCAGATTGGTTCTGATATGATGTTCAGCTACCTTATTCTCCTCAGAGAGAAAAAATAATTTTATTATGAAAACAAAATTACATTTACTATATATGTTTCTGCATTTCACAGATATCCTTAAGCATAGGAAGTGATAAAAGTATCGCTGAGAAGATATCTTGCTTCATAAACAGTTTTCAAAAATGTCAATATGACAGCCCTATCATAGTCATTCTAACATATATCACAACTTTGAAACCAGTTTTGTCTCATAAGAAATTAGCTCCTAGATATGTCCATAAACAGTCCCATAAAAAAATATACATATAGAGATATCCTTAAGCATAGGAAGTGATAAAAGTATGGCTAGAAAGATATCTTGCTTCATAAACAGTTTTCAAAAATGTCAATATGACAGCCCTATCATGGTCATTCTGACATATATCGCAGGTTTGAAACCAGTTTTGTCTCTTAAAAAATTAGCTCCTAGATATGTTCATAAACAGTCCCATAAAAAAATATACATATAGATATTCACATTTAAACAGTCCCATGATTATATGAAAAGTGTGTCAAGACATTCCATGAGCTGCCCTTCCACTTTCTTTTGAATGATCCAAGCTCGTGCTTCCAAGTGTAATCTAGCTTTTGACAGTCCATCAGTTTCCATGTTCCTGTCTTTGTAGACATGTTGAAAGATAATGTGTTAAATACTCTATTCAAGCAAGTTGAATCTCCTCAAATATAGGCTGAAATTTATAATTATCCAATGAATTTGTTCCATTCATCCAATTCACCACAATTTGTGAATCATCAAAGATCTGTAATTTTTGGGCATCTTTTTTCAGGTGCCACAATTGGCAACAGTCTTGGGACAATTTTCTCAGGCAGATTGTTGTTGTGTTTGCCAAAGCTGTCCTTTGAACATATTACATGTTAATCATTTATATGAATCATACCTCCAGCATCACATAATGATGGATCTTCTTGACAAGCCTTATGGAAGTACGCTTATGCACTACTCGTATCTGCTTCTCAATGCCTTGTTTGGGTTCCTTGATCCTTGAATTCTGTTTAGATCCATATAGTATAACCATACTCTCATACCGAATAGCAGGAAACTTTTTACCTTGAAATATATTGGAGTTGCAACCTAGCACAAATTGGAGACAATACTTTTTATATTTTGACAGTTGAATTGCTGCACCACTTATGTAAAACTCATAAATAGCCTGAGAGTTATTTTATTTCACAAATGCTGTTGACAATGATGTTAACTTTCAGAAATATTCTTAAAGTTATGCTGCATTTCTTCATTTTGTCTTTCCATTGCTTCCTTTTGTTAACTTGCACAAATATTCTTAAAGTTATGCTCCATTTTTTCATTATGTCTTTGCATTGTTTCCATTTCCAATTTCTTTGTTATTTATAAATATGGCTTCTTGCTACAAATTTGATATTTGTTTAGCAACATAATGCAATAGCCTATTTTTTTAATATATATATATTTTGTTCAAAACAATCATCTTCACTTTTTGCTAACTTCATCAATATTTTTTGCAAAGCTGTACAAGACAATTGCAAATGATGGAAGAAATAATAGATGTTGACAATTACAAATTCAGATTGCAATGCATTTTGCCTGAGAACATTGATATTGTATTAAAAAGAAATGGTCTTTTTAGACTAAATGCATTTTCATATACTGTAGGAGATTGTCTATTTGACTCATTCGAAATGCTTCTACATTTTCGTTATACTTCAAATGAATTGCGAAATGGGTTAATAGACCACTTTCTTTTTTGCTTAAAGAACAATGACGTTGAAGCAATACAGTCATATGAGTATGAACTAGCACCTGACTTCCTATACGAGTTACATGGTGTTAATGATATTGGTACATATCTTCATAAAATGCGTTGTTCTGCATCTACAAATATAAAGGAGTCTGACCGAGGTTTATGGGGTGATACCTTTTGCATACGTTGGTTAGCTAAATGGCTAGATATATCAATTGCAGTTTGGTCATTGACAAGAAAAACGAGATATTTTCTCTTTAATCAACATGAAAATGCAATTCCATATTGCATTCTCTTTCATAATGCAAATCCTGTTAGTGGTCATTATGAACCATTGGTTTACCAAAAGTTTCCAATTTGCATTTGCAACCAGTCTAATATCTACCTGTCACCTATTTGCAAAGATATTGAAAGCCATTGGATGCATATTGCAAATAATATGCTTTTAAACGGACTAACAATTGCAAAGCAAGTGACATCTAATTGTGGTGACGGTCTCTTTAATGCAATTTGCTATTTAGTAGTTGTTTAGTCAATTTAGTGTTGTCTAAATTGCTATCATAAATTGTCAACTCGGGGCTCGTAAGCTGATGAAGTGAAGGTGTACAATATATACTTAAGTAACCTCTTAGATCTTTTTGTCGTTTGGGGGTGTTGTGATCAATTTAACTTCCTAAGATGGAGTGATGATTTTATAAACAAATGAGTGATTTGTGTGTGTATGATGGTTTCTAAATGAGTGAGTGTGTGTAAATGGTGGCTTCTAACTACTTTTGGAACTTGCAAAGAAAGAGCTTGAAAGAAATAACTTGAAATGAAACTGAAAGCAAAGCATAAAAACCACTTTCTAATGGCACTAGTCACTACTCATGCTGCTGCAATAAAAAGGTAAGAAAAACCACTTTAAAGACCAATTATAATGTTCATCTCTTCCTAACACTCTACTTCCAACATATAGTACTATGTGAAACACGATTAAGAAGTAGTTAGATATAAGTCTAAAAAGTAATCAAGCTCTAAGATGACAAATTATAACACCACTGTGCCTCTCTCCAACATTCTGCTTCCAACATACATTGTAATGTGTAACAAGTGAAGAAAGAGTTAGTGATATAAGTCAAAAACTACTCAAAGCAAGCTGTGATTTATTAGTATTCTGATCTCTTAAAGATGAACAACTTATGATAAGGAGACCATCAATATGTTAGCATACAACTTGAGAAACTAAACTAGAAATCAAGCTAGAAAAACAGAATAAAGGCAGCAACTATGAATATGACAACTGAAAATACCATTAGAGATAAAGCAAATACAACAAAGACACACAATCTCGGGCTAACACCTGCAGAAAATAATCCTGATCAGTTAAAGTAAATGTTGGAAATGAGATGACAGTGAAAGTAAATCAAAACTGTACATGTATTAAAGAAAAGGAAAATTGCTGAATTCAAAAGAAGGAAATGGCAAGAACATAAAGGTAAATTTACTGTACAAAGGCTGTTATGAATGGGGGCCCTCCATCCACAAAACCCAAGGAAAGATCAGCTACTTGAAGGAGTCAAAACAGCACAGTCTTCTATTAACTCATATGTAGAAATTACAGTAAAAAGTGCTGAAACAGCAGCTTCAAAACGGAGTTTCTGTACACACTAAAATTGTAGCAATTACATAAACAAAGCAACTAAAAACTAATCCTTAAGCGTGCGCAGACGCTGGATTTTATAGGCGTATGAACAACTGCCTACTGCGTAAAACATGAAACTAGAAATTAACTGACAGTCATGCTAATTAAATGGTACAGCAACACGTAAACAGGTCCGTGTGTTATCTGGAGGGTACAGTCGTCATGGAGGTTGAATCCAAGGTTGGATCCTGTCTCCCATAACCTGCATAGCGTGGAGGAATCGCCATCTGGAGTGGCGTGACCTATCAGCTCACGCAGCACTGTTTGAGTTGGCTTTGTTGACCGGAGGTGTGCGTGGCGTTGCTGACCGAACCAATAGCATAGGAACCTTTAACACCTTCATTCCCACGTGCCCATGTGATTCATTTTTCAAAATGACACGTGGAACATAGAGATCAATGAAAAGGCTGCGGAATGACTAGATAGCTGCGGAATTGCTGAATGGCTGCGGAATTGCCAGACAGCTGCGGAATCTTTGTGCATATGTCAAAAATCTAGACAAACAGTCAAACATTAACAAAGTTAACCAATCATGCTTAAAGACATCAAATGTAATGATCTGGATAGGTTTATGAGGAAAATAGGGCAAAAGAGAGGGATAAGTGAGGAAAAGTTGTAGGTAATGATAGATAATTAGGTGCAAGTTAGAGGCTCTACATACCCCCACTACGAGGGTGTTGCATGTCCTCATGCAACGAAAACATTGTTTAATCCACCTACTGAGATGCCTCTGCTAGGACATCTAGTCTTCTCCTCTTCCTCTGTGTAGCCACATTGACTCTTGGTTTCCTCACCAAGCATCTGAATTTTAAATTGACCAAAGCTCTGCTTAGCTTCCTGCATTTTTTCTTTAGCTTTCTGTTCTCCTTGTGCCAAAGGCCCAAATGAAGCATTGTATTATTGTGGACCATTTTGTCCACTTTACCTTGTTCCTTTAATGCTTCATTCTCTTGTGTGATGTGGCGGTTTAAAACTTCAAGCTCAAAAATTTCTTGTTTAAGTGAGTGAACTTGCTGTTCAAGAGGTAGAACAGTGCTTGGACCAGCAGCAGCTTGTTCTAATGTCTCCAAGTAGTTATATACTCTCTGCTGATCTGGGTCAATCTCTGGTGACCTCTTTGGACTAGGCTCATGCTCAAATTCGATTTCATGCTCCTGTTGAAAAGGGCTTTCCTCTCGTGGAGGAGTAACCTCAACATGTGGTGGCCTTGCCTCAAAGTCAAGTCTTGTAGCAACCTTTTCAGGTGTGCTCAAGTCAATAAAGAGTGACTCTTTGTTCTTTGTGGCCCCCACTTTGCTTTGTAGCCTGCTGCTCCTCCTCACGGTGGTGATGCTCTGTTTTTCCTTTTGTTGCTTCTGCTTTTGTTTTTGCATCTTCTTGGAAAGGGCAGCCTCATGAAATTGGGCCAATCTATGTGCCAATGGCTGAGTGTCCTCTTCACTGGAATTTTCAGGAGTAAGGTAGGTTTCTTGGGCTATAGCTTTTCCTTTATCCTTCTTTTGTCTCTTCCTACTCTCCTTTTTCTTTTGAGCAGCCTCTTGTACAATTTCTTGCAGGGTTTCTGTAATGATTTCTTGGGTTGTTTGGTCAATATCTACAGCAAGCTCAGGGTCAATTTCTTCCTCAGAGTTATGGGCAGCAATTTCTTCTTCAACAAGGTCTTGGACAGTTTCTTCTTGGACAACAATTTCAGGGACAGTTTCTACTTGGACAGCAATTTCTGGGGTAACCTCTTCTCTTCTTCTTCTTCTACTCTTTCTGGGCACTTTAGGTGAACTACCAGAGGCTTCTCCTGCCTCTTGGAAGTGGTTCCTCACAAGAAATCTTTCCCATGTATCCCTTTTGGCCTTTAACTGTTCTTCAATTAGCATTTTGACAAGCCCGTGATGGTATAAATGTGGCTCAATATTATTTATGTTTCTTTGGACTGTTGAGCACATTTTTCTAAGGCTAGATAGTAGAAAATAAGGAAGATTAATGTCATGCTCACCCATGAAATGCATCATAATTTTAGCATGGTAAACATACAAAATTCCGAATCTTCCTTCACATGTAAAGAATTTCTGTACTAACAGAAGCAAAGCTGTCCATTCTTCTTTGACAAGACTAACAGGGATTCCCTTTTTAAAAATACTAGTGTCCATACCTGGATTTTTAAATATTTGCTTCCATTCCTGGTCTTCCACTGATCGATTCTTGAACCACCTTTCCCCAGTTTGAGGTAATGAAATTGCTTGTGCTAAACTGCCTTCTGTAACTGTAAATTTCAGATCTCCAATCTCCACTTTGTTGTCTTTGAAAGAACGAGCAAAAGCCTTTGTGACTTCCTTATGGTATCCCTTGAATTTTTGAATGAACTGGAGCCATTTGGCCTTTTGCAAAGCGTCTTTAGTTTGGGGATAGCCTTCTAAAAATTTAGAGCCCTCAGGCTCTGCCCTCAATAGCTTACCCATCAGCTCTCTGGCTGCCTTAACAGCACAGTTTTAACACTTGGTGAAAGAGTTATACGGGAGAAAAGTGTTTGAACAGTGGGTTTACGGCTACAGCAAAATAGCTGTGATGCACTTACAACAGTGGTCAAGGTTTTAGTGGAGAAATGAGAAGAAAATGAAACAGAGAGTGCTTACGGTGGTCAGAATAGTGAATAAGACAGAGCAGTGAAGAACAATGGAAATGAGGGAGTGAATCAACAGCGGGAATGGAATTATGTATGCGTAGGAGGGTTACGAGTAATGGGTGAAAACGGTTAAATCCCATAGACGTCGGTCATTGGTGTACATCTGGCTGCGGAATTATAACTCAGGGTGTCGTAGTACAGTTGTATACGTCACTCTGGTACGAGAGTTTTAATGAAAGAGCAGCCGTGTTTGGGTTTGAATCTGTAATGAGTAGGAACCGTTATGGATGAGGGTTACGTGGATTTTCGGTCGAGGAGTGGAAGGATTTTGCAATCATTACATTAGGTGCCTCAAAACATAATCCGAAAACCATGCATAATGATATAACTGTTGGTCAGAAATTAGAACATACCTTGTGTATCCGCATCTTGATTCCTTTTGCTCATATGATGCTAACCTTTAATTGTTTATTGCTGCTACATGACCTTGCCTTCTAATAATGCTGGTGATTTTTTTCTGACTGCAGATTTCTTCTTGAAACAGAGTGTATTTTTTATGTGCAGGCACAGAGTGTATCGGCTGCGGAATTGTGATATTGGCTGCGGAATTGGCTCCTAGCTGTGGAAATTGCAGCAACACTTTTCTGCCTGCACAAAGAGGATTAAAACAACTTTGACTGAATGGAATAGTCCTGAGAGGGACTTTATTGGTGAAAATGAGATGGAATGAATGGACTGAAAGAAAATGAGATGGAATGAAAATGATGAAATGGATGAGATGGATAGGAAAAGAAGAGAAAATATAAAGCGTCAGGTGACCCTGATTTTCACCTCATATTTTCTGCATAAGACTGCCAATCCAAGATTGGTTTTCAGGCTTATACGAGAGATTTTTTTCTTCTTCTTCTTTTTTTCTTTTTTTTTTTTTTTTTTTTTTTTTTTTAACTGAAAGAAACAAAGATCAGGCTGATGGAGGAGAAGAATTCTTCTCCACTAGCCTCATTGCAGAATCTTCTTGGAACAACTTAACAAATTCCTCTCTTGAGAGTGGCTTATGGTAGACTTTCAATCTATGGCCATTCACAATGAGAGGAGTCTGAAGCTCATCAATGGTCTTCACTCGAACTGCTCCATTTTTAAAGACTTCATCAATCTCATATGGCCCAAGCCAATGAGTTTGAAATTTTCCTTTGAAGTCCTTAAATTTGAAATCAAACAATAGTGCCCAATCTCCTTTCTGAAACTTTCTTTCTTTGATGTGTCGATCATGCCATTTAGTTCTTTGGTGCTGAACTAGATCAGTCCTTAGAATTGCATCTTGTCTTATTTCATCTAGTTCATTTAGCTGGTCCATTCTGTGTGTTTGAGCTTCTGATAGGCTCATCCCCAATTGAACTGCCATCTTGAAGGTCTTGATTTGGAACTCAATGGGGAGCAGGACTTCCTTCCCATAAACAAGTTCATAGGGAGAATGTCCTGTTGTGTTTCTCCATGTAGTTCTATAGGCCCATAAGGCTTCAGGAAGCCTTTCCGCCCAATCTCTTCTATGAAGATGAACAGTCTTTGTGATGATGCCCTCAAGGACTTTATTGGTAGATTCCACTTGACCATTTGATTACGGATGGTATGGAGTAGATGTTCTATGCTTGATCTTGTATTCCTCCATCAGCTTCTCCATCAATTTAGATGTAAATTGGCTTCCTTGATCTGTCACAATTTCTCTTGGGACACCAAAACGAGTAAAAATATCCTCAAAAAGAAATTGAACAACTGAATTTTCAGTGGCAGAAGGCAATGCCTTGGCTTCTACCCACTTAGTAACATAATCAGTGCAAACCAATATATACTTCTTTTGCCTAGATGGTGGATTAATAGGTCCAACGAAATCTAGAGCCCATTTCTCAAAGGGTTTGATGCATACCTGTGGCTGTAGTGGCATTTCATTTGAAGGAGTTGGTCTCCCAACTCTTTGGCAGCTGTCACACCTTCTAACATACTGCTTTGCATCTTTAAAGAGAGAAGGCCAATAATATCCTAAAGAAAGGATTTTATAGGCTATCCTCTTGTCAGCAAAGTGTCCGCCGCATGGTTCATCATGACATGCCTTAAGGATGTCAGGCATTTCATCTTCCCGAACACACCTTCTGATCATACGATCTGGCCCTGTTTTGAACAATTCATTAGAAATCCAAGAATAATGTGAACTCTCCTGAATGATTTTCCTTTTCTCATTAGGAAATAAGTGTGAAGGTAGCTTCCCTGTAACTAAATAATTAGCAATATCTGCATACCAAGGAGTCTTGGTAGTTACTGCAAACAAATATTCATCCAGAAACTTATCCTCTACAGGAGAATCTTCGTTAGTGTTTTGGATTCTAGACAAGAAATCAGCTACTGTGTTTTGTTTTCTTGGTCTATCTAACACAGTAATGTTGAATTCTTGTAAAAGTAAAAGCCATCTTGTAACTCTGCCGTTAGTAATAGGTTTGTTCATGAGATATCTAATGGCGGAGTGATCAGTATGGACAAAAGTTTCATAGCCGGTTATGTAGTGTCTAAACTTGTTGATTGCATGAACAACGGCTAAGAATTCTTTTTCAGTCACAGTGTAATTTAACTCGGTGGGAGTCAAATTCTTGCTGGTGTAATAAATGGCATAAGGGACCAAATCTTTTTGTCCCAAAACAGCTCCTAGAGCTGTATCTGAAGCATCAGTAGAAATGTGGAAAGGGAGTTTCCAATTTGGTCCTCTCAAAATGGGTGCTTCAGATATTCTAGTCTTTAAGGTTTCAAAGGCAGACTGACATTCAGGATCCCATTTGAACTCGCAGTCTTTGGTAAGTAATTTGAAAAGAGGAGATGTTATCTTAGTGAAGTTTTCAATAAATCTTCTGTAATATCCAGTAAACCCAAGAAAACTTCTAACATCCCTTTGGCAATTTGGAACAGGTAACTTGGAGATGACTTCTACTTTGGATCTATCAACTTTAATCCCATCTCCTGAAATATGATGTCCTAAAACAATCCCTTCAGTAAACATCATAAAACACTTTTCATGACTTAATGAAAGATTTGTTTCTTTACATCTAATTAGAACTTTTTCCAAATTTCCTAATGCTTCTTCAAATGTGTTACCATAAACTGTGAAATCATCCATGTAAACCTCTACACAATCATGAATTAGATCTGAAAAAATTCCTAGTACAGCCCTTTGAAATGTAGCGGGTGCATTGCATAATCCAAAAGGAAGTACTCGGTAAGCAAAAGCTCCCCAAGGACAAGTAAATGTGGTTTTGTCTTGATCTTCAGGTGCTACCTGAATTTGATTGTAACCACTAAAACCATCCAAAAATGAGAAAAACTTTTTACCTACTAAAGTATCTAAGACTTGATCAATAAAAGGCAAAGGAAAGTTATCCTTCAAGGTTGCTTTGTTTAATTCTCTGTAATCAATGCAAACTCTCCATTTACCATTCTTTTTAGGTACTATGACCAAGGGCGAAACCCATTGGCTATCTGAAATAGGGTAAATGAAGTTTACATTGAGTAACTTCTGGAGCTCTTCTTTCACTATCTCCCTAAGATTTGGATTCATCCTTCTTTGAGGTTGTCTGATAGTTCTATTGTTTTCCTCAATGTAAATGTGATGAATGCAAGTCTTAGGGTCTATTCCTTTCATGTCGGTATACTCCCATGCAAAAGCAGTAGAATGTCTTTGCAAGACTTTGGTTAGCTCTTCCTGTTGGAATTTTTCCAAGTTTTTATTAATGTTTAATGTTTTTCCTGGAAAGATTTCAATGGCAGAACTACCAAATTATTCCATAGAGAAAAGAGACATTTGTCTAGATGATATACACTCTATGTCAGAATCCAACTGAAATTGTGTAGAGTCATATTCTGAAGATGGTTCGAAATTTTCTAATGTATTCAGAATTTGACTGTCTTCACTAATCTCAGAAATGGTAAAGACAGGTTGTATAGTATCTTCATCATCAACCCACTCATTATCTCCGATTTCCATTATTGCCTTTGCTGGAGGATACAAGTTGAATTTCTTGGTGGAATTACCATCTGATATATACATGTCCCCATACCTACAACTGATAAAAGCATCAGCTGTTGCTAGCCAAGGTCTTCCTAAGATAAGAGGATGTCCTCCTAGATTTTTCTTGGGAGTTAAAATCATAAAATCAACTGGATATTCCCAAGAGTCTAGGGAGACTGGAATGTCTTCCAATACACCATCAGGTTTAATGATTGATCTATCTGCAAGCTGCAGTAAAGTAGGTGTAAAGAGAAGGTTAGGAAGTTTTAACTGGTCCATGGTCTGTCTACTCATGATGTTGATAGCGGCTCCTAAGTCAATCAAAGTATTTGGGATTTCAACCCCATTAATATGAGTTTTGACAATAGGGCTACCGGGATCCACATATTTTTGCATGGTAATCTTACCCATCATAATGTCTGCAATTTTTCCAACCAGATGGATCCTTTTGGTATCTCTGGTTTTCTTTCCTGTTTTCTTCAAACTCAACTCCTTTATTGTCTTTGCTAGAATGGGAATTTCCTTAATGGCTTGTAACAAGGGGATCTTGATACAGACATTCTTCAATTCATCTAGAAAATTATAGTTAGGCAACCAAATTTGCTTTTCCACTCCATGGTCAATTTGTAATCTTTCAGGAAAAGGAGGTGTAGCTAAAGATGTAGGTTGCTCAACTATGGGAGTTGTGGGGGTTGATTCTTTTTCTTTTTCTTTTTCTTTTTGGATATTTTGGTTTTGAAGTGATACTTCAGAACCCTTATTGACTTTAAGAGATTCTTCCTCAGAAATGCTTGGCTGTTGAACATTTATAGAAGGTTGATCTAGGATTCTACCTGACCTGAGTTGTACTTCATTGAGAGGAACAATTATATAGGTAGGGAATGGTTGACCTTCCATCATGTAAGCATTTTGAGGGTTCCTATTATTGGGATTTGGTAATGGCTGAGAGGGAAGTTGATTTGACTTCTATTGGGATTGAAGCAAGAGTTGAGAATTTTGATTTTGTGGAGGAGGTTGTTGTTGTTGAGGGTATGGTAATGATAGTTGTTGACCTTGATTTGGAAGTTGTGGAGCTTGCTGGTTCTAAAAAGATGGAGGATATTGATAGAATTGAGCAAATCTCCCATAAGGATTTTGCATGCTTTGCATCCATGCTTGAAAAGGATTTTGAGGTTGAGACCAGGGTTGTTGCTAAGGATTCCAATTTGGTTGGGGTTGAAAATTCATAGAGTTGTTAAACCCTTGATTCTGTTGCCCTTGCCAAGGTCTCCTTGCAACAAAACAGAGAGATTCAAGTGTATTTGGATCTTCTTGAAAGACTTCTTTGAGGCCAGGAATTGAAGGACAATCCTTGGTCTCATGAGTTTCTGAGCAAATTACGCATGTTTCTACAACGTGTGCATCCAAGGGACATTCCCTTAAAGCATGTGTCTTTCTACATTTTGGGCAAAAAATGGCCAAAGCCTCAGCTTCTGCTTTTTGTTTATTGTGAATCTTAAGGGTATCTAATTGTTCACTAAGACTCCCTAAGATGTCAGTTTTGAATTCATCAAGCATATTGCCGATTTCAGCCCTACTTACTGATCCCGTTGCAGATTTATTTGCTCTAAGGAGAGAAGGATCTCTAGGCCCTTTTTGAGTTTTTTATTTGCCCCTTGAGAGATGGATACATAGTTCTGCTATATCACTGAGTGAAAGTTGAGATATATCCCCTTTCCCCATCATGTTCAAGATATCTATCCATTCATCTCTAATGGCGTTTAATAGGAGGGCTTTTAAGGTCTCTTCATCCAAGTTACTCATTTTTGCTCTTTTCAGGTTATATTGAAATCTTTCAAGTAAATCTTCTAAGCTCTCATCTTCTCTTTGTATCATTTTAAATACCTCGTCCTTGTGATTAGTAGGCATACAATAGTCCAGATACCTATCCAAAAATGTTTGTTTCATTTCATCGCAAGACCTAATGGATTGAGTGAGTAACCCCATGAACCATTTCAAAGCTTGATCTTTTAATGTTGAAGGGAACAATTTGAGTTTCTGAGAGTCATCCAGATAGTCATAAGTTCGACACACAACTTCAAACTCAAATAAAAATGTTTCAGGGTCCTCAGTTCTTAACCCATGGAAATTTGGGAGGACAGATGGCGATATGTTTTTCATAGTGGCTCGGGAATCCTCATCAACGATAGGAAACCCAAATGAGTTATCCCCATCTCTATTTCCTCCTCCAAGGGGACCTCTACCTCCTCCATTGTTGTTTCCTCCTCCTCCTCTACCTCTACCTCTACCTCTACCACCTCCTTCTTCCTCTGCCATGATGGTTCCCCTAGGGATTTCAAGATCTTCTGGTTCTTCTACAAAGGGTGAATGAGAAGAGATTTCTCCTTCTTCTTCAGATGATTCTACTTCCTCAATTACAATTGGTCTTTCTGTAGGAGAAAGAGAAGGGTCTCTTCCTGGTTCAAATTCAATAGAAGGTGTGGGAGAGTCAATTCTTGGCTCTTGAATTCCAGGAATTCTAGAGCTAGGAGTGTCGGTTGGAGATGAGGGAGGTGTCTCTTGTCTATTCCTTGAAGCAGATGGACTTGTAAAAATTGAACTTCGAGCTCTAGCTAAAAACCTTCCCCTAGAATCTCTAGCTCTATGCATGTCATTTTTTTTATTTTTCTTCAAGTCAAGTTAATAGTTCTTTTTCTGATCTTCCAGGTCACTCTAGGTGCAAGAAGAGAGCATACTCAAGAAACTACTAAATCAATAACTTTCTCTTTTCTGATCCTCCAGATCACTTTGAAGTGCAAGAGGAGAGCATACTTTTATAGGTTATCAACTTCTTTTCTTGAAATTTTATGTTTTTTTTTTTTTTCCTAAGAATATGGCTACTTAATTTCACTTCCCCGGCAACGGCGCCAAAATGTTTAGTCAATTTAGTGTTGTCTAAATTGCTATCATAAATTGTCAACCCGGGGCTCGTAAGCTGATGAAGTGAAGGTGTACAATATATACTTAAGTAACCTCTTAGATCTTTTTGTCGTTTGGGGGTGTTGTGGTCAATTTAACTTCCTAAGATGGAGTGATGATTTTATAAACAAATGAGTGATTTGTATGTGTATGGTGGTTTCTAAATGAGTGAGTGTGTGTAAATGGTGGCTTCTAACTACTTTTGGAACTTGCAAAGAAAGAGCTTGAAAGAAATAACTTGAAATGAAACTGAAAGCAAAGCATAAAAACCACTTTCTAATGGCACTAGTCACTACTCATGCTGCTGCAATAAAAAGGTAAGAAAAACCACTTTAAAGACCAATTATAATGTTCATCTCTTCCTAACACTCTGCTTCCAACATATAGTACTATGTGAAACACGATTAAGAAGTAGTTAGATATAAGTCTAAAAAGTAATCAAGCTCTAAGATGACAAATTATAACACCACTGTGCCTCTCTCCAACATTCTGCTTCCAACATACATTGTAATGTGTAACAAGTTAAGAAAGAGTTAGTGATATAAGTCAAAAACTACTCAAAGCAAGCTGTGATTTATTAGTATTCTGATCTCTTAAAGATGAACAACTTATGATAAGGAGACCATCAATATGTTAGCATACAACTTGAGAAACTAAACTAGAAATCAAGCTAGAAAAACAGAATAAAGGCAGCAACTATGAATATGACAACTGAAAATACCATTAGAGATAAAGCAAATACAACAAAGACACACAATCTCGGGCTAACACCTGCAGAAAACAATCCTGATCAGTTAAAGTAAATGCTGGAAATGAGATGACAGTGAAAGTAAATCAAAACTGTACATGTATTAAAGAAAAGGAAAATTGTTGAATTCAAAAGAAGGAAATGGCAAGAACATAAAGGTAAATTTACTGTACAAAGGCTGTTATGAATGGGGGCCCTCCATCCACAAAACCCAAGGAAAGATCAGCTACTTGAAGGAGTCAAAACAGCACAGTCTTTTATTAACTCATATGCAGAAATTACAGTAAAAAGTGCTGAAACAGCAGCTTCAAAATGGAGTTTCTGTACACACTAAAATTGTAGCAATTACATAAACAAAGCAACTAAAAACTAATCCTTAAGCGTGCGCAGACGCTGGATTTTATAGGTGTATGAACAACTGCCTATTGCGTAAAACATGAAACTAGAAATTAACTGACAGTCATGCTAATTAAATGGTACAGCAACACGTAAACAGGTCCGTGTGTTATCTGGAGGGTACGGTCGTCATGGAGGTTGAATCCAAGGTTGGATCCTGTCTCCCATAACCTGCATAGCGTGGAGGAATCGCCATCTGGAGTGACGTGACCTATCAGCTCACGCAGCACCGTTTGAGCTGGCTTTGTTGACCGAAGTTTGATCCACGTTGACCGGAGGTGTGCGTGGCGTTGCTGACCGAACCAATAGCATAGGAACCTTTAACACCTTCATTCCCACATGCCCATGTGATTCGTTTTTCAAAATGACACGTGGAACATAGAGATCAATGAAAAGGCTGCGGAATGACTAGATAGCTGCGGAATTGCTGAATGGCTGCGGAATTGCCAGACAGCTGCGGAATCTCTGTGCATATGTCAAAAATCTAGACAAACAGTCAAACATTAGCAAAGTTAACCAATCATGCTTAAAGACATCAAATGTAATGATCTGGATAGGTTTATGAGGAAAATAGGGCAAAAGAGAGGGATAAGTGAGGAAAAGTTGTAGGTAATGATAGATAATTAGGTGCAAGTTAGAGGCTCTACAGTAGCAACAGAATTCAATGCAGAGTGTTTGCGACTTTACATTGTGCAATCCTTTTGCAATGCACTTATGCATAAGAATCAAGAGGCATTGCATTGTTTAGAGCAATATCTAGTAGTTGAGGTGATACACTATACAATGAATAGAAACTGGCAACAATATCTGATAAATATGGCAATGCCATATGAAAAAGGACAAGTGGAAGGCGGACCATTCTGTCTACAATGGATATCTGTGATATTCAAAGTCAATATCCAAGTATGGTCCTCTGTTGCTAATAACTTTGTCAATTACAGTTCCGCTTATTCGAGATGCAATGATATTTTTAACATCATGTCATTCAGGACAAATACATCACATATTCACTACCACGCAATGATACAAGAATATGTTCACAATTCTCAACAACTGCACATGGAAGCAAATGACGTTTGTAATCAATTGCATCATAAGCATATACTAGAAAAAGAGCAATGTATATCTCAGGTACATTTTAGCAATAATATTGCATTTGAGATAGCATGTCATTTAGATCAAATGCAACCAACTAAGGATTGTAGGCTGAATTATCACAAGCTAAAGCAATTCATACGTACAAAACGCAAATGCAATGACAAATGCAAAAAACCATTTTCTAATAAGAAGTCAAGAATTACAAGCAAGAAAAATGCAATACAAATTTATATGGAAAAAGTCGAAGACACGCTTAGGAATACATGTGCAGTTTGCAACAAATTACATTTTGCAAAAAATATTAGATTCTACACTATTTGCAAGAAAAGCATATGAATTTGACGTTGAACAATAGGACCTTTAGCAATGAAAACATATGTGTTTCTTGCAAAAAAGCGCTCGAGAATGGAAAGCTACCACAATTTGCAACACCTGAACAAATAAGACGTACAATTTCATTGCCAACTATAAATATACTTTCAGACCTAGAAGAAAGACTTGTGTCATTGAGAATTGCATTTGCACAAATCAGACAATGGGGACATAGACGATCACAAATTGGCTTAACAGGATCAATTATCAATGTACCAGTTCATATGGACATTGTGCAAAAAGCATTGCCACAATATCTAAATGATACAATGACAATTGCAATTGCATTGAAAAGACGATTGCAATACAAAAATGCATACCAAACAGGTAAAGTACGTCCAATTATTGTCATGAAAGCATTGAACGAACTATGTTCTAGAAGTCTTTATAAAGCTAGCAAAATTTGTATAAATGAGAATTGGGCCCATGTTTTACAAGAGAATAATGAATACATTGTACAAAATTCAAACAGTGACAATGAAAGTGATACAGATAGTGATGCAAATAATGAAACACCTACTGAAACATTGGTGCATGGATTAATAGAATCACAACGCATCTACGATTTGCAAGACAAGATTATTGAATTGGCACCTGCTGAAGGACAACGACCATTAGGCATTTTCAAGGACAAATATGCAGAAGAAATGAACTTTCCAACATTATTTTATGGCAATGCACGTGATCATGACATCACAAATAGGTTTAGTTACCAAAAAATTGTACAATGGGAATTTTTACAAGCAAGTGGTGACTTCCAATATCATACAACAAATTTGTTTTTCAAGACAATGCGAATAATAATTGATAAAGTGCTTTCTTGCATATGGGTACAAATAAGAAAAGGACAACTAAAAGGCAGGAAAATATTAGCAAAAGATGTCAAGTATCGAGCAAATTTGGAAAAGTTATTGAAGTCTGACATTGGATACATAGATTTCAAAAACATTCGCATATCTTCTGATCATTTGGAACAAATTAGGAAAAACATATTTGCAATGATACGACAATTGGGGCCTCCAACTTTCTTTGTGACATTCACAAGTGCAGAACATCGATGGAAACCATTAGTAGATACACTCGTCACATTGTTTAGAAATAAAGCAAATAAAAATGCTATTGATATATTAGAAGATGATGACATTGACTACCTTATAAGAAAATATCCAGTCACATGTAGCCAATACTATAGACATAGAATTAATGCTATAAAGCAATTGATATGTCAAGATACTACATTCTTTGGAAAAATATCTGATTACTATTTCGTAACAGAATTCCAAAATAGAGGAACTGAACATGAACATGGACTGTTATGGATAGAGAATGCTCCAATATATGGAAAAGAAAGCAATTCAGAAATTGAGAGGTTTCTTGACAATTACATCACTTGTAATACAGATCATTTGGAGCCAGATGTTGCTAAATTGCATAAACATCACCATACAAGAAGTTGTAAGAAGCGAAAAAATTCAAATTGCAGATACAACTTCCCCATGCCACCAATGAAATCAACAATGATCGTTGAACCAACCAATGCAGAAAATAAAAAAATCGTAGAGAAATCAATATCGTTTTTTGCATTCTTGGAGCAAACAAACTACAATGATTCAATAACACATGAAAATTTCCTCCTAGAAATAGGGCTACTAGAGAATGAGTACATAGAACTATTACAACATACAATAAAGCAACCAACAATTTGTTGAAAATAATACTGAGAGGGGGGGGGGGGGGGGGTGAATCAGTATTATCAAGTTCTTTGAACAAATCTTCCTTATTTACACTTTGAATTATTTTTGCATATCAGTACCATAAAATAATGAGCATGAATAAGAAAAATAGATAGTCACACCAAAGAACACCAGATATAAGGTGGAAACCCAATGTGGGTGAAAACCACTTGCTGCAATATGTCTCTATCTTCTTTCAAATTAGAAACTCCTGTTACAATGATTTTGTACTGGTGCAGTCCTTTACCAGTACGCAGGCTGCAACCTGCAGAGAGCTACAACTCTCTCTCGTTTTCCAGTCTCTCCTGGAAGGGAGCTACAACCCCCTACTTCTTTTCTTTCAAGGACCACTTTTCATAAATTTTCAAATTGGATCCAACAACAACATTGAAGCTCATAATCAAACAACCTTCTGAATCACCCAATCACCAGATCCATACATATACAATGATATTATGAGAGTTATCAACCAGATCTAGTACATAAAGATAAGTCATTAATCATGCTGTTATCTGAACTCAATACCAGTAACCAAACATCAGTTATGCACCCAAAACCCTGTAGAATAGTCAAAGGCAGTTAAAACAAATTTTAAGCAGGGATCACAACTTCACTGGTATAGATCTGCGGATATCTGTACTACCTCCGCACCTGCGCCTTCTGTGGCGCCGCGACCACCGCACCTGCGCCTTCTGTGGCGCCTCCGCACTGCGCCTTCTGTGGCACCTCTGCACTGCGCCTTCTGTGGCGCCTCCGCACTGCGCCTTCTGTGGCGCCTCCGCACTGCGCCTTCTGTGGCGCCTCTGTGGCGTCTCCGCACTGCGCCTTCTGTGGCGCCTCCGCACTGCGCCTTCTGTGGTGCCTCTGTGGCGTCTCCGCACTGCGCCTTCTGTGGCGCCTCCGCACTGCGCCTTCTGTGGCGTCTCCGCACTGCGCCTTCTGTGGCGCCTCCGCACTGCGCCTTCTGTGGCGTCTCCGCACTGCGCCTCCGCACTGCCGCAGCTGCAGCGCTCGAGAGATCACCCTTCACAGATTCGCTTTCAACTTCCCTTTCATAGATCAAACTTTTAAAACAATAACCCAATATTTCAGATCTTAAGATATTCGATTTGCAAGAATGAATTAGCCAAGTGATCTCCTTTGCTTTATATAGGCAAGCTTCTTCCTAAAATCATGGATCAATACCATAGATAACCAATACAAGGGGCCCAAAGACATGGGGCTCAATAATACCAAGGACTAACCACCATGGACCAAAGGTAAGTTCTCCAACATGAAAGTGCGTGAACTTTTTCTCTACATGAAATAAACTTTTCTCTACATGAAATAAACTTTTCTCTGCATAAAAGTGCATGAACTTTTCTCTACATGAAATAAACTTTTCTCTGCATATAAGTGCGTGAACTTTTCTCTACATAGAATAAGCTTTTCTCTGCATATAAGTGCATGAACTTTTCTGCACTATAATTTATCATCTGAGATGAGTGGGTTGCCATCAAGTACAACATATGTATCATAAAGCCATACCAGAATCATAATGCCAACACAATTTTCCTGAAACGAAAACCTTCTCACATTTGGAATAACAGTTTTGCAAAGGCTATGCCTACTTTATGGAATGCAAATACAGATGCACAATTTGTGCTAAATGCATATGCTGCAGCGTCATATTGTAGTTCATATATGACCAAAATTGACAAGTCTATGACAAATGCATTTAGAAATATATGCAAAGAGCATCAGAAAGATGAAATTGATGCTATGCAAATGATTCGTAAACTTGGAAATACATTACTCAATCTACAGCAAATGTCAGCTTAACAAGCAGTGCATATAGCACTTTCATTGCCATTGAGTTGTAGTTCAAGGGAATGTATATTTGTAAACACGTCTCTAGTTGATGAACGCACATTTATGCTTAAACCGCCTATTCTTTTGAAACAAGAACCTGACGATTCAGAAGATGTTATGTGCCATTCCATTGTTGACTACTACATTGGACGGCCAAGTTCCATTAGCAAAATCTGCCTTGCAGAATTTGTATCAAATTACAAGAAAGATGGCACACCCATATCTAAAAGGAAAAAACCAAATGTTATACGATTTGTCAAATATAACAAACACAATGATATTGAAAACTTCTGTCAAGAGAAATTATTGTTATATATGCCATTTGAAAATTGTGAAGATACATTGAAACAAGAATTGCCTACATGGCTCTCTGCATATACATTACATGAAAAAACAATTCAAATCAATGAAGCCAAATTTACATATAACATCAATCCAACATGGGGTGATTTAGAGACTGCAACAAATGAGCAAATTAGTTCTTTGAATACTAACCAAATGAATATGCGAAACCAGGAGAACAATTCCCATTATGAGGAATATGATCTGCAATCAGACTTGCAATTTCCAAAACAATTTGAAATGAAGAAAAAAATCAATCTTGGATTTCAAATTACTGCCCATCCATTTTTAATGGAGAACAATGAATATTACAAACTTAGAAGAATCTTGAACAAAGAGCAACAAGCAATTGTAAAAGACATTGCAATTATAAAAAAAAAAAACCCCAAGGAACCAATTTACCTTTTTATTACAGGTGGAGCAGGTGTAGGTAAAACACTCACAGCAAAAGCGATTTTCCAAATGCTTATACGAATTTATGATTCACAAAACACAACTGATCCCATGAAACCAAAAGGTCTAATATTAGCATACACAGGAAAAGCTGCATATAATGCAGGTGGAACAACAATCCATTCTGCATTGCTAATGCCTTTTAACAAGTCTCAACTGTTCTCACTGAGCAAAGAAGTATTGGACAACTTATCAAAGCTATATCAAGAATTGCAACTAGCTTTCATAGATGAGATCTTGATGATTGGAAGTCGGTTCTTATATTCTATTGACAATAGATTGAGAAACATAAAACATGTCCAAACGAAATACTTTGGGAACATTGACATCATATTTTGTGATGATTTCTATCAAGCACAACCTATTCAAGACTCTCTTATTTTTGAACAACCAAGAATCAACAATCAAACAATAACACATGATTTCTGGAAGGATAATGTCAAGTGCTTCCAATTGCATATGACTATGCGACAAACAAATAAGAGATTCATATCAGTGTTAAATAGAATGCGAACAAATTGTCAAACATCTGACGATATAACATATATGAATACAAGTTGCATGCGCCCTGTACCAAATCATCCAAAATTTCCCTATTTATTTTACAAAAACAAAGATGTTGCAATGCATAACAAGAAAATGTTGATGTTGATGCCTGGCAAAGAAATTTTAATTAATGCAATTGATGAAAATGAGGAGAATAATGACAATTTCCCAACCCATCAACATACGGCTATTTTGCCTCCGCACCTTCTGATAAAGTTGAACATGTTAGTTGAAATGTATGCTTGCAATTATGATGCACCAGACGGGCTAGTGAATGGTGCAGATGGAATAGTTAAAGCATATACCCATACAGATAAGGTCGATGTTCTATGGATTAAGTTCCATGACCCTAATATTGGTCACCGACAATCTAGAAAACTAGCTCATTTGTATACTTCAGAGATAGCACATGATTGGACACCAATATTGCGAATATCAAAATCAATGCCTATGACATCAAAGATGGCCCCATTGAAAATACGAAAACAATTTCCAATTCAACTTGCATGTGCACACACAATACATAGATCACAAGGCTTAACCTTGGATAGGCTTGCATTCGACCCTACTAGAGTACAAGTGCATGGCCTAGCATACACAGCACTATCACGTGTCAGAAACATAGAATCATTGTATTTGCTTAATCCTCTTAAACACAATAATTTCAAGGTCAAGCAAAAAGTAAATTGTGAAATGCAACGTTTGCAAAACACTGCAAAATGGAAATTAGAATATGACTCTTCATCAATACAATCATTGTGATCCATATTTATTCTTTCATTGAACACTCGCAATCTTCATGCGCATCTTACTGACGTATGCAATGATTATGACACAATGCAATCTGATATCTTGTGCTTACAAGAAACACATATGTCGCTGTGTATGGAAAATGAATATTTCAAAATTTTCAATTGCATCTCAAGTTGCATTAAGCATGGAGTAATGATATTGATAAAGAAAAATATCATTATCCTTGAACATACCCATTTTGAAGACTGCTTTGTAGAAGCATTGCTCGCAAAAATAAAAGTTCACACATTACAAATTGCAATACTCAATATATATGCATCGCCACATGCAAACCTAAACAATATCCTCAATGTCATTGCAAAAGCTTTATACCACTTAGATCTAAACAATATCATAGTTATATTAGGGGACTTCAATATTGATATGGTACATTGCAATCAAAAAACAAAGCAGCTAGAAACCTACATGCAAAACTACAATCTTCATTTCCTAGTTGACAAAACTAATAGCATGCATAAATCATTGATTGACCATGTTTGGGCAAATCTAGCTAATATAAAATATAGAATTTTCGTATTGGATACATATTGGTCTGACCATGATACAATATCTCTTGTCCTTCAGCTATGATATACACATGAAACAGTTTACAAAATTGCAAATTTTGACATTTTTGCAATACCTAATTGGTTTTACAATTTCTATTTTACTAAAGCATACTACAATATTCTTTTTGTACTAAACGAAATGATAACAGCATACATACTATGCATTCTATTGTACATTTACATATATGGCGTTCTGTATTGATCAATGCAAGTTATGCCAAAGACAACCTTTTCAATTAACCAACACAAGTATCCTATCATAAATTTGCACATATGACCTCATCTATTTATGGATGCAGATTCTGCTAGTAAAACCCTTTTCAATTGAACAGAACGAACAAGAAAAAAGAACAACAACATGCAACATAAACAAACAGAGTATATTCTTTTTGCCTTTCCTTTCCTATGGATCTTCTATTCTTGTTCAACTTTTACTTTTATATGTTCTTTTGACTTGCACTAAATATGTCTTACTATTCTATAACATAGCATAAATCTTGAAAAAGGAATGAAACAATTGAAGAAATAGAATGCATAAGCCAATTAGAAAGCGCAAGCCAACCACTTGTTTTGCAAAGGTATGTCTATGAGAACTACACAATTATGCTAATTTGTATTTAGAATATTAATGTTTACTATATATGCATTCTATTTTTACATATGTATGGTTCTATGGTTTTAATGTTCTTGTTCACTTTTTGCTTCTAATTTGCACTAAATATATGCTACTATTCTATAACATAGCCTAAATCTTCAAAGACGAAAAGAAACAATTGAAGAAATAGAATGCATAACCCAATTAGAAAGGGCAAGCCAACCACTTGTTTTGCAAAGGTATGTCTATGACAACTATACAAATATGCTAATTTGTATTTAGAATAATAATGTTGACTAAGGTATGTCTATGACAACTATACAAATATGCCAATTTGTATTTAGAATATTAATGTTTACTATATATGCATTCTATCTTTACATATGTATGGTTCTATGGTTTTAATGTTCCTTGTTAACTGTTTACTTCTATATGCTCTTTCAAATTGAACTAAATATATGTTTCTATTCTATAACATAGCATAAATCCTGAAAAAGGAAAACAAACAATTGAAGAAATAGAGCACATAACTCAATTAGAAAAGCAAAACCAACCACTTGCTTTGAAAAGGTATGTATGACAACTATACAAATATGCTATTTTCTATTTAAAATATTAATGTTTACTATATATATCTTCTCTTTTTACATATCTATATTTAAATGTATATAAATTAGATTAATGTTTACTATATATATCTTCTCTTTTTACATATCTATATTTAAATGTATATAAATTAGAAAATCTTGGACGAGTGAAGAAAGCACTAGTAGTAAGTCCCCCCAAACAATGCAGCAAGAAGACATGTACAGGTTACATATCACAATTTCTTTATTGATTGCTTATCACAAAATACATGTGATAATATCCACATCATATTGAACCGTGTGTTTGCCTGTGTTAGTCCAACTGAAACAATCGCAGCCAAACTTCATTCAACAAATGTACAAAATGATACATCAAAAAGGTATGCATATGAAACACAACACTCTAATCTATTTCTACCTATTCATTTTTTAGGAGAAACATACTATTCTACAAATGTTTATAGCAATTTCTAACTAAGCAATTTTAATAGGCAAAAACAGATACTGCCAATTAAAGTATCAATTGAAGATCTCAATAGTCGTAAAATTGGGCAGCTATTTGTTGGAGACATAATGATTGTCTATACTGCATTCCTTGATAAAGCAAACAAATCACGTCAAGTATTACGAGCTGATTTGACAGATGCTCAAGGAATGATGATTATAACGTTGAGTGTACCTGCACATCTGGTGGAGCGACATGAACAGAAAATTTTGCAAGGCAACAGCATCTCAATTACAAATTTTAGGATATTGCCTAAAACTGTTTATGATCGCGGTGACTGTGACAAAATAATTTTGCTTAATGAATCAAGTATCATAGAAACTGTACCTGAAGTTTGCAAAGAATATTGCTTCATTCCCAATACAACCATTAGGCAATTTGCAAACAAAAAAGAAATGTACCCAATTGGCACAATCGCTGCCGCCGTTACACTTGCCAAACGAGTTGGATTGCATTACATACTCCATATCAAAGATGGAGATTCTGAAAATGACAATGCAACTGTATGTATTCACATGTTACTTATTGCTAATTTTCAGTAGATAACATGCATCACTTCAATATATAGTTCTTGTAATTTGTCTATAGTTTTTGTAATTTGTCTGTTGCAATTGCAATTTTTCAATGCATACGAACAATGTATTTGCATATTACTTTTTGTATTTTTCAATAGACAACAATTTATGTTTTGCAGTTGCAACTCTTTGACACATATGAACAATTTTTCCTTTCAATGGAAAAACAATTGCAAAAAGGACACTTTCCGCTCATCCTTTTCAAAAATTTAACAAAAAAGGTAAACACAAAAGAAACAATATTCAGAGCATCAAAGTCAACGTTCATGACTGAACTTAACACAGATGCACTGAACAATCTCATAAAACTAACTACATCTACCTATGCTGTAAGTATAGCAATAATAATGTTTTTGTTGCCTTTGCATTTGCCATGTAATAATGTAAATTAACGTTTGAATGTTTTATAAATAGGTCGAAGGTATTCTGATCGCAACAAATCCATATTCAACTCCTTTCGAACTTGTTTGTGCAATTTGTAACTCCCCAGTGAATTCATCCATAGCAATAGCCAATGCAACAATTTTCTGTTCACAATGCAATGATAATTGCCCTTTCCTCTACAAGCATTGTATAAATGTTGTAATAGAATCCATTACAAATAACTTTGTCCAGTGCATTATCAGGGAGCCCTTATTACATGACTTACTTCCTGATTTAAAATCAATGTCATATGAAACATATTTGCAACAGAAAGCTACCACTGTTTACATGTTACGTGACTTCAAAATTCAGAGCAAGTTCACACTCAATGAAGATAGTGAACTATTACATGTCAACTAACAAATGGAAGGTACATCAACATATGCCTTAACATGTTTTCTCTCAAATATGTCCTCTCTTCAATTTATAATGTTATCATTTTGTTCTAACTAACTATTTGTTATACAGATTACAAAATCCAGGAACATGGCAGCCTTCACGTCCACAACAAATGCAAAAGTAATATGAATATGTTTCTTCATATTATGCTCTTACTATAATACAAGTATTTCAGTTGCAATTTTGACTCATTTACAAAGAATATGTAACGCAACGGTTGATGAAAAAAGGCTAGAAAGTCTTTATGCAACTGTGTTTGTACTGTTTCTGTTTCTGTTCTCTATCTCGAATGGAACGCATTTTGCATCATGCTTCAAGCTTGACAACCAGAGATTGTCTTGCCACCTTTTGTATTTATATTTTTGCTCCATCTTAAAAAGTACCATGTTTGGTTTAAATTATATCATTGAATACAGCAAATGCAACATCAGATCAGCAATAATTTTGTATCTACAGTTGCTGAATGCAAACACCAAAGATTCCATAGATTGATTAAACATGGCACTTATTATCCACTCAAGTTAAATGACAAATTGTATATTGAATCGGCTACTCATTTATGTTTCTTCCTATGTTATGGTTGAATGCTATGTTAGTTTTTGTTTCTTGCATAGTGTAGGTAACGATTCAGGAAAGAGGGCTAGAAAGTCTTTATACATGTCTGTTTGTACTGTTTCTGTTTCTGTCCTGTATTTGAGATCGAACGCATTCTGCAACATGCTTGAAGCTAGACTTTATAAATAGCACCAAACTATATGGACTTTAAAATGAATATATGTTGTTTGAAAATGGAATTATGGCATAATGCATTTGGTATTATTAGTCCCTCCCTGGGACTATATGCAATCGATCAATTGCTGACCGTTGGTTGACCGACATGATTTTTCATTATAATAGCATTATAACCTAAGTCGAACGAAAGTTTTGGGCTCGAAAGGTTTTGTTTTATTTTACCTATGTTTCTGTTTACTATTACCTGTACAATTTGCTTAAATTTTTTCCATGTTCCTAAACACATCTGATTCAAAGTCAAACGTAGAGTTATATTTTCGAAACAAATGCTACAGGGTAACTGCTTTGCATAAAATCTGGTAACACTACCAGGAAAGAATTTATCCCACAGACCATCTGAATATGCCATATATCTGGAGAGTGTTGACATGATTTGCAATTTACAATCTGAAGAATGGTCACATGGTTTCCAATCTACAAAGCACGAAGGACACAATGGCTGATATACATTTCCGGTAGCTTCCACTCATTCCATTGGTATTCTTGCTCGGACTCAATGCTGAATTTCAAAGCAGTAAGTTTATCTCAACCCATTTCATTTTTTATATGATTTGAAGTCCACTTCACACAGAGTGTCATGTATGGAGAAGCTACCTTTGGAGTTCTTCAGCAAGGGGACTTAAAGGTTTTTATGAAACCTGTGCCTAGAATTTCTAGTCGGTTGTTTGCATTTTCTTGCACCATTTTGCCCCTTTGTTGTATACTAAGACAATGGCAATCTCATAATTGCCTACATCCTCAGCACTGTGGAATATTTTGAGCCAATGTTTGTATTAGATCTCGTTGAAAAGCAGGCACTGCAAGCCTTATTTCAGAAGTTTATGACTTTGTAGCCTCACGGTTTTGATCTCTCCTTCTGCATTGTCATGTTTAGCTAGTTAGCGTGAATGTGAAGTTTGATGACACATACAGTTCTGTAACCAGTAATAGGATTGCATGTGATAAAGTACCTTTGAGCAGCTTGATCTTATTTTGAAATTTTGTTGTCTAATTGGCAGGGGTGCTGCAGTGACTTCTGAAATGATGCACACATATATTAGAATATTACCAAGAGAAGACCTTCCTCGGTGTGCTTTCGAAACTGATCAGTTGGTTCAGGTATATACAATACTCACTTTCTAATAAATTGTTTTTGCAAATTAAAAGAGATCTCGTCAAGATTGGAAAGCTGGAACAAGCCATGTTAGATATGTGTTTTACTCTTATACAGCTTTAGCCAATCAAATACTCTTTTTAATGTTAAACAAGCTTTTGGCACATTGTACATGATAACTGCTTTGCATAAAATCTGCTAACACTACCAGGAAAGAATTTATCCCAGAGACCATCTGAATATGCCATATATCTGAAGAGTGCTGACATGGTTTGCAATTTACAATCTGAAGAATGGTCACATGGTTTCCAATCTACAAAGGACGAAGGACACAATGGCCGATATACATTTCTGGTAACTTCCACTCATTCCATTGGTATTCTTGCTCGGACTCAATGCTGGATTTCAAAGCAGTATGTTTATCTCAACCCATTTCATTTTTTATATGATTTGAAGTCCACTTCACACACAGTGTCGTGTATGGAGAAGCTACCTTTGGAGTACTTCAGCAAGGGGACTTAAAGGTTTTTATGAAACCCGTGCCTAAAATTTCTAGTCGGTTGTTTGCATTTTCTTGCACCATTTTGCCCCTTTGTTGTATACTAAGACAATGGCAATCTCATAATTGCCTACATCCTCAGCACTGTGGAATATTTTTAGCCAATGTTTCTATTAGATCTCATTGAAAAGCAGGCACTGCAAGCCTTATTCCAGAAGTTTATGACTTTGTAGCCTCACGGTTTTGATCTCTCCTTTTGCATTGTCATGTTTAGCTAGTTAGCGTGAATCTGAAGTTTGATGGCAGATACAGTTCTGTAACCAGTAATAGGATTGCATGTGATAAAGTACCTTTCAGCAGCTTGATCTTATTTTGAAATTTTGTTGTCTAATTGGCAGGGGTGCTGCACTGACTTCTGAAATGAGGCACACAACAGCTGCCAATATTAGAATATTACAAAGAGAAGACCTTCCTCGGTGTGCTTTCGAAACTGATCAGTTGGTTCAGGTATATACAATACTCACTTTCTAATAAATTGTTTTTGCAAATTAAAAGAGATCTCGTCAAGATTGCAAAGCTGCAACAAGCCATGTTAGGGATGTGTTTTACTCTTATACAGCTTTAGTCAATCAAATACTCTTTTTAATCTTAAACAAGCTTTTGGCACATTGTACGTGATATAAGGGTTGCACGAGAAGCTTTAGTTCAAATAACTTCAACACTGCCCGAAAATTTAAACAATGAAAAGTCCAGTTATTCCTTTCTCCAAACCATAATACATTCCATTAAAAAGCCAATATGCGGCACATACATACTCTAGCTTCAATCTAAATACCCATGAACCCCAATTTATTTAGATCTTCATGTGCAAAAACAGTTCAAATTACAAAAGATTGCCGCTCAATCTGTACCAAGAATCACAGTTTCACCCAAAAAGAAGAAAAAAGAAACCCTACAACGGTGTACCAATGGTTTCTTCAGCTAAAGCTGGCCAGACTTCGCTTAGGCTTCGAAGAAACAGGACAACTTCTGTAAAAATCCTCACACTCCCACCCAAAAACAAAAACAAGAAATGTGCAAATGACGAAATTGATTAACGAAGTCTCCAGAAGGCCCTCGAAAAATACTTGCAGGTCTTTATTCCTTTCTCCAAACCATAATACATTCCATTAAAAACACAATATGCGGCACATACATACTCCAGCTTAGTGATGTACCTATGTAGCCGTGGGAATGTACATCCGTCTGCCTTGAAAAGGACTCCCATGTGTACCGCAGTAACGTCAAACACTGAGCCGAAGCCTGCCATTCGCCTCGAACAATGCGAAACCCGCAATAAGACCCCAAAACCTTTCCACCCCAAAACTTTGGTTCGACTTAGGTTATAATCCCTTGGTCATCAATGGTCAGCTTTGTTTAAACATTTTTATTTATTTTCATCCATTGTTGATTGAAACAAGGTTTTTTCCCTCTTTGACGACTGTTATCAACTATTCAACATTATTTCTGCTCTATTATGCTTCAATGTATCATGTTTCAATTTCAGAATTTTAGCAAATGGGAGTTTCTGTCATTTTCAGAATTTTGTAGTGGATCAATTTTTTACAGGACTTGTTCTGTATACTTAAAATTGTTGCCACATACTGGTTCCTGTATACCTTATGAGTTTTCTATTTTGAATATTCTTTTGCCCCAATGAAATAACATGGCAGCAGTATGAGATTAACGATAAATTTGGCTTCAATGCTAGAGCAAATAACAATGTGTTAAATGGCTAGTGATCGAAGCTCGATTGTTGATACCTTGCTATGAAGATCCTTTATTGATCATGTTTTCTTTGTATGTTCAGATTTCTCGTGCCAAAGTTAATATCCTTGAAGTTAGACAAGTCATGTTAGGGATGTCTCTTAATCTTATACAGCTTTAGTCAATCAAATACTCTTTTTAATGTTAAACAAGCTTTTGGCACATTGTACATGATATAAGGGTTGCACGAGAACCTTTAGTTCAGATAACTTCAAGACTGCAAGAAAATTTAAACCATGACAAGTACAGTACTGCAGCTATGGTTTCTTCGTCTCTGGCACCATCAAGTACTAGAACAAGGTTTGAACACCGCTCTCCTCGTACATCTTTCTCTTCTAGCATCCTGTTTCAAGATTCTGGCCATTCATCAAGCTATCCGACTATGTAGTCTTCACCAGCCCCATGGTCATCAAAGGTCAGCTTTGTTTAAACATTTTTATTTATTTTCATCCACTGTTAATTAAAACAAGGTTTTTTGTCTTTGACGACTGTTATCAACTATTCGACATTATTTCTGCTCTGGTATGCTTCAATGCATCATGTTTCAATTTCAGAATTTTAGCAAATGGGAGTTTCTGTCGTTTTCAGAATTTTGTACTGGATCAATTTTTGACGGGACCTGTTCTGTATATTTAAAACTGTTGCCACATTTTGCCGCAATGAGATAACATGGCAACAGTATGAGATTAACGATAAATTTAGCTTCAATGCTAGAGGAAATAACAATGTGTTAAATGGCTAGTGATTCAAGCTCAATTGTTGATACCTTGCTATGAAGACCCTTTATTTACTGATCATGTTTTCTTTGTATGGTCAGATTTCTCATGCCAAAGTTAATCTTCTTGAAGTTAGACCAGGAACATCTGAAGCAGTGGTTGAAATTTCAGGCACTCCACAGCAAACAAGTGCACCCATTTTGTATGCAGTTCTTGATTTCCCTCTGACATTTTCCAACATTTGCCAAGATTTTGAAAATGTCCTCAGCATTTCCCAAGTTGTGTATAGATTGGACAATCTATATTCTACTCTTGAACAATTAGTAATTTACGTACTCCATGAATTCCTCTACTGTCCCTCTGTTGCTACTTTTTGATTTTGATTTCTTAGAATAAAAGCAGATTCTTTGCCGCAATTAAATTTCTATTTAAGATAATTAAGCATAAATCTGTCTGCAAACAGCAACCCCTGTACTACTAACTATATGCTTTGTTTAAAAATTCAGTCAAATCGGGATATAAACAGTATTGGCAATTTCTCTGAGTTTGAGGAGCCAATTCTTCGTCAAGGGAGTTCTGCCGGATTTGGAAGGTACACAAGGTTTGCAAAACTTTGTCGATTACTGCTATCATGGGGGTTTTGCTGATCACCATTTCTGTACTAATGTCCCTGACATTGTATATCATCTTTGCAGTGTCACAGTAGCTGGTCAGCTTATCACAAAAACTACAATTGAAGTTCTAATACCTGAACGCGCAGTTGCAGCCATTCTAGGAAAGTCTAGAAATGGTGTTGTTAAAATTCAGCAGCTAAGCTCGTATAAAGAAGCATAAATTTCTGCAAATTCCATGGGATCCCCTTCAACTGAAATTTTTGAAACGTGGAGACTTGGAATGAAGTGTTGTCATTGCTGACAGAATGACATTGTACTGACAGAATGACAAAATGTTACAGCACAAAATTTGGCATTGTACTGACAGAATACTTCTTTATCCAGCATATAAAGTGCCATTTCTTTGACTTGACATAAATGTATTTTGCAACAAAAATGACAGAACGATTTTGATAAACAGGAACTGGATTATATTTTGAATTTGGATTCTACTGCCACTGCTTATGCTCCAAAACCAATGTTCTCTGTGTAAAAAATATATATTTTTATATATATTCAATATATTATTAAACAATGTATTAGCTTATCAGTTTAAATTATAAATTATATTTTTTAATTTGAATATTATGATATTGCAGGAAGGACGAGTATAGAACACCAAAAGATAATGAATTTTTTCTTGGAGATCATGATCAATTTAGATTTCAACTGGTAAAGTTTAAATGTTTTTTTAATTTTAATTTGTTTATTTTAATTGTTAATTTATAATAAACTTATCAAAATTATTTTATTATTGTAGTTAGATGGTATATTTACTAACCCAAAACTATAAGAAAGGCCAAAAGTCATGTCCTTTTGTATGACAACAAATTATTAATTAGATGCAACAAATTACTAATTAGAAATTAGATGCAGGGTTTATTTTCTTTGTTAATTAGTGATTGGACAAATTTAAAGTTCACACTAAAGTTATGATAAACAATATTTTTAAATAAATATATCTTTTGTTCTTTTGACCATGGAATAATTCCTCAATCATTGAGATTAACCTGAATGGTATCATTTATGTCCAAACATGTTACTAGATATGTAATCTTTCAATCATGGGTTCAAGACTCCATAACTATAATTTTTAAATGCTTAAGTTCTTCTTTGACCTTCGAGAATGATCTATGTAAATATTGAACACTCTCCACTGCGAATTTAATTAACAAATTTATATTCATAATAGTGTTTATTTGGTCATTATCATTTTATGAATATTTCCATAATATTCAAATGTAAAAAAATAAGAAAATTTACCTATTACATTTTGATACATATTTATTTTAATATGTTTTGTGCACCATGGTTATTAAAATACATAACTTATTAATTAGATGCAACAAATTACTAATTAGAAATTAGATGCAGGGTTTATTTTCTTTGCTAATTAGTAATTGGACAAATTTAAAGTTCACACTAAAGTTATGATAAACAATATTTTTAAATAAATATATCTTTTGTTCTTTTGACCATGGAATAATTCCTCAATCATTGAGATTAACCTGAATGGTATCATTTATGTCCAAACATGTTACTAGATATGTAATCTTTCAATCATGGGTTCAAGACTCCATAACTATAATTTTTAAATGCTTAAGTTCTTCTTTGACCTTCGAGAATGATCTATGTAAATATTGAACACTCTCCACCGCGAATTTAATTAACAAATTTATATTCATAATAATGTTTATTTGGTCATTATCATTTTATGAATATTTCCATAATATTCAAATGTAAGAAAATAAGAAAATTTACCTATTACATTTTGATACATATTTATTTTAATATGTTTTGTGCACCATGGTTATTAAAATACATAACTTACTTTAACATCTTCCTATTATTTTAATATGTTTTGTGCACCATGGTTATTAAAATACATAACTTACTTTAACACCTTCCTATTAGTCATTCATTATGAATTTAAATATATTTTATACCCCGTGGTTATTAAAATACATAACTCACTTTAACACTTTCCAATTCTTCGTACATTATAACTCATTATTATGCATTTAAATATATTTTACACCCCGTGGTTATTAAAATACATAACTTACTTTAACACTCTCTAATGCATTATTATTAGGTTTTATAGTTTTTTTCCCTCAAGTTTTCTATGATTCACTGTTAAATTTTATTATATTTTAATTATTAATCTAAGCGTTTTTTAAATCATGACACATTGGAAAATTATATCTAAAACTAATCTTATTTTAAGAAATACAAACTCAACATTACAAGGATTTATCACTTCAATGACATTTATGAGAATTCTTACTTAACAAAGGCAAAGTTCATTATATTTCACTCTTCGCATAAAGTCAAAAAGTTCATACAACAATTGGCCATCCAATTCATTAGATCTTAATACAAGTAAGCATGCCTACAACACACTAGTAATGGAAACCATCTCTCATGATAAGGCAATTTAAATCTCATAATAATAACTGACCAAACTGTTCTGTTAACCGGCAGGGACTAGCGCCACAACAGTGGCTCCTTGTTAATTATAATAACCCATTTTTATTTATAAAATGGGGAGAGTCAAAACCAACTAACCCTATTTATATTTCATAAATAAATCAATAAATAGAATAATAAAAACAGAATTATTTATTAATAATATTAAATTATTATATTTGAACTATCGATTATAATAACCATTTTTATTTATATTTATAAAATGAGCAGTCAAATCAAAAACAAATAAATAATACAAATTAACCATATTTCTATTTCATAAATAAATAAATCAATAGAATAATAAAAATAAAAATATAATATAATATTTACTAATAGTTTATACACATGAAATTACTCATTATCTATTAATAATGGATGGAAATTGAGTAAAAGTTGGATTCCAGCTCTTTTATCTTGGTTATTCCTTTTTTGTAATAGACCATGAGTAATTTTATAGCAATTTTATAAACTATTAGTAAATATTATATTGTATTTTTTATTTTTATTATTGTATTTATTAATTTATTTATTTATGAAATAGAAATAGGGTTAGTTTGTATTATTAATTTGTATTTTATTTGAATCTCTTCATTTTATAAATAAAAATAGTTATTATAGTCAATAATTCAAATCTAATAATTTAATATTATTAATAAATAATTTCTTATTGGATTATTATAATATATATATGTGTGAGAGATTTAATATTAATAAATAAATCTATATATATATAATAATTTAATATTATTAATAAATAATTTTATTTTTATTATTCTATTTATTTATTAAAGAAATAGAAATAGGGTTAGTTTGTTTTGGCTCTTGTCCTCTTGTAAAATAAAAATTGGTTATTATAATCAATAATACATATATAATAATTTAATATTTGAAACTAGTGAAATGACACGGGGCTTGCACCCAGTAACCAGAACTTCCTGGGAGGTCACCCATCCCGGATCTCCTCTAGCTCAAGCACGCTTAACTATGGAGTTTTCCCACAATCAAGCCCACTTAGCTTGCTACCCCATTTGGAAAACCTTAGCAAGTATTGTCCCCCATGAACCATTCAAGTAGAGCTCCCTTCACTCTTATGTATTTAAGAGTGCTAAGTGGACTATTCAAAAATCATGAGAAATTAGTGAGTTACGACTACCTCTCATGGAAATGGTCATAGATGAATGACTTTCTTAACGTAATTGAATCCCAAAAAAAAATGATATCTAATATAATGCACTGCGGAAGACCCTCAATACTTAAATACATAAGAGTGAAGGGAGCTCTACTTGAATGGTTCATGGGGCACAATACTTGCTAAGGTTTTGCAAATGGGGTAGCAAGCTAAGTGGGCTTGATTGTGGGAAAAATCTACAATTAAGCGCACTTGAGCCAGAGGAGATCTGGGATGGGTGACCTCCCAGGAAGTCTTGGTTACCGGGTGCAAGCCCCGGAAGTGATTATTGACATTATGTGATTCATTTCACTAGTTTCAATCCCACTTCTTCACCCCTATGAGCATCACCTCATGCAATGAGTGTTAAGTGGACTATTCAAAAATCATGAGAAATTAGTCAGTTACGATTACCTCTCATGGAAATGGTCATAGATGAATGACTTTTTTAACGCAGTTGAATCCCAAAAAAATGATATCTAATATAATGCACTACGGAAGACCCTCAATACTTAAATAATTTCTTATTTGGTTATTATAATATATATATATATATATATATATATATATATATATATATATATATATATATATATATATATATATATATATATATATATAATGATAATAATAATAATAATTTTAATTTTAATATTATGAGTAAATCATTAAATGTTTATATAAATAATTAATGGCTAATTTATGACAGCTAATCTTTAATTGGAATTTAAATTTTTTTAAATATATATTAATTTATTAATTAAATAACTAATTTCCTAACAACTAATTCTGGACTTTGATGCATCTTTGTTATTTATTCATTAGGATCTATGGATTTTTTCACCTTTGTCCTGAGGATGAACCACATTAGCTAGTTCGAAACGTCGACCAAATAACACTGATGTGATTAATCCGAAAGACATGCTTACTATATTATGGATCACAAAAGCCTAAGATCTAACAATATAGACATTTCTTGGTAAAAAAAAATAATAATAATAATGATGCTCGTGATGAACAAGTTTCCAATGTCCAACTTCTGTTCATCCATGGGACCACTGATAAGATTGCTCATATTCTTAAAAATAATAAAGTTTATGCTACCTTCAAACCCCTTAATACCATTAGAAATTCCCTTAGATCCGTTAAGGACCCAGTTAACCTTAAAGACATGAAAGGGGTTTACTCAATCTCTTGCTCATGTGGGATTCTCTACATTGGGGAAATTGGCCGCTCCATTAATCAAAGAATTCAAGAGCATGCAACAAACATTATGCGCAATCGTTCTAGTTCCTTAGCTATTGCTGAACATGTTGAGAAAACTAAACACCGTGTCTGCATTGAGGATTCTCATGTCCTCGCGAGGATTGATCATTTCCATCATAGGAAGTTAAGGGAGTCCATCGAAATTGAGAAGCATGCAGTCAATATCAATAGGGACGATGGCTGGAAACTAAGTAGGAGTTGGATTTCCCTCTCTTCTTTAGTATCTCTTATCCCTCACCCCTTTTAAATATATATATATATATATATATATATATATATATATATATATATATATATATATATATATATATATATAATTATTATTATTATATATAGACGTAGTTTAACTTATAGACGAAATGGCCCTATTTATGACATATTTTCTAGTTAATTTTAAACAAAATCCGAACAGGCACGTTTGTAGGTCTCCAATATTAAATCAGATCTAACATTCTTGAAAATATGTAGATATTCCTCCATTGTTCCTTCGTTTTCTAAGATTAAGCATTACCTTAATAATTCTAGGAACCATCGTGTATTTTTTATTGCTAGCATTTCGTTGGTTCGTTATGAGATTTCCAGGATTAGAAAAAGTATTGATCTTATATCTCGGAAGTTGTTCTCGTTACATTTAGAGCTTTCTAATGTGGTATCCCCTACCATTTGGATGAGGATTGAAGCATGTTCGACATTAAAGTATCTTCGCTTAGAGGAATTATGGAAGAGGAAACAATCTTCGAAGTTTCTCAAAGTCTTAGAAAATTCCTCTTCTCATAGAGGTTTTTCTATTTCTTCCAATAGCAGATTGAATGGAAGTCAAATCTCTGCTCTTCGTTCTTGGATTAACGGCGTTGCTATTCCTAATTTTAGGAGTGTGTTGTCCCTAGCAAGCAAAAATGAGGATTCAAGGTCTCTCTATCACACTTCTCATCATTATTATTTAGGGGTTGATTCTAGTGGATATTCCATGAACATTGTGCATTCTGAAGTTCCTCTTCATGTTCTTCCTCTTAACTCTGTCCTTCCTGCACTTCCTTGTTTCTCTAGCATTGATGTTATTTCTGAAATTGATTCTTCCGGATCAAGCTCAATGTGTCCTAATTTATATGGTCTCATGGATCCCTCCCTAGCCTGTCCTTGTAATTTGTATTCTTCTTCTATTCTAGTTTCGGTTCTGTATAGTCAGCTTCCTTCTAGCGTGGCCTCACCTGTGGATAGTCAACCCTCCACATACGTACACTCTCTTGGCAGCCATTTCTCTTTAATTTCTCGTGTTTCAAGCCCTAGATTTAATCCTTCCTTGTCCTCCATTAATCGGTTAACTCCCCTTGTCTCTATGAACCAGGCCCCTCTCTCCCCATCTTTCCCTTCTTCGTCGGTTGTTAACCTTTAAATCAATAGAGATGAAATCTCTACCTTCGAGACCCCCACAAAGGTGAACATTGATGTTAACCTCTCCTTTTATCCCAAGCATCCTAGTTCGTCTTTGATTCATGTTCCCATTTTGCGTAGCTCACTTTCCTCCAGCATGGATGGTCAACCCTCCACGTCCATTGGGCTTCATGGCAGTGAATGTTCCTCGATGTCTAGGGTTTCAATGGACCGAACCTCTCTCTCCCTGTTTTGTCCTTATTCATCAGATGATGACCATTCAAGCAAGAGAGGTGAATTATCCACCTCTGAGACCCCTCTTGAGGTGAACCTTTATATTGACCTCTCCTCTAATCCCAGGAGTTTCCCCTCTTTGGGTATCTCATGTCCTTCTTCTTTTGAATCCTTTAATAATAATAATAATAATTCTTTTGATTCCAATAATAATGATACTAATAATTTTGAATATAATAATAGTAAGAAGAAGAACAATATTAAGCTCCAAGGGATAGCTCAGTTGGTCGAGTTCTCAGTGCTAAGTACCTTGCCAATTGGGAGGTCACGGGGTCAAATCTCCTCAACTCCCTTGGGGTTATGCCCAACATATTAGGCAGTCAGGTAGATCCCTTCGAGTGGATATGCCCAAATTATTTCCTGTGGATGTAGTGACCACTCAGCGACTATGAACCACAGTTGAAAAAAATAAGAATAGCGATATTAATGTCGATAATAATAATACTAATACTAATAATAATAATAATCATTTATTTTTTGTCGATTCTAATAATAGTATTAATATTAAAAATAAAATTTCTTTCACCTCTTTTAATAATAGAGGTTTAATCTTTCCAATTTTTCTTTTGATCCTTCTATTTATAGTCTTTTAGAGAAAGGTTTAAATTTCCCCTTGCTCCTAGAAAAATCCATGTTGAAGAGATTATATGTGACATTGAATTCGGGATAAGGGACTTACGGACACTACTAAGGATATCATAAGTCAAGATTGTGCGGTTATCCTAAGAAAGGCTAAGCCCCCTAAGAACAACCTTAGCAAACCTGAGTTTGAGGCTCTCAAAGCTTTGAACAATAACAAGGACATCGTTGTTCTTAAATTTGACAAGGGGGAAGTTGTTTTCATCTTAGATAAAGAGGATTACCAAAGAAAAATGTTAATAATACCACCTTTGTAATAGCAAGAGCTACATAAAAATTAAAATAATCCCTTAAAGAAAATTTCTAGAACAGTTGCTCACTGTTAGCTCCCTTAGCCAGAAGCTTATTGAGAGTAGCCCTCTCACTCGTAAGATTTACGGTCTTCCAAAAATTCATAATGAAGGGGCTCCCCTACGTCCCATCTTCAACACCATAGGAGGGTCAACCTATCTTCTTGCTAAGTTTTTAGCCAGTAAGCTAAAACCTCTTGTTGGCCACACTGAATCCTTTGTCAAAGATTCATCTTCATTTGTCAACGAGTTAAAGGGTATAAGGATGGATCCTTGTGATAATCTATTGAGTTTCGATGTGGTCTCTTGTACACTAATATCCCCATTAACGAGGCCATTGAAGTCATGAAACACATTACGGATCCAGATACAACTTATTTGGTTGAAATCTGTCTTACCTCCACTTTCCTCAGTTTTGAAGGGGAATTTTATGAACAAACCTATGGCATGACCATGGGTTTCCCCCTTTCCCCCATAGTGGCTAATCTGTTCATGGAGTACTTTGAATCCAAGGCCTTGTGCTAAGTTTTATTCCAACCTAAGCTTTGGAAAACATTTGTGGATGAAACTTGCGTCATCTAGTCTCATGGTCAGGAAAAGTTGGAGCTCTTTTTCCAACATCTTAACAATCAATCTAGTTCCATAAAATTTACTATGGAATGTGAAATCGATGGTAGTCTACCTTTCCTTGATGTTATTATTTCAAAAAGATATGATGGTTCTTTCTCCCACCAGGTTTTTCAGAAGAAAACTCACACTAAGCAATATCTTCGCGCTAATTCTCATCGTTTCGCTGCTCATAAGTTAGGTGTTCTCAACATCTTAGTCACTTGGGTGTTATAAGTTTTCGATGAAAACCACCTCAATGAGGAAAAGACCCATCTCCTTAATGTTTTTAATAAGAATGGTTATAGTAGGCACCAGTGTCTTAGAGCTTTCCTGAAGGTTGAAAAAATTCCTAGAATTAAAAATGATCTTAAGCACTGGTTTTCAAGGGTGCATCTTTCATTTATTCAAGGGACCACAAACATGATTGCAAGGATCCTGAAGAAGCATAAGGTTCCTTCGACATTTAGGCCCCTAAAAACTATTTGAAGCTAACTAAGATCGGTGAAGGACTTGATGAACCCTAAAGATGGGAAAGGTGTTTACATCATCCCATTCTCCTGTGGGACTCTGTACATTGGTGAAATTGGTCGCTCAATAAATCATAGGATTCATGAGCATGTAGCCGACATCAAACATGGTAAGTATCGCTCCTCTACTTTGGAAGAACATGTGGAAGACAAAACATCACATTTGCATTGAAGAGGCCAGGGTGATCACAAGAATTGATCATTTTCATCACCATAAGTTTAGGGAAGCCTTAGAAATTGAAAGGAGGTCTATCAATCTGAATAGAGACGATGGTTGGAGTATTAGCGGGTGATCATTTTCATCACCGTAAGTTTAGGGAAGCCTTGGAAATTGAAAAGAGGCTTATCAATCTAAATAGAGACGATGGTTGGAGTATTAGCAGGTGTTGGATCCCTGCTTTGTATTCCTAAGTTTTGTTTGTTTATTATTATTATAATACATTTGTATTTATTATTATCATTATTATTAAAAATATTTATTTCTTATTATTATTTATTAGTTTTATTGTTTGGAACTATTAAGTTTGACCATATTATTCAATTTTAAGTATTTCTATAGGACCTTCCTTTTTATTTAAGTATCAATAATAATAATAATAAAATTAATTTAATTCATGATTTCTATTTATTTTATTTTTTCTTAGTGTTATTTATTTTATTTACTTTATTAGCTTGACAATATTATTTTTTAATTTTAGTTGTTTCTATATGACTTTCCTTTTGATTAAAATATTAATAATTATAATAATAAAATTAATTTAATTTTTACAGTTATTTGTCAATTGTTATATATGGTTCTTCATATTATCCTGAAGATGAACCACACTTGATGGTTCGAAACACGTCAACAAAAATGTTCTCTTATGTGATTTTCACCAAAAGATTTCTTAGCATGCAAGTTATGGATCGCAGAAGCCTAAATTGAGAAATTTGAGTTTAAGTTGTTTAATATGTAGAATTTGAGTGTCACATGGGTCTTTTAGGGTGTTGAATCCATTTATGCAATCAAAAATGCAATTTAAACAACAAAAAATCACATTCTTTCTTGAAATTGTTTTGTCATATTTAAGTGAAAAAAGACTATTTTCGTCTATATATATAATAATAATAATAATATAAGTTTAAGAATATGATATAAACATATATTTATTCCATTAATTAACCTATATTTATTTTTTCCCCTTTTCCAATTATTTTTAATTTTATTTATTATTTATTTTATTTTTTGTAATTATTTTATTATTTTATTTATCATTTATTTATTTTTAATTTTTTTTAAACTTCCAGTTTAACTATTTATATTTTTACCTAAATACATATGATATTTAAACTTATTTTATAATAAAATAATTTACTTTAATTTAATTCCTTTTACAATTTTTTTATCATTTTTCTTTCCCATTTATCTTCTTGTTCTAGTCCTTTTTATTTATTTATTTTTATTTTTATTTTTTATTATTTTCATATTTTAAAGTTCTTTAATAAATGATTGGTTTTCTAATATTTTATAATATAATATATTGACTTATTCAACTACTTGATCATATATATATATATATATATTGGCCAATTCTCTAATCTAATGTTTAATCTTAATTAAAATATTTTATTTTTCCTAATGATTATGGTTTAAACAAGTTGACAGATTGGTTTTTTCACTGGTGATGAACCACATTAGATGATTGGAAATGTCCTCCAACAACTAATGATGTGATTCATGGGAAAGAGAGTCTCAAAATCAATGTCAACATTTCTTGGTAAAAAAATTATTAATTTTTTTTACCGTACTGTTATAATTCTTTGCATCTTTACTCTATTTAACTCACTATCTTAGTCTTGGTGATGAACCACACTGGGTGGTTCGAAACTCTGGACCGAATATGAGTCCAAAAAACCAAAATTCAGAGAGAAATTGGAAATAGAATTATAAAAAATAAGCTTTTAAAATAAAAATTAATAAAAGGAGTAGTCTAACTAATAGAAAAAATGACCATATGAGTCCAAAAAACCAAAATTCAGAGAGAAATTGGAAATCGAATTATAAAAAATAAGCTTTTAAAATAAAAATTAATAAAAGGAGTAGTCTAACTAATAGACAAAATGACCTTTTTCAAGATTTTTTTTGTTATTTTTAATCAAAATTTGGCATATATTTTTTCAAATTTGAGTTTAAGTTGTTTAATATGTAAAATTATTATGCCCTATGGGTTATTCAGGGTGTTGAAACCTTTAACGCATTCAAAAATGTATTTTAAACGATAAAAAATCACAATCTTGCTTGAAATTGTATCGTCGAATTCCACTGAAGAAGGATATTTAGTTTATGAGTTAGATTAAGCCTTAATAAAATAAGAGTATTTAATGGTAATCTTTGACTAAACAATGGAAAGAAATTTACCTCATTAGGGGTGGATGAACTGGTGTTACAAGAAGGTAGAGGAAATTATGAATATAATTAATATGCACCGTGGCTTAAGCTTTGACGACAACCCGGCCAAGTGGATGGGTTGATGAGAAACATCAAGAAGGTCTTAGCGGGTTATATAAATACGTGGTTGGCACTCTCAGCAAGGTTTTTTTGTATTGGTATGGGAGGGAAGGTAAGTGAAGGAACTTTGAATGAGTGTGCATAGGCTCGTTTCCTGTGCATGCCCCCTGGTCTGGGCAGTTTGTGTCTGCTCTAGTTTGACTGTGGGAGGTATGAGTTTAGTGAGTTTGTGGTTTGAGTGACTAGCCGGACGCTGTGGGATCCAGGAGAACGGAGTGGGAACCGTTAGCCAACCAAGCTCACATTGGAAGAGTGCAGCTCCTGTATCATCGACTTGAGGGACTTTGTTCGGCCTTGAACGCAATTCGTTGGCCAGTGATGGTACTTGGGTAAGTGTAGGTTTCTTCCTCTGTTGTAATTTCATTCAATTCTTTGTTCTTGGGCTTTTCTTGGAGATCTTGATCCTTTTTCTCTGTTGGGAAGGCGTCTCTTTGTGTTATTTGTTTCTAGGCGTTTAGAAAAGTGGTTCGATGTGGCCCCATTTTACAAGGGACATGGTTAGGGTCTTGTTGGTGAAGGGTGGAGACATTTCAAATTATAGCATAATAACTGTGCTGGCAGTTGTTATGGGGAAGGGATAAATGGTGTTTTTTCTCAGATTGATGCTACCTCATGGCCTAACATCACTGGGGGGTTCTATGGTGGCCTTCTTGGGAGGCATGCTTGGTTAGCCGGGAAGCCTCTAGGGGAACGACCTTTCATGTGCCATGCGGCGGGTTGCAATGCACCCACTTAGGTGTTGGAATGGAGGTGGGTGGTTAAGTGTAGGTGACTTGGGGTTTATGACCCCTCAGCACTTTGTAGTAGCGAAAACATGAACCACCAAAGGGGTCATGCTAAGTCAAGATGGATGGACTTGGATTTTTTATTGAAGTGGGAAGAATCTTTAATGAAGGATTTTTTGGCACCAACAAAAGGTTGGATTTTGTCAGCAAGGAATCGAGAAAGAGCATGAGTAGGGCACCAATGGCACTCGCTATGGGTTTTAAGGGAATGTCCTTTTTATGAATCTTAGATTGTCCATGGATTCTAGGGGTGACAGGGTGATGAGGGATAAGTCATTTCTAAATCTGAGGATCAATGGATGAGAATTTAATGGCTTTGGTGACCAAATTAATGGATTTTGTAGAGAATGGTTTAGAAGAAGACAAATATGAGATCTCTCAAACCTTGTCTTCATATTCAGACACATTCATTATCACTGAGGTGTTCCCTTTACAACCTTTACGACTAATATTTTAAGGTTATTGTTAAGCTCATTGATGGCAAGGAACTCCTCTTTTGAAAGGTTAGGCTAGAGGGTTTTTCATTCCTTAAAATTCTACCACATTCTTGTTTAATATCTTGGGCTTCATGAGAAGGCATACCCTTAGTAATTGACTCAATATCGTATATATTGTCTTCCACTAGGATTTTATGAGGCACACAGACATAATTGAAACCTTGTTCTAACTGCTTAAGGATGGGGTGATTAAGGTGAATAGGGGAAAGATTTACTACATTGGTGGAAAGGGTTAATGAAGAATGGAGGGTGAGAGCCTTTGTGTAGGAGTTAGGCAGGGGTGATGGGTCAAGTAAAGGGTTGGAATGGAAATAATTATGATGAGAAGAAGTCTGAGGGGAAATAATTGAACTCAGGAGATAATCATGAGGAGGGGAAAGGGTTGGAGATAAAGGGAAGCGATTGGATGGATCATAACTATGGCTTGAAAATGTTGGATGACGGTTGAATGAGAACGAGGGTTGAGATTCCTCATGGGAATTTTAAACAACTTAATGAGGTAGACCACAATAATCATAAATATTTGTAGTGAGAGCCATCGAGTACATGGATAGGGACAGGGAAGCAGCACCCTGAATATGAGAGAAGGCATACGGGTCCTCAAAAGAAGATATATTCAACGATTTAGAGCAAGGATTGGGGTTGACATTATGGTCATAAAGCAAGGCAGACGTGCCAAATAAGTTATAGGAGTCATTGATGCAAGCATCATTGATGATTGTTGTTGCGGACAGCTAGCGTGGTGAATCATACAATGGAGACAAGTCGAGGGAATTACACATTGAGGAAATCACATGAAAATTATGGTTAAGCAAAACATGGGAAATAACACCAGGGTCATCCAAAGAGTTTGAGAAATTGAGGGGGTGGACCAAAGAAGCATCAGATGCAACATCATGGGAACCAATAAACTCATATGTAGATTCCAGTGATCTAATTACGGATTGAATAAAATGAAACGTAGAATCTCCAAATTCATTAGCAAACAAAAGCAAGGATGAGGTCTAGTTATGAGAAGAAGAAGGAGCTCATTGGAGTCAATTCATAGATTCACGAGATTCATACATTCTTTGTCTTTCCTTTTTAATCTTTTTTTTTTATCATTGCATCTTCTAATCATCTTTCTCCATTAAATTATTTTTATAATGGTTCTCAACCCCACCAAACCCTTTATTACTATTAAATCTCTATTATTAAATATACAATTTAATTATTGTTAATTTACTATTGAATCAATTATTAATAATTTTTATGAGTTTAGGCTTATGTGATGTGGATAACTTTGAATTGATTTGTCCAAATCCATCTCAACCATATATTTGAGTCGAAATTTGGAGCGAGTAAGTGTGTCTCATCATCACGACAAAGATGTGAAGTTTGTTTAGGTCTAGCTAGTTAAATAGGTGAGAGATGCCATGAAAAGTCAAACAATCATTATTTATTAATTTCTATCATTATAGATCAATCGTTATTTATTAATTTTTATCATTATAGATCATTTTTTATTTGATTTTATTAATTGGGCCAAAAGATGTTGTAATGTCGTGTAAGCATTTTGCCTGGGTCAAAATAAAATAGAAAAAAATAAAAACAACTCTATGCTAAAATAAAAAGGAGTCGTCTAACGAGGCGAAGGAATCGCTCGAACGGCCAAAAGTGGCCGGAATCCAGGCAAAGAAATTTCAAAAAATCTTGTAGAGACAGTGTTTGAATTGTACTTTTGATGGTGGAAATGGATTCAGCACCATCAAAAACGTCTAGGACACCTAAACGTTTGAAGTTTAACTATAACTTGGATTTACAAAAATCCTTGTCGGATTTTCTCTAAATATGACCGGAATTTCCATAACTTTCCGAGCAACTCCCCCGCCTCGTTAGACTATGTGAAACAAAAATAACTTCAACTTAATATAATAAAAATAAAATTTATATGTTATTATTATTTTTACTGAATTCTGTTTGGAGTCAAATTACCATTGGTTTTTTAGCTCTAGGTTTATAAGAAACCATGGTATTCATGTGGAACATAGCCTATTTAAGGGGGGAATTAAAACAACCTAGATCCATCTCAAATCGGGATCGACCAAGCGAGAAGGATCAAATCTCTTTTAGAGTCGCTAAAAGATATTTGATCCCTCCTCACGCTTGGTAGATCCAAATTTAAGATAGATCCAGGTTAGTTTAATAATAGATCCATTTAATAGTATTATTGTTATTACATTAAATTATTTTATTATTAATCCACCCTGTCTAAACACTATTACTAATACTGGTGTTTTTTCTTTAAGTGGTTATTAATTTAATAATTCATCTTTCAAATTTATTTCTATTATTTGGTCAAAAAAATTATTTAATATCTTTGTCTATTATAATTTAATTTCTTCATGCTAAAGTGTTTCTTGGATTCTCCACTTTGAAAGTTACAAATTTAATTATAAATCATTTTTTAATTTCATTTTATTATTAATTTAATAATAGATCCATTCAATAATATTATTATTATTACATTAAACTATTTCATTTTATTATTAATCCACTCCTTTTTATTAACCAAGAGGTCCTCTCCTACTTAGTGTTGAAAATAGCAACAAGAAATGATAAAAATAGAATCCATAAATTCCAATTTTAATTTGTCCTTGAATTAAAATTGTGAATTAAAATCGAATTTAGTTTCACTAGTTGCTTGGAAATAACTAATTAATTCACTATGGATTAATTAGTTGGAGAAATTCAAGTTAGAAGTCTTTCTGAAGTCATGCAAGAGTTATCCCTTAAATTAAGGAGATTATCCCTTAATTAAGGAGATAAGATTGAGTTATATTTGAGTTGTAATTAGTTAACTCAGTTTACTGAGTTAAGTCCAATTAAATTAGTTCCAAACTGTTTGAGGAACTAATTGTGAGTTGTCAGTCAGTCGATGCATGCATGCACCCAACCAGTGTACTCCAGATAACTGAAGATTCCCTCATCAGAAACTCGTGCATCTCTATTTTGAGAAAGACCCAGTTGAGCTAAATGTCAAGGACAATGGAATATCAATTGCATGTGTTTTCCTATAAAGGAAACTCATGCATGCATTCAAGGTAAGGTTCCTTGAGGATTGTGCAGTTCTGACAGGGTGTGAGATCAGTGTGAGAGATCAGTGTTCCACTTGGTTGAGAGTTTTCCACTTGGTAACAGGAGGATCACCCAGGAGAAACTGTGCAAGGAAATAGGAGCTTGGAGGGCAGAGAGGAAGGCTTGTGAGAAGCTTTGATTGCCTGTGAGCATCCAGGAGGATTGTACTGAGAGTTTGCTAGCTGTGAGAGCTAAGGCTTTGTATAATTCTGATGTATTTCCACCTTGTACGATAATACAGATAGTGGGGTTTTTAGCTGAGGCTTTCTCCTGAGTATTTTCTATGTTTCATGTGTATTGATTCTTCTTCTTCTGGTTATATGTGTTTAGCTCTGATTCAGCTCAATATTTAAGCTTCCGCAAAGCAAATTGATAGTAGAAGTAGGTTATAGTATTTTTCGTTGGTATATTGCATTATCGGGTTAATCTACAGTCAGATTTTCTACATGGTCTTAGAATGAGATTTGTAGAGAATTTGCATAATTTCTACATGGTATCGGAGCTAGCTGATCTATAGAGAAATTTCTACATGGTATTAGAGCCAAGTCTATCAGAGCTGTGAGCAGTATATAGAGAAGAGAATTCGAAGTTTGAAGTTCTGGGTTGTAGGTGCAAATTGAATTCTTATCATAATTCAAGGTTGGCCAATGGTGTTCTATGGCTTGAGACTCGAGTATGACTTGGAAGGTAGCTCGAATTACATAGCATGGAAATATCGCATGGAGGTTGTATTAGAAGACAATGGCTTGAAGGATTTCATTGATCAAGAAATCCCAAAGCCAGGTTCAACTGATGCACAAGAGTTGGTTGAGTGGAAGAAGTGTGTGGCAAGGGTGAGACGGATCATCCTTGAGGGAGTTCGAGACCATATTGTCACGAACATCCATGGGAAGGATACTCCATATTCAATGTGGAAGAAATTGAAGGACCTCTACCAGAACAGTAGCGACCAGAGGAAATTGGTGCTCAAGGATAAGCTTCGAAGAATCAAGATGGAGAACAGCAATACTATTTCCACATATTTGAACAAGCTCACCACTTGCAGAGATGAGACTGGTAGTGTGGGAATAACTACTGTTGATGATGATATGGTGAGCCTCGCTCTCCTTGGCCTTCCAAAGAGCTAGAATAGCTACCAGGACTCTGTGAATGGAAGGGAGAAACTACCGGATTGGGAACGACTATGGTCGGATCTCATGCAGGAGGAGATCAGGAGGAGCACTCGAGATGGTTCTTCATCTAAGGATGATGATGAAGAAAATCTGGCCTTAGCGAGTAAGGCAAGGAAAGGGAAGGGGAAGGATTTCCATTCCAAATCCAATTCTTTTCATGGAGGGAAGAAGGGTGACAAGTCTAAAGTGAGATACTTTAATTGTCACGAGATGGGACATTATGCGACTAATTTCCCATCGAAGAAGTCTAAGAAGGGATCCTCGAATGGATCGGAAGGTGAGGCATTAGCCTCTTAGTTCGAAATGGACTTTACTCTCATCGCATGCATGGTGTCATCGATGATGGGTTGTGTATGGTATCTTGACAATGGAGCCTCATTCCACATGACTGGCAATAAAAGTTTATTCAGTGCCTTGGAGGAGAAAGACCTCAAGATGCGCATAGAGATGGGTGACGACAAAAGGTATAATGTTTCAGGAGTGGGCACGGTTCAGAGGGAGCATGGAGCTCTTATCACCTTGACAGATATGAAGTATGTGCCTGGACTGAAGAAGAACTTGGTATCAGTCGTGATGTTGGAGAACAAAGGCTACGATGTTGTCTTCAATAAAGGAAAGGCATTCCTTAAACACATCACCACGAGACAGGTGAAACAGATCAGTTCACGAGTTAAGAACCTATATGCTCTTGAGGTTCAAGATGCATGCAAAGCCTTGAGGAGCAAGGCAAATGTTAGAGACTTGGTGGTTGAGAGGGAGAGTAAATTACCTCTCAATATGCAGTCCCAGAAGAAGTCTCAGACAATTGTGGAGGAGCCATAATTGGAGAAGTGGGCAGAGGGATCACATGCAGCCATACCTCCAGGTGTGAGGTGGGGCGATGTGAAGTGATAGTCTCAAGAAGGCTGAAATTGGGCAGGGTCCATTGAGAGGTTTTATCTCATGGATCGTACCTTGCTACGGGAGCCCAAAGTACATAGTAGCGGGAGGAATCAATGGGATTGATGCAGTCAGAGATCAAAGTGACAGAGGCTAGAGCAGTCAGATACTAAAGAGCGCAGAGAAGGATTGACAACAGTGCAGAAAGGTAGAGTCAGCAGAAGCACAAAGTTTTCAGTTGACAGAGGCAATAGCAGTCAGAGACTTTGATGACAGATGCATCATATTGATTCAGGTTGGATTTTTTTTTTTTTTTTTTTTTTTTTTTTTGGAGTTGCTGGAGCAACAACACTAGAGAGAAGTGTTGCATGCATAGCATTCCAAAGGTTCACTATCGAGATCGAGTTGAATTCCTTTCTTTTTGAGAGGGAGTGTTGAAAATAGCAACAAGAAATGATAAAAATAGAATCCAGAAATTCCAATTTTAATTTGTCCTTGAATTAAAATTGTGAATTAAAATCGAATTTAGTCTCACCAGCTGCTTGGAAATAATTAATTAATTCATTATGGATTAATTAGTTGGAGAAATTCAAGTTAGAAGTCTTTCTAAAGTCATGCAAGAGTTATCCCTTAAATTAAGGAGATTATCCCTTAATTAAGGAGATAAGATTGAGTTATATTTGAGTTGTAATTAGTTAACTCGGTTTACTGAGTTAAGTCCAGTTAAATTAGTTCCAAACTGTTTGAGGAACTAATTGTGAGTTATCAGTTAGTTGATGCATGCATGCACTCAACTAGTGTACTCCAGATAACTGAAGATTCCCTCATCAGAAACGCATGCATGTCTATTCTGAGAAAGACCCAGTTCAGCTAAATGTCAAGGACAGTGTACTATTAGTTGCATGTGTTTCCTATAAAGGAAATACATGCATGCAGTCAAGGTAAGGTTCCTTGAGGATTGCGCAGTTCTGACAGGTTGTGAGATCAATGTGAGAGATCAGTGTTCCACTTGGTTGAGAGTTTTCCACTTGGTAACAGGAGGATCACCCAGGAGAAATTGCGCAAGGAAATAGGAGCTTGGAGAGCAGAGAGGAAGGCTTGTGAGAAGCTTTGATTGCATGTGAGCATCCAGGAGGATTGTACTGAGAGCTGGCTAGCTGTGAGAGCTAAGGCTTTATATAATTCTGATGTATTTCCACCTTGTATGATAATATAGATAGTGAGGTTTTTAGCTGAGGCTTTCCCTTGAGTATTTTCTATGTTTCATTTGTATTAATTATTCTTCTTCTGGTTATATGTGTTCAGCTCTAATTCAGCTCGATTGTTAAGCTTCTGCAAAGCAAATTGATAATAGAAGTAGGTTATAGTATTTTTCTTTGGTATATTGCATTATCGGGTTAATCTACAGTTAGATTTTCTACATGGTCTTAGAACGAGATTTGTAGAGAATTTGCAGAATTTCTACACTTAGTATGGTAGAGATATTGTAACATAATGTAATGTAAAAACAAAATTAAAAATAACCCTATGTTGAACATTTTTACCTCATCAAAATAAAATAAAATTAAAATTAACTCTACTTTAAAATAAAAATAACTTTAAACTAAAATAATAAGGTAAACTTGACTTGGTCAAGTTACTAGTGGTTTTTGAGCATTGGTTTATGAGAACCCATGGTATTCATGTGGACTATAGCCTATTTAAAGGGGAAATTAAACCAATCTAGATCCATCTTAACTCTGGAACTAACAAGTGAATCTACTTAGATGCAAATCTCTTTTAGTGTGAAAAGAAATATTACCCCTCTTTGGGCTTGGTTGATCGAGAGTTAAGATGGATATAGGCTGGTACTATTACTAATACTAGTGTGATCTATTTAAATGGTTATTATTTTAATAATTCATCTTTCAAAATTCTTTCAATTGTTTGGTAAAAGATTAACCATTAAATATTTTTATTTCATTAATAATTTAAACCCTATATGTCAAAATTTCTTATTAATTAATCTTTATTTTAAATGTGTATTTTTAATAATTCAACTTTCAATTTCTCTTTGATTGTTTGGTGAAGGGTTAAGCTTCAAATAATTTTATTTTATTAATAATTTAAAATCTCTAGGTCAAAAATCTCTATCAATTGATATTTATATATTTTTTCAATTGAACGATAATATTAACTACATATTACTGTTGTGGGTGGCTCTCATATTCTTCATAAACCTCCAGGCACTATTTTTCCAATCCATCATAGCTTGCTTCAGTCCCTGATGATGGGTGGTGAGTCCACTCTAAATCTACACACAGTTAAAATCCAAAAAATAACATACAACATGGTGAACATGGTTATCCAAAATTTCCATTGTCTCTATGGATATTTTTCTCCTCTCTATGGATATTTTTCTCCTTTTTCTTTAAGTCTGAGGGAGTTTTGATCATGCCTTTGGGTTTCCATGGGAGGAAAGACAAATTGATTCTCACTAATTTATCATTCTCATCAATGTATATAAGTAAATATTTATGAAGTCAAATATACTCAATATCTATTCAAGCATTATGTGTGACCTTGCATTGTAATAGGAACTCAAACATCAAACCAAATTGTGATTTTCTATATGAAAGTTCTTACAATCTCTCATTGTGTTATTTGGTTTATTTACATACATATATCTATAAAGGTAATATCTCATTATGTTATTTGGTTTATTATGCTGTAAGGCGTTCCCCTATGAAATCAACTCCCCTCTTGTCCATCTGTCATAATCATGCCCCGTTAGATTATATGTTAGACGATTGGAAGGTGTTTAGTCGTTGGATCATGCAAAGGTAGTTTGGAAAGGAGTTATTAAACCCTAACCCATCACTCCCGAACGATTTTGACTTCGCGTCTTCAATCGCAGGCAATGGAGGCTCACAGGGGATCTTCCATTCCTCCCGAACAGTTTCGACTTCGCGTCATCAGGAACAGTTTCGATTTCGCCTCGTCGATTGCAAGCAGCAAGGGGCGAGGTAAAACCTTTCCACAACAAAGAGCTCAGCAATGCTACCAAAGGATTCAACGTGGCTAGAGTTGCGGGTCATTGTGCATTTGGGATAGTTTATAAAGAGATTCTGCCTAATGATGGAGCTTTGGTGGCAGTGAAGAGATCTACCTGCAATAATAAAGGGAAATATGAATTTCATACAGAGCTCTCAATTATAGGATGCCTTAGTCATCGAAACCTGGTCCATCTACAAGGATGGTGTCAAGAGAAAGGAGAGATTCTTTTGGTCTATGATTACATGTCGAACAGTAGCTTGGATAAGATCATTTTTCAAGAAGGTGGAGGACCGGTGTTGTCACGGGAAAATAGATGCAAGATAGTGATGGGGGTTGCATCTGCATTGACATATTTACATGGAAGATGGGAGAAACAGGTGGTTCAGAGAGATGTTAAGTCCAGTAATATAATGTTAGATGGAACTTTCAGTGCTAGGATATTTTGGGCTTGCTTGACTTATAGAGAACAATAAGGGCCCTGATGCAACTTTAACAACATGAACAATGGGGTACCTTGCTCCTAAGTATTTATTCTCAGGAAAGGACTTAGACAAAACAGACGTCTTCAGCTTTCGGGCAGTTGCTTTGGAAATTTCTTGTGGAAGAAGAGATATTGAGGCAGATACACGACCTGGACAGAGCAATTTGGTTGATTGGGTTTGGGGTTTGCATAGAGATGGGAAGCTTCTTGAGGCCTCATACTTAAGATTGAAAGGAAATTTTGATGAGAACGAAATGAGAAGAATGTTGCTGGTTGGAATTCTCTGTTCACATCCTGATCCTGGAGCTAGACCGACAATGATGCATGTATTGCAGATTTTGATTGGAGAAGCTCTAGTTCTTCATGTTCCTCGGCGCAAGCCTAGCATGCCATTTCATTCTAACCTTCTTCTGACTCTTCAGGAGTTTGTATTTTATTGTGATCAGAGCCAGGTTCTAGTTCCTCTACGAGCATCAAGGACTATTCTTGAATGTGATTGATAATCTTTCAAAGTTTAGTCAGCTCATTTTTCATTCCCCTAATTTGTCATCTCTCCTTGCTTTCTTTGTAATACAGAAGTGCATTTATTACAAGAAACTGGGTCACCAATTGCATTAAGCAGCCAGTTTCTCAAAGCTTGATGATATTATTGCATGGATATTCTCCATTCAATACAGTCTCACCTATTGACTTATTAAGGGCAGCTATTTCCACCTTCATTTGATGATTCCAAAGAGAGAGGTAAAGTCTCTAGAATCACTGACTCTCAGATATGTGTGCTACGCAAAAAAAATTAACAGATCCATTTCCCATTTTGACAAATAAAATTTGATTTTATGTATGAAAAAAATGGTTGAATTTCCAAAAAAAAATGTTTGTAATGACATTCAGTTGCATTTCTAACAGGACAGTACAACAAAAATAAAAATAAAACCTATTTGCATGCATGTATATTTTGAGTATGTACCACACCAACAGCAGTGGACGCCTTTAACTTCTCAAGAATTAGCTACGCAGTTTCATGCACAAATTGTTGAACTTGGAATTTTATTGGAGGATTTGAATGCCACCTACAAGCAAAGCACATTAGATTTTAATACGTTTGATCTTGAAAATATTATTCACATATGCTTCGGAACATGATGTCAAAAACTACAGAGACTCTGCCTACTGGATTGTGCTTCTTTCCATTAATACTTGAGTGAAACTGAAAATTATTCATAGCTAAGACCATATTTGCATTTTTTTCACCGCAAATTATTACTTGAAAATTTTCGATGATGTGTAAAAATTTTGACGTCTGTGAAAGGATTGTTCCGGCTTTGAGGAAAAGGATTCGACTGGAACAAAATATTCTTCCTATAAGTAAATTTTGTTCAGGATTAACTACCCTTCCAATTTCACATGTAAATAATGGTATACATTCCATTTTGTGGGTATAAATCCTGTACACAATGGAAATTATGTTGGTGAGGAAATGTTGTCCCATTTGTTTTGTGATCACTGGTCTTCCAGAGGAATTTCAAAGATTGCAAGAACAGTAATCACAAAAATATTTCCCAAGTTCCTGTATGTGATCAGAAATTTACAATATTATTGGGAAGTCGGTTCTATCTGTTACTAAGAATGTAATGCAAGGCTAGGATATTTTGGGCTTGCTCGGCTTATAGAGCACAATAAGAGCCTTGATCCAACTTTAACAACAGGAACAATGGGGTACCTTGCTCCTGAGTATTTATTCACGGGAAAGGCCTCAGACAAAATGAATGTCTTCAGCTTTGGGGCAGTCGTTTTGGAAGTTTCTTATGGAAGAAGAGCTATTGAGGCGAATACGCGACCTAGACAGAGCAATTTGGTTGATTGGGTTTGGGGTTTGCATAGAGATGGGAAGCTTCTTGAGGCCTCAGACTTAAGATTGAGAGGAAACTTTGATTAGAATGAAATGAGAAGAATTTTATTCGACCGACAATGATGCAAGTATTGCATATTTTGAGTGGAGAAGCTCCAGTTCCTCATGTTCCTCGGGGCAAGCCTAACATGTCATTTCATTCTAACCGTCATCTGAGTCTTCAAGAGGTTGTCCCTGATTGTGATCAAAGCTAGGTTTCCAGTTCCTCCATGAGCATCAAGGACTATTCTTGAATGTGATTGATAATCTTTCATAGTTCAGTCAATTCATTTTCCATTCCCCTAATTTGTCATCTCTTCTTGCTTTCTCTGGAATACAGAAGTGCCTGTATTACAATAAACTGGGTCATCAATTGCATTAAGAAGCGAGTTGGTCAAAGCTTGATGATATTACTGCATTGATATTCTCCATTCAATACAATCTCACCTGCTGACTTATTAAGGGCAGCTAATTCCAACTTCATTTGATGATTCCAAAGAGAGATGTAAAGTCTCCAGAATCATTGACTCTCAGATATGTGTGCCACACAAATTTTTTGAACAGATCTATTTCCCATTTTGACAAATAAAATTTGATTTTATGTATGAAAAAATGGTTGAATTTCTGAAAAAAGGTTTGTAATGACATTCAGTTGCATTTCTAACAGGACAGTACAACAAAAATAAAAATAAAACCCATCTGAATTAGCTACGCAGTTTCATGCACAAATTGTTGAACTTGGAATTTTATTGGAGGATTTGAATGCCACCTATAAGCAAAGCACATTAGATTTTAATAAGTTTGATCCTGAAAATATTATTCACATATGCTTCAAAACATGATGTCAAAAACTACAGAGACTCTGCCTACTGAATTGTGCTTCTTTCCATTAATACTTGAGTGAAACTGAAAATTATTCATAGCTAAGACCATATTTGCATTTTTTTCGCCGCAAATTATTACTTGAAAATTTTCGGTGATGCGTAAAAATTTTGAGGTCTGTGAAAGGATTGTTCCGGCTTTGAGGAAAAGGATTTGACTGGAACAAAATATTCTTCCTATAAGTAAATTTTGTTCAGGATTAACTGCCCTTCCAATTTCACATGTAAATAATGGTATATATTCCATTTTGTGGGTATAAATCCTGTACACAATGGAAATTATGTTGGTGAGGAAATGTTGTCCCATTTGTTTTGTGATCACTGGTCTTCCAGAGGAATTTCAAAGATTGCAAGAACAGTAATCACAAAAATATTTCCCAGGTTCCTGTATGTGATCAAAAATTTACAATATTATTGGGAAGTCAGTTCTATCTGTTACTACGAATGTAATGCAAGGCTAGGAGATTTTGGGCTTGCTCAGCTTATAGAGCACAATAAGAGCCCTGATCCAACTTTAACAACAGGAACAATGGGGTACCTTGCTCCTGAGTATTTATTCACGGGAAAGGCCTCAGACAAAATGAATGTCTTCAGCTTTGGGCAGTGGTCTTGGAAGTTTCTTATGGAAGAAGAGCTATTGAGGTGGATACGCGACCTGGACAGAGCAATTTGGTTGATTGGGTTTTGGGGTTTGCATAGAGATGGGAAGCTTCTTGAGGCCTTAGACTTAATATTGAGAGGAAACTTTGATTAGAACGAAATGAGAAGAATTTTATTAGACCGACAATGATGCAAGTATTGCATATTTTGAGTGGAGAAGCTCCAGTTCCTCATGTTCCTCGGGGAAAGCCTAACATGTCATTTAATTCTAACCGTCATCTGAGCCTTCAAGAGGTTGTCCCTGATTGTGATCAAAGCCAGGTTTCCAATTCCTCCATGAGCATCAAGGACTATTCTTGAATGTGATTGATAATCTTTCAGAGTTCATTCAATTCATTTTGATGAGAACAAAATGAGTAGAATGTTGATGGTTGGACTTCTATGTTCACATCCCAATCCTGGAGCTAAACCGACAATGATGCAAGTACTGCATTTTTGAGTGGAGAAGCTCCATTTCCTCATGTTCCTCGGCGCAAGCCTAGCATGTCATTTCATTCTGACCTTATTTTGAGTCTACGAGTTCTGTCTATTTCTTGAATGACTTGAGCTCTATGCTATGGCATGTCGATCCACTTCTTGTCTAATCACCGATCCAGAGTTGAAGTAACGTTGCATTGTTTATTAGTATGATTCATTTTTCTACATTGTTATGTTGCTTCGTGGATTATACATTCCCGTAACAGGAAATGCATAATGCAACTTCCTCGTGAAAAAAAAAAAAAAAAAAAAAAAAAAAAATTAGCTAAGAATCTTTTGAAAGAGGTAAATTTCTTTAATTGTATAATGTGGATGCCAATTTGGTTTTTGCAATGTTCCATGTAGTTCAAAATGGCCATTCATAAGAGGGCTTCTTTCAGTGCCAAGAGATTAGGATTCTTATAGCATAACATTTTTAAAAACTGGTAGAGGTTGGTAAGCTTGAGTCTCAATTTGTTTTGGCCATTATTTTACTTTTTTGTTGGAGGTTTGAAATGAAATATTACTATTTGAAACATGTTATCTATTTTACAATTGATGAGTGTGGTAAAAGGTTGGCTTGAGCCTTGAACCTGTAAACTATATTTCTTTTATCTTGGTTTCTATGGGAGATCATGTGCAGAGGAGACACAAGGAAGGACCATCAGTGGAAGAGGTATGCTACCCAATGTAGATGCTTATGATTAATTTGTTGTAGATAGACGTTTATTTTCATTGATCAGTTTACAGTTATTTCCTTTGATTAGTAACATTATTTCCCCCCGAGGGAATAAAATGGCCCAATTGGCCAAAAGAGAGGCATTGATAAATCCAGAGATATGTTTTCTAACCATTTAACATGTACACAATTACATGATATATCCTCTTCTATCTAGGATATTTTGGCAGGTCCAACAGTGTTCAATATGTTTTAGTTCCATCAAATTTTCCTGTTCTATGCACAATGCTTCATGTTTCCCTTGATTGCAATTTTAGTCTCCTTCGCTAGCAATTCATTTTTGTTGAAGTTCCTCCAGCACTTAAATTTTCATTTATATTGTATGCTTCAAAAGTGCTCTAGTCTTGTCCTTTATCTATTACCATATTACGATCAGATAGGTCACATTACCTTTTATCTTCCACAATGTTGGGCTTGTACAACACCTCTGTTTTCTTTGTAAGGAGACACCACCCAATTGGTATTGAAAAATTCTGACCTTTTGCATTATTGGTTGATGCATCGTAAGCCTAAGGCTATAGTAGTATGTGCTTCTTCTTCCTATGTAATGTTGCATCTTCTTTGTCATTGCACTAAGATAAGTGAGGGGTGTTCTACAGCCCTGTATGAGGGAGATGTGTAATACCAAAAGCAATGATCTAGCTGCTGGCATAGACAGTGTTATTAAACTATCAATATTTATTGTATGTTTCATGTTATTAATTGCAGTATTTTGTTAGTTGTCAATACACTGATTACAATTTTTTATTTTTGTGTTATAAATTGCAGTATTTTGTCAGTTGACATTACACTGATTACGAATTTTAATTTTTGTGAAGTTCAGTTGTTATTAGTTGTGAGTTCATTGAGAAAGTAACATTGAAGGAGGAGAATTGATTAATGCTAAGGTTATTTATCTTTTATGGTTGGGCTTGAATGAAGCAAATTAAAGCAGGTGCAAACTAATGATGGTTTATCTTTTGGGATTTGTTTTATCTCAAAGGCTGAATCTAGCCCATAAAAAGGAAGGATATTCTCCGAAAGAGTGCATTTGTCATTGAAGGCTTTCATTTTCCATTCAAAAGAAGTGATCTAGTTGTTGGCATAGACAATTTTATTAAAATATCCATATCTTTTGCAAGGATTGGATTCATTACAAGTTTGCAAGTCCCATTGGAGAGATTGGCAATTGTTTTTAGCAATACACATTTTTGTAAAGAGTAACATTTAAGTGATTGGCTCAATTCAAATGGTAGAGTTGTTGGTAGTAGCTACTTTAAAGTTAGTTGACCAATCCTGTGTTGTGATTAAATACTTCACCATGACACATCCAAAGTCTTTATGAAGCTAAAATTTAAACTTTTACCATACTCTTGAAGCCAGCAAGTGGGATATTTGTAAGGGATTCATTGAACTAGTCAATGAATGTGGTAAAAGGTTGGCTTGAACCTTGAACCTTTAAACTATATTTCTTTTATCTTGGTTTCTATGGGAGATCATGTGCAGAGGAGACGCAAGGAAGGACCATCAGTGGAAGAGGTATGCTACCCACTGTAGATGCTTATGATTAATTTGTTGTAGATAGACGTTTATTTTCATTGATCAGTTTACAGTATGGAGGAAATTAATATCTCTTTGCAACCCATCATAGAAAAGAAGGAAGCAGATGCGTTATTTTCAAAATTTCACTTCCACCCCCCAAACACTCCTCTTCACTTTTCATGAACCAGTAGCTTGCTAAGTCCTTATGCAACCAATTGGAATAATAGAGGTGAGAGGGGAAAACCCTTCATGATTCCCCTTTGTGCATGAAGAAAAGGGGACACAAAACCATTAATAAGCATCGAAAAGGAGACTGACGCATATGGCTGCCCCATTTTAAATTGAATCCTACTACGTAGGTTTGGCATATGATTTGAGGGCTTTTGTAAATCATTTGAGTAGGTGCTTTGTATGAAATAGAGCGATGCATGTTCTAACAGAATACAGTTTTAACCGTGAAATGGACTCGTGCCTCGGCGCGATGGTTCGTCCAGAGTTACGACATTGATGACGCATATGGCTGCCCCATTTTAAATTGAATCCTACTACGTAGGTTTGGCATATGATTTGAGGGCTTTGTAGATCATTTGAGTAGGTGCTTTGTATGAAATAGAGCGATGCATGTTCTAACATATTATTTTCTAGCTGCGAACTTTCTCGCACAATTTTTTAATGTAAAGTGTTTGGCTTTTATAGGTGAATCCTAGGTTGAATAGATCATTTGAGTAGATGCTACGTATCATAGCGGAAGGCATGTTCTCATATATATATATATATGATGTATCATAAAATGATGACAATGCCATGAGGATACGAAGGGTATTTATTCTATTTCTTAGGGTACATAATAAGCAAGTTGAAAGTCATGCATGTGTCGCTTCTCTTCTTTCATACAATGTTGATAATTAATTTAGTTATTTCGTAGTTGAAAAACATGACTTAATTCTCGATGCTTTGTGGGTTGAATAATTGTGATTAAGTTTGATTAAAAAATAGCATGTATTGATGTTTTGTTGGCTGAAAAATAGTGAATTCTTGTTCCTGAAGCCTTAAAATTAATATCCAAGTTGGTCGATTCTGAAACCCTCAACCTTATTAAAATGTGTGTATCTTCTACTTTCTTTTCCTACAATGGTATTTTCTATGAACACCTCAACTTTATTAAAATGTTTGTATCTTCTACCTTCTTTTCCTACAATGGTATTTTCTATGAACACACAGAAAGAATGACAATGGGATCTAATGATTTTTTATATGTCATGATTCTTCTTGAATTTATGCCTTACAGTGTTTCCTTTGCAACATATGATGCAAATGCTAGTTTTACATACATATATCTATAAAGGTAAGCATTTATTGGTTATTGCATGTGGTATTAATGTGTAACCTTTGTTTTTTGCGCACATTATCCATAGTTAATTTAATATCACTCTTTTTTTCTGGGGAATTCTAAACCTGGACGAGAAACCTATCCTTATTGCCAAGTATATACTTTTATTTGGAATGATATATGGTTCTAAATATTTGTTATTTAATCAACAGTCATGAAGAGTTTTAGGGTTTCAACAAGGTTTAATGATCTATCTCCACTTTAGTAACATCGTCATTACTCTTATGGTTTTCTTCTTTGGACTTTCTGCTCTTTGTGGCTAGGGTTTCGATTATTTTTCAATGGTGACCCTTCTTTTTCATCGGCATTAAGTTGCAGAGGTAAATAGGATAAACTTCTCAATTTTGCTACTTCCATCTATCGCGCAATGACCATTTACCATGCAATTTTTACTATGGAGTTCCTTCTCCTCTGACATGTGTCAAAACCTTGTTGAAGGTAACTCTAGTATTCATTTTTTTTCCTAATTTATAGTTGAAAATTATATATAACAATGTTATACAATTCCTTTGCTTCTTGTAGGGTTTTTTTAAGATTATTTTGAGTTTTGGAACCTATGTATCTTTAAGGTTCACTCAGTTTCACTCAGGCAAACTCTTTTGTTCCACTCTGAGATCCCATTGGGTAATTATTGGTCAATTATTTCATTTTTTTTTTCAAGCTTTCGTTTCTTAATTTACAATTTTCCTTAACTTTGCTCTTGTTTTATCTTTCAAGTTTTTCAAAGGATTCATAATGAAACCCTTATCCTTATCCTTATTTCTACTAGCTTGTATGGATATTTTTTATGCCATTGGCTTTTATGTAGAATTAAAAAGGGATTCGCCAATCAATAAATGTAATATTTACACCCTACATTATCATTTCATAAATTTAGAATTTGTTTTTCATTGTATCTTGTTTCTTTCAAAATTTGACTATTTTTTTGGTCTTTGAATGAAGGAAGCATTTATAACCCTTCTACATCTCTTGTTATAGGGGCTATGACAATTTTAGAGATTGGTCCATTTCTATATGTGATTTATTTTAATATATAGTCTAGTTTGACTATTTATGTTATGTGTCTTTCTCTATGTTTTTCCCAAGACCGTCAAAACTACTGTTATTCTCATAAATTTTACAGGTTGTAAGAAACCTAGAGTTTATCCTGATTTCTGAATATAACAAGGTATTTGTATTTCATATGTCAGCTCTACCTATAACTGACTAGTTTGAATGTTTTTCATTTATTTTCTTTTTCTGGTCCTTTTAGTATCGAATTCATACTAAAAATAGAATTAACTTTCTGCTTATTATCTGGGAAGACGATTCCATCTAAAATTTTGTTTAACTTTTCTATAATTGTGTGTAGGGTTTTATCGAGACAAAGTGATAAACCTCGTCAGGTATACTTTTCATAAATCTCTTCCTTACATTCTTTCTTTCGACATATTAGATAATATTTTTTTTACATAAATACTCATAATAGTTTCTATGTTTATGGATAACTACATTCACAATGTGCTTCATTCCATAAGTTATTCTCCTTTGGAAGCCTTTTTCTTGGCAAGCGGAATTGCTATGATTCAAGAGAAATCCTAACCAAGTTGTCTTTTTCTTACGAGGTTGGAGCATACCTACAAGTTTCTTCATCATTCCTTATATAGGAAAAAAATATTTTTCTTCAGCTAGCATAGTTCTTATTGTTAGTGTAATTATACTTATAACCCTTTGATGGGTTGTTTTTTAGGAATTTGACAGTTATAGTAGAACTAAAAACACATTTTTTATTAAAGGATTGTAGACCTGTAATGTTTTTGTCATGTATTCTTATTTTAACACAAAGGTTATTCTAAAAACCCTAACCTTAGGGTTTACGTTTATGTTCTAATTAGTTTAAATTACACCTCAATACTGAGTTTTCGGCCCCGTAGAACTAAGTAAAATGATTTCTTTTAGAATAAAAGTACTCTTAATCTTCCGCAACACGCTGATTTAAATTTTAAATCTCAGAAATACTTCTATAATTTTTCTTTGTGGTGTTCGTTATATACACTTGAATTATATATATATATAGTAATTTACTAGTATTATTTTCTTGTTTTTTTTTGTTATACGTCTAGAAACTTGTGTTTATATTATTGTGACCTCACCCTTCTTTTGCTTCTATTATTCGACTTCAATATTTTTCATACAGTTCTCTATTTTACGAAAATTATAATCCTCACTTCTAAATGTTTCTCTTGAGTATGAAATTCTCTTTCTAAGACTTTAGTTTTTCAACATATCATTACACAAGAGCTTCTTTTACTTCTAAATAAAAAAACATAGAATGCATAATTTTTGCATATGCATTAAGTCTTCGTTTCAAATTTAGTGTAATTCCAACATATATTTTGAAAAAAGACAAGAATAGTGTTTTCGTTTCATGTGAAAGAAGATAAAGAACCATATCATTAGTATTTGTATTTTGCTACTTGAATAATTAATACCAGAGAAAATAATGAAGTTTTTCTTTTCATCCACCCATCTATAAGAAAAATCATTTAGCTACACTAGTTGTTTAACAACAATATTTTTTTAATATGTCAATGATCTGAATTTAAACAGGAATGCAACAAATTATAGATATAACCATAAACACAAACATGCAATAGAAATAACACTTCATTTCATTAATATCAAATACTAAAATATGCTTACAAACAGAATGGAATAAGACTAGCTCGGGCGATGATAGCTTATCTTTGAGAAGAGATGTGCCAGCTACATGCCTCTAAATTGTGTTACAATGAGGCTCAAGGGCCTATTTATTATTGGAAAACATGAGAAACATAAACAACCAAAACCCTTACCCCAAGAGATGTAACGCTAAGAGTTTGTGGGCCCTGTTGAGGTTAGTTGGGCAGCCAACTTCCCAGGGTTATAACGTGGTCATATTATCTCTGTTTAGCACGTACAATACCTTGTTGGAAAGGTCTCTCTGAGTACTACAGGTTTTGTTGCAAGCTCCTACCTACAATTGTGTGTTTGTTGCAGACATAAAAAAACATCGTTTAGGGGGTCAAAACTGCTCCGGAAGTTCAGGACCCAAAAAACTGCTAAAAATAGTAAATGTTGAAATAAACAAGGAAACAAATGAAACTGACTGGAGGTCTAGGTGGGATAGGTGGGTGGCCACCAATATCCACCTAGATCATTCCTCCCCCCTTAGGAAGCAATGGTCCCCATTGCATGCAGAGCCTCCATGAGGTGAGGAAATTTCTGTTGAACCTGGTCCCTAGTGAGCCACTTTCCTTGGTGCAGGAGTTGGCCAACTTTGACAACCCAATATAGTTGGATCTTCTATTGGCGAGTGTTCTTGACCTGTGTGTCCATAATCTGATCAGTTGTGGCATGTTCCATGCAGTCTGGATTTAACTTTGTTGGTGTGAGCTGTTCTGCAATGTCTGATGTGTTCAGTAATGGTGGGAAGTATAGTCGAAGGCGGTCCACATTGAACACTAGGTGCAGACCAAGGAATAGGGGAATGTTGAGCTCAAAATCATTGTCTCCCATAGCCTTGGTAATGGTGTAATGACCATATCGGAGTGGTCTGAGCTTCCGATGGGCTCTGGTAAGGCATTCTTTCTACAAATGCACCCAGACTTTATCGCCCACCTGAAACTTGTGTGGCAACCTATGTTGATCATGTCGGTACTTGTACTTGGAATTTTACTTCTCCAAGATGTCGTGAACCTGTTGGCGGATGTGTTGGATGTGTTTAATAAATCTGGTCACTTTATCCACCTCAGACGATACACGTGTGGATTTTGTCTGTGTAGTCGCCTCAGGCATGCAACATCAATCGGACACAACGGTTCAAATTCTAGACCCACTTGAAAGGGACTGCGACCAATCGAGCTATGGAGAGCTCTATTATAACTATGTTGCACATATGGAAGACTCTCATCCCAGGTTTGAGGATGCTTGGAGTTGTACATGCAGAGTATGTGCACTATCATCTTGTTGATGACCTTTGTCTGACCATCAGTCTGGGGATGGAAGGCAGTTGACTTGGTGAGCTTGGTGTCCAATAGTGTCCAGAGGCTTGACCAGAATGTGCTCAGGAACCTGCTATCCCGATCTGATATAATGGTCTGTGGGATCCCAAAATGTACCCATACTCGTTCAAAGAAGAGTTTGGCAGTGTCCTCTGCTATGATACTCTTCTTGTAGGCTGCCAATATAGCCATCTTAGAAAATTTGTCCATGACCACAAATACACAATCATTACCATGTTTGGTAGAAGGGAGGCCATACATATAGTCCATGGAGATGGATTCCCACGGCTGGTTGGGAGTAGGCAGAGGAGTGTACAGGCCTTGCTTCTTGATGGATGGCTTGGCAATGGCGCAGGTAGTGCAGGATCTAATATATTTCCCAACATCCAATCGAAGTTTGGGCCAATAGAAGTACTTTTGTAGTACAACCACAATTTTCTCCACCCTAAAGTGTCCTGCGATCTGACTGTAGTGCGCCTCCCAAATCATTTTGGCACGCTCGCTTGAAGGAACACAAATGTGGCCCAGGTAGCATAATAATGTGTCCTGGAGGTGGAAATCAGTAACATGCTTTCCATCCCCTAGCATCTGGTATGTGGAGGCAAACTCTTAATCATTTTTGTATAGTTGCGGCCATCCAGAGGTATTGAGACCACAAGAGTTGAGAACAATAGTAAGTGCTGCAACTAAGGGTCGATTGAGGCAGTCTGCAAACATGATTGGTGCTTCCCTTTTTGTATTTAATGTTCAAGTGGAATTGTTGCAGATATGTAGACCACTTCTGATGACGATCATTTTGCAACTTCCCCTATGTCTGTATAAACTGAAGAGGTCGGTGATCGGTGTGGATGATCGTCTCCTTCCCTAGAATGTAGTGCTTCCAGTATTGGCGAGCCTGCACGATTGAATACAATTCAAAAAGTGTCTCACTGTGATAGGCCACTCGATGCCCGTGTTAGGTGAAGACTACATCAATAACATAGTCTTAGGTGTCTAGCTCAATTTCAAATGGCTACTGTAGGTATGGCAATATGAGTACTAATGCAAAGCAGAGGCGACGCTTCAACTCAATGAACACCTTCTGTTGGGACTCAGACTAGGAAAAATTTGCTTTCGCCTCGCCCTTAGTAATCTAACTCAAAGGCCAAGTGATATGGGAGAATCCCAACATGAACCTATGATAAAAAAAATTGCAAGGCCCAAAAAGCTGAAAGCTTCGTTAGAGTGGTCAGGGTTGGCCAATCTCGAATGACTTGGATCTTGGTCAGGTCCACATGCATGCCACACTCATCTATGATGTACCCCAAGTATTGGACATGGTCCATCCCAAAGGTGCATTTCTCCAAGTTGGCACACAGTTTGTGTTGTCGAAGAGTTTGAAGGACTTGTCGAATGTGCTGCAAGTGTTCTTCCCAACTCTTGCTAAAGATGAGGATGTCGTCCAGATAAACTACCATGAATGACTTGGTGAAGGGTCATAAGATGTCATCCATTAGCCTTATAAAAGTAGTGGGGTCATTTTTCAACCCGAAGGGCATAACCAACCATTCAAAAAAGCCTTCCTTGGATTTAAAGGTAGTCTTCCATACATTTGTAGGCTCTATTGGAACCTGGTGATAACCAAACTTTAGATCAATCTTGCTGAAATACTTGGCCCCCTTGAGTTGGTCCAGCAGGTCATCAATCCATGGGATTGGATACCTATTCCTAACATTGATTTTGTTTAATGCACGATAATCAATGCAGAGCCTCCAAGTTCTGTCCTTCTTTTGTACCACTACAATTGGGCTCCCACAAAGCAAGGAACTTGGTCAGATGTGCCCTTTTTGCAGAACTCCTAGATTTGCAGCTTGATCTCTTCATTTTCCATAATGGAGTGGCAATATATCGGCATGTTGGGAAGAGGTGCTCCGGGAGTCAGATCAATTTAATGCTTGACTTGACAATGCAAGCATACCCCTGTGGGTGAGGAGAAGATGCCCCTGTATTATTCCACGACCGCATCCACCTACTTCTGTTTCTTGGAGGAACCCTTCCCGGGGGCCATAAACATGGCTATGAACTTCCCCTTACTTTGAGAGTGAATCAGAAAGAAAACAAATTTCCCAGTCTAGGAGATGACCTTACTGCATTTCTTAGTAGATAGCAAAGAGATAACAGTAGGTGGGGCTACCTCCAATATCCTCTATAACTTAGTACCCAAAGAAATAATAACAGAGCAATGTTTAGACTCATATATATCATGTCGCTTCCATAAGTATGGTTTTCCTAATAATACATCACAAGCTTCAAGAGGAGTAACATCGCACAGTACCTCATCCGTGAAGGGCTTGATGTTGTAGGGAAGGCGACATTGCTGGCTGACGCAGAGATCTTGTCCTTTATGAAGCCACCTGATGGTGTAAGGTTGCGGATGTGTTGTAGTAGGTAAGCCCAGTCGCTTCATGACCTCTGCTGAAATGAGGTTCTTTTGGCTCTCGTTGTAGACAATGAACTGCAGCGAAGAACCCTTCACCCACATCTGTGAGTGGAATAGGCTCTCCCACTCTTCTGGATCTTCAAGCTCGATATTATGGATCTTGGTGGTGGCCATAGTGGCACTGGGCTTTGCGTCAATGATTTGCTTCCCTTTATCATTCCCCTTGTCAGGTTCTGACTTAGAGTCAGAACATGCGTCGAACTCAGAAGCCTTCAGCTCAGCCACGAGTCACTGTTTGGCCCAACACTCACTTGTGTTGTGAGTGGAGCTCTTATGGAACTCACACCACTTTCCCATGTCCTTCTTTATCTTTGTGGTGTTTTTCTTTGCTTGTGGCTTCGGTGGGTTATCCTGGGTCGCCCCGCCTTAGATTTTCCCTTTGCTCTGCGGTTTGGGGGTGCCTTTCCCTTGCTTCGGATTCGTAGATCCAAAGTCTTCTTTTTCTGTTTAAGATTCTTCTCAATCTTGACAGCGTATCGGTACACCGTGCCAAGCAAGGAGATGTCCAGGAACTCCATCTCATCCTGGATGTACCTGTGTAGGCAGTCGCGATACTTGAGTACCAAATGTTTCTCAGAATCCTTGATACCCAACTTCATGCGAAGGGTATGAAAAACATTGGTAAACTCTGGCACGTCTTGGTCCCTTCCCTATCGCAGTGTGGTCCACTTTATGTATTTATCCTCATAGCTCCCGACAGGGTAGTAATGCTCTTTGATGGCATCTCGGAACGAAAATCAAGTGGGTGTAGCCGAAAATAGTGAGGGAATACTTTCATCCTTATGCTCGTAGTAGGTTTCCCACTAGTCCTTGACGTGGGGGGTGGTTTTGAGAAGAGAAAAGGTAATATTTTCCCGGCTAGAAAAATAATGAACAAAAAAATATCCTTCTGGCATATTTAACCATTTACCTACGGCGTCTGCATTTATCTACCCTCAAATATGGGAATGTCAAACTTAACTTGTACCTTAAAGGGTGTGGCGCTTCCAAAGTAGTTGGTGGAAGTAGATGTATTGCCCCTCGGTAGTCGCTGAATGATCTGGGCGAAGTTGTCCATCATCACATTCCTTTGTTGCTTGAGGGCTTCTTTAAGCAAGATTTTGATAGGATATCGTGCCCCCTCATCTTCCTTTTCTTTCGCCATGGGAGGCCATCGACATTTGCAAGGCTAGTCTTGCAAAGGTTCGACCAATTCAAGCCCTAACTCCTTATATCTCGACCTCGTTGGGGACATGCAAAGAAAAACAAAGAATGAGCAGACCACTCTGATACCATTGATCCGAATTTAAACAGGAATGCAACAAATTATAGACATAACTATAAACACAAAGATGAAACAAAAATAACACTTCATTTCATTAATATCAAATACTAAAATATGCTTACAAACAGAATGGAAATAAGACTAGATCGGGAGATGGTAGCTTATCTCTGAGAAGAGATGTGGCGGCTACTAGCCTATGAACTGTGTCACAATGAGGCTCAAGCGCCTATTTATTATTGGAAAACATGAGAAAATCCTAAACAACTAAAACCCTAACCCTAGGAGATGTAACGCCAAAAGTTTGTGGGTCGCGTTGGGGTTAGTTGGGCAGCCAACATTCCGGGGTCATAATTTGGTCATATTATCTCCATTTGGCGCATACGATACCTTGTTGGAAAGGTCTCTCCCAGTGCTACAGGTTTTGCCGCAGTCACCTACCTATGACTACGGGCCTGCTACGGACCTCAAAAAAACAACGTTTAGGGGGTCAAAACTGCTTCGGAAGTTCAGGACCCAAAAAACTACTAAAATAGTAAATGCTGGAATAAACAAGGAAACAAATGAAACTGACTTGAGGTCTAGGTGGGATAGTGGGTGGCCACCAATATCCACCTAGATTAGTCAAATACTTGAACAATATAATAGTTAGAAACATCGACTTGCAAAGTAATTCTGACTTGTAAACAATTTTGGCTCCACCCAACCTTGACACAACAATCAACTTGTCCCCCCAAGCAAACATGTCTGCAATTTGTTCTCTATTTTTCTCACTGCTTCTCTTTAGTCTCTCCAATTCTCTTCTCAAAAAATTACAAGACAAAACACATAAATCCCAGAGATATTATCCATATACCACTCTTTGGGTGGTTATTAACTGCCTCCACCTCACCAACAGGTGGGAGGTAGTTAACTAATTTATGAGCTCTTGTTTCCCACTTCTGAAGATAACTCCCTATCTTCTAGGAAACATTAAATTAACCAACATAATAATTTCAGTATTAAATCTAATCACCCAGATTAGATGCCTTTGATGTTCTTATGGATAATAATTTCCCAAATAGATTGCAACCTTTTTTCCTCTTTCAACCATATGTACTTTAACAATTAATTTCTCGGTTTTTCATAAAATAAAACATAACTAGACTTTACAAACAAAAACTTTTACATTGGTTATTATCAGTAAAATAACTGATAATCAAATGTCTATCTGTCTATTAATGTAGCATATTCAATCAAAATTAAACTTATGTACATTTATTTACAATAAAACATTAAGTTGAGGGATATCACACCCTCCCTCGCTTAAATTTGACATTGTCCTGGTGTCTATTCAACACTCTTCTTGGAAACCATTTTAGAATTCCTTTCAAAACATGAATGGATAAGCTTCTTCGAGAGCATCCTCTAATTCCTAGGTTGCTTCTTCTAGAGTGAAATGTTTCCATTGAAGCTTTAACTGTACCAAATCTCTATTATGAAGTGTAATCATCCTCCGATCTAGAATATGTAGCGGTTTTGCTAAGAACTCTCCCTCTGGTTCCACCTATAAAACATGTCAATAAATCAAATGAGATGGATCGTGTACATACTTTTTCACTAATGAAATATGAGACACATTATGAATATTAATGTTGGCTGGTAGGACTAGTTGGTAAGCAACATGTATAACTTTGGGTAACACTTTAAAGGGTCCACAATATCTAGGAGATAACTTAGCAAAATTGCCAAGTCAACGTGTACTTTTCTTAGGTTTGACGTTCAAGTATACATGATCTCCCACATGGAATTCTTTCTAAGTTCTTTTCAAGGTTGCATAGCTTTTCTGATGATCTAGGGTTGTTTTCATATTCTGTTTGACTTGCTTGACTATTTCTTCCATTTCTTTTAACATGTTTGGACCTAGTATCAATCTATCCTCAAGATGATCCCGACTTAATGGTACCTTGCATCTTCTTCCATGCATGACTTCAAAAGGACTCATTTTTAAAGAGGTTTGATAACCATTGTTGTAGGCAAATTCAACTAGATGCAAATAGTCTTCCCATTTAGTTTGCTTATATTTCATATACATTCTTAGCATGTCCTCTAATATCTTATTGGTCCTTTCTGTTTGACCATCAGTTTGAGGATGATAAGATGTACTAAATTTTAACTTAGTTCCCATATTTTCAAACAACCCCTTCCAAAATTTGGAGGTAAACTTTGCATCTTTATCTTAAATTATAACCTTAGGTACTCCATGGAGCCTAAAAAAATCCCTCATAAAGATTACTACAATGTTTATAGCATTAAAAGTGGATTTGACTTAAATGAAGTGTGCTTCTTTATTGAGCTTGTCAACTACAACCATGATGGCATCATGTTGTTTTCTACTTCTTGGTAGTCCAATAATAAAATCGATTTAAATGATTTCCCATTTCCACTCTGGAATGGGTAATGGTTGTAGCAATATAGCAGGTGTTGATGAGATGCCTTGACTTGTTGTCATTTTAGACATCTTGCTACATATTCATCTATCTCATTTTTCAGATTTCACAAATAAAAATCCTTTCTTAACATAGTGATCAACATTTTATAACCTAGATGACCAACTGTTGGCCTCTTATGCAACTCATCTAGGATAAAAAATAAAATAAAATAAATAAAAAATTATGTCATTTGGTATGTAAATTATGTCTCTAAACAACAATACATCTTGACCTTTAACTAAAAAATCAGCTTCCTCTCCTTCCAATTTATCAATTTTTTGCACCTTTTCTTTAATTTTCCAGATATTCTAAATTAGATTTTCCAACTGTTTTGACTCTTTCTATCAAATCTGTTGACCAATTGATTGTTGTATTGCAAATTGATTAAGTTTTATGCTTAAAGCATCAAATATATTGTTTTCTTTCCCTTTGATTTGTATAATCTTAAAATCATACTCGCTAATAAATGTTAACCATCTTGCTTGTCTAACATTTAAATTAGGCTGATCAAATAGATACTTGAGACTAACATTATCTATCCTTAGCTGAAATCTTTTCCCTATTAAGTAATGTCTCCACATTTAAAATGCATGAATTATTGTTGCTAATTCCAGATCATGAGTAGCATATTTTTTCCCATGTTCCTTCAATTTTATGGATTCATCGCAAATAACATAACCATCCTACATTAAAACTCCTCCTAATCCCTCTTTACTTGAATATGTACAAACCACAAATTCCTTATTGGGGTCAACTAGTTTTAGAATTTGGAGTTGTAGCCAAAATTTATTTTAGTTTATCAAAAGTAGCTTGACACTTTTGACTCCATTCAAATATGATGCCTTTCTTTTGTAAATTAGTGATTGGATAAGCAATTTTAGAGAAACCCTCTATGAATTTTCTATAATAGCATGTGATGCCCATAAAATAATTGACTTCTTCTACATTCTTAGGTACTAGCCACTCCACAATTTCTTTTCTCTTGTAAGGGTCTACAACAATTCCTTCTTTTGATATTGCATGTCCTATGTAATGAGCTTGTTGCTAGTAAAATTAACATTTGCTATATTTAGAATATAGTTCATTCTCTCTTAGAGTTTGGAGGACCATTTTCAGATGTTGGTCATGCTCTTCCTTACTCTTTAAGTATACTAGAATATCGTTTATAAAGACAAGCACAAATTTATCTACGAATGGCCTTAGTACATTGTTCATGAGGCAGATAAATGTTGCAGGTGCATTATTCAACCCAAATGGCAGCATTACAAACTCATAGTTCCCATAGCAGGTGCGGAAAGTTATCTTGTGTATATCTTCATCCTTGATCCTGATTTCATGAAATCGTGACGTTAGATTAATTTTAGAGAATATAGAAGCTCCTCTAACTTGATCAAATAAGTCATTTATTCTTGGCAAGGGGTGTGTATTTTTTATAGTCATTTTATTCATTTGTTTATAATCTATGCATAGTCTCAATATTCCATTTTTCTTTTTCACAAATAACACAGGTGCTCCCCAAGGAGATACACTTGATCTTATGTACTTTTTGTCTAATAATTCTTGCAATTGAATCTTTAATTCCATTCATTCAGGAACATTCATTATGTATGGGGCTTTGGAAGCTGGAACAACACTAGGAATAAGATTAATGGTAAAGTCAATGTCCCTTCTTGGAGGCAATCTTGGTATTTTTTCTGGAAATACATCCTTAAACTATTCTAGTACAAGATATTTCTCTAATGATAATTGTTCTTTATTTTCAGATAGATCTTGTACTTGGACAAAGAACAATAGGAAACTTTTCCTAACATATTTCTTCACTTATATAGCATAAATTTGCCTCACATAATTTTTCCTTGGAGTTCCTTCAACCATGCAAGCTTTCCCTTCATCATTAACATAGGTAAAGGGTTACTCTAAACAGTTTAATATCACTTTATGTTTTTCTAACGAGTTCATTCCTACAAGGATATCATAAGATCCTAATGGTAAAATATTTAGATTGAGGACAATTTGCATTCCATTAAGGTCTATAGTTCAATCCTTACTAATTTCAGATATTTTCTTTTGGTTCCTATGGCCAACTGTACTAACCAAGGCTTATGCTATTTTTCCTTTCTAAGTTTATACTTCTCAACTACAGCAGGGGAAACATAGTTCAAGGTAGATCCTGGATCTATAAGTACAAATACACTTTCATCAAAAATCTTACCTTGGACTTCAACCATAGTTGACTGATGGTCTACTTGACTTCCATCCAGTACAACACTCATTTTGGGTATAATACAAGCGACATCATGTACTGTTGATGCTTCTTGAACTTGATTTAACATTGTATTCTTCTTTTGAGGATTATGTGGATAATCTCTCCACAAGTTATTTTCACCACAACCTCAACATTTTATGGGTGATCTCACAGAATCACTGAAATTTTGGTTGACCACATCAAATCCTCCTTAATGTCCAATATTTTTCTGTTGATTAAAACTTATGTTGTATTTTCCTAGTTTTTAAACCCTTTTCTTTTGCTATTAAAATTTTCAGGTTTCTCTGACACCCATCCTTTATAGCTATCTCCTTTTTTCTTTCTTTGGTTGAAACATAATTTTACTTTTCTAGTGGTCTCATCCATTGTTTTTTGTTAATCAAATTCAATTCTTTCTCTATATGAGAAAGGTAGACAACTGACAAATCTTTGGATTTTTGCTTTCTCTTCTTTCAAGTATGGAACATATCTCAACATATTCATGAATTTGTTAACAAATTCATCCATAGTAAGTTTTCCCAATTTTAGCTCATGGAACTCCCTAGCTTTCTCATCAAAATATCTCTCAGTTAAATACTTCTTTTTGAATTCTTTTCTGAACAATTTCCAAGTTAAATATTTGCTTCTAATCCTTTTAACTTATTTATTTTCTTCCCACCATAAGGTAGCCTTACCAGTTAACTGACAGGTGCCCAGCCTTGCCTTAATGTTGCTTCGATAATTATACACTTCAAATTATTTGGACATATTGAGGAGCCATGCCTATGCTCCTTTTTCAAATTCACCATCGAAATTGGGAGGTCTAATTTTCTTAAATTCTCCCTGTAACTGAGATGATGATTTTCTTTTTCTGGATGAAGAAAGGTTGCTACTTGATTTCTATTCATCTTGATCACTAGACTCATTAGTTTTATTATCAGTAAAAGTTTTTGAATTTCTTATGCTTATAGTACTAACCTATTTACTTCTAGGTCTCTTCCTATGAGTCCTTTTACTAGTTTTTCCTTCTCCAATTTTCTTAACATGTATTCATTGGTTTCTTATTGATCTCATCTAGATTTGATCAACCTTTCCTCACTCGTTTTAATATCATCCAGATCAATTTTTAGATTCCTTATTACTTGTAACGGATCAATATCTTATCTACATTGTTGATTCCGCCCCCAACCATTCCTAGTTCAATGTCATGTTTTGCATCACCCCTTGGTGATCCCGCATAAGTTTATCCATTAAATTCCTCAACCATTTTTTACTTCTTTTGCTCTTGTTCGTAATTTGTTCATAACATATATAATGGTTTCAATTTCAGGACCAAAAAGAGGCCCAATTTGCAACTTGGCTCTCATACCGCTTGTAAAGACCCTTAACTGCATTTGTTTTTCTGAGCTTTTATCAATGAAACCATATTATACTGAGGAATATAATGTAATTTTATTGAATTAATGTTTTTTATTAGATTTCCCATTTTGTATTGTTTATGAATGCGTGACTCCACTATATTTTGGAATCTCTACTATACATAGTTTTATTAGAGTTTCACACTTCAAGGCATATGTGTGTGTGTGTGTATCTTTAGTTTCTATATTATAATCCTTCTGTTCAAAATATTATGGATTGATTTACATTATATTAAAAGAGTGGACTTATATCCAATCACCTTTTGCTCATACTCAATATGTATTATAGTGTTATGTGCAACCTTGCATTCTGTTATCACATTTTTTAGTTTGTAATTTTTTGAAGCACTAACAATGGGAGTGTCAGCACGGATTTGAAATAAACAGGGTTAAAGCGTTGACAACGGGAGTGTCAGCGTGATTTTGTAATAAACAAGGTTAAAGTGCTGACAAATGAAGTGTCCGCGCGAATTTGTAATAAACAGGGTTAAAGTGTTGACAACGGGAGTATTAGCGTGATTTTGTAATAAACAAGGTTAAAGTGCTGACAACGGGAGTGTCAGCATGAATTTGTAATGAACAGGGTTAAAGTGTTGACAACGGGAGTTTCAACGTTATTATAGTATTGAAAATTTAAAATTACGCTCACATCCAAGGTATCAACGCCAAATGGAGAATTTTTTTTTTTGCCTTATACCGCGTTGACATAATCCACATTAGCCATCGAGAAATCATGGATCAAACATGTGTTGGGTAGTCAGATTGTAATATCACGTGATATGTGGCTGGATTTTGCTGCCGAGAGGTATGTGGGTTTAAAAAATTATGATCACATGATAATATTTTTTCAAATCAGTTGTCAGTTCATTATAATGATGAACATATTGACACATTTTGGAATAAGTTTCCCCATATATAAATTACCCATATTATCCATGCTTGAAATGTTGTTGCCTTATGCTAAATGCAGATGGTTTGTTAAGTGTTCCCCGGAGAGATAGGATCTAATCGTGATCCCTTTCCTATCCTTTCACTTGGTTGTGACAAACATGGGAAAAAGCGAAAAATTGAATAGGAGTGAACCCAAGGCTCCTGACCTACTCGAAGTGTATCCTGAAATCCAACAGCAGTTTTGGGAAGTAGGATGGGAGGGATTTTTCAATCGGTGTGCAGGTTACCATGGCAATGTCACTAGAGCATTTTCTGAAGGCTTCTATGGTCAATAAGTGTTTGTTGGAGGAGTTACCTTTCAGGTGATAGAGGAGTTGATTGTTGAAGTTACAAGATTGCCTACATATGGAGAGAGGGTGTTCAAAAGTCATGTCTTAGCTGGCGTTGATGTATCCTTCTTTCAGAGAGATGAATTTAAATAAATGAAGTGGAGATTAGGGGTGCAGAGGTCTTGTCTAAAGGATGAATGACACTATCTCCTACGAATTCCCAATCATATTTTACCTGTGAAGGATGCTACAACCATGTTAATCTTTATCACTTCTGATTTTTGGCTCACATAGTAGGTCAGTTGAGAATCAATACCCCTTATTTTCTATTGGAAATACTAAAGCACATGTGTGCTAGGGTTAGAGCAAGAACAGATGGTTGCTCCCATTTTATATATCATAAGGGTCTAATAAAACTATTAATTGAAAGCCAATTAAGAAAAGTTGGGAGGACTTGGAAGCATTTTTGTTTTGGGGAGGGTTTCAACCTCAATTTACAAAACCAAAAAGGGGTAGGAAGAAGGGAAGTAAAAATAAACTTAGACAAAAACAAAACCCTGAAGTAGGGACTTCACCTCAGGGAACCTCCTATGTACAAACAAGGAGTCATAAAAAAGTAGAAATAGTTCCTCCTCTGGTTCCTGAATTATCTAGGGTTTATACCAAGAAAGGTGATAGGCTAAAGAAAATGAAGGAGACCCCTCCTCCCACTTAAACCCTACCTACAGACAACAAACAGACAAAGAAAGATAAGGGAAAAATGATTGAGCCCGAAGCTGAGAAGACACTAGTAGAGAAGGAACCCACCTTGGCATAAATGTTTAAAGGTGGAAAGAGACCCCACACTAGGCCATGGAACAAACTAAAACTTAACATCAAATTGAAGCATAAGCCTGAGCTAGATGAGGAGGTCATAGATGTAGACAAGACTCCTCAAAAGGATATAAGATCAAAAATATCAAAGAAAGAAAAGGACTCAAAGAAGGAGGTTACTGTCGAGGGTCAAAAGAGTAAGAGACAGAGGAGGACGAATGTGGATATTCTACTAGAGGTAGCTAGCACACATAGCTAGTTAATTTTTTGACCACACAGTTTTGATCGCTCACTATCAAGGTGAAATTTTGATCTATAGACTGACAACTCGCCTATCAATGAATTTACGCTGGTAAAGGTAAATGGGTGTTGACAATTTCATTGTTAGCGCATTTTTGGCAAGCAGCTTAAATAAAAGAGTTGGTAGTCTACTTGTTAGCGAAACTGTCATATTCCGGCTTCAAAAGGATAACAATAAGATTGTCAGCGTTATCAGATTAAGAATACAAGAAGGAGGAGTTGTTCAACAAATGATGTTTTTGGAGGGGTGACAAAGCACGAATTCCAACGAAGGAGGCAAAAGATCAATCACCATTTTGACCTTGTTTTTCAAACATATTTGTAGCATGTTGTTATGATTTAGATACATATAGGATTAGAAAAGTTGTATATGCATGTATTTGATATGTACGTCGTTATTTTTAGACTCAATGATTAAGAATGTGCTAGAAACATGTTTTAAGTTGCAGTATTTTCTATAAAGATGAGTTATGAAGAATGAAAAATCGTTGGAAACTTATTGCAGAACCTTGTGTATACATTTTGACATTAATATCATCATTATTGATGTTATTTGTTCAGATTTACAAATATTCCTATTGTGCAGGCAATCCTTTCTGCAGACAGAAATGATCCCTCTAATCCTATGGGAGGATCTAGCAACTACAGAAGACAACTACATGCAATATTCCCTAATTCATATTAGAAAATACAAAGGAGGATATATCTCCTACCTCTCTCTGATGCTAATACCCTTGATGTCGACCTTGAATTTTTGGCTTCCAAGCTCACGATCTCCTCTTCGCTAGTGTAGATGAGTGCCTACAAGAAATATCAAGTGGAGACAACAAAACTATGCAAAGCATAACATTTTCTAATACAAATTATGTAACAGATCAAGGAGCATTATAATAAATCAACAATAATTGACACATTTATGGAAAGAAAACATATATTATATTATTAATAGATGGAAAAGGGAGTATTACAATCAATGAAGCCTTCATATTGGAAGGCTCCTTCAAGTGAGATTCCAAGTGCAAGCCTTAGCCTTCAAACACCTTTTCTCCTTTGAAAATGGGCAACATTTAGGCACAATTCAGCACTAGGATGGCAACCAACCATTGGTGGATGGTGGGAAATTCATTTATAGGAAAGGAGAGGGAGTTGAGGATCCATGAAAAGAGGGAGGAGTTCCACATCTCAAGGGAGAGATCCAAGGAAAGAGGATCAAGGGCTAGGAATGGGAGCTCTCGTTCCAATCTTCATTCACCTGAAACCACATTGTCTTCTCAAGCTTTCTAGTGAAAGAAGCTTCTCCTCCATTTTGGGAAAAACTACCTGAAGAGGACCAATGCAGCTTTTCCTAATAAAAGTAGCACTGACAGTGCTAGACATGTGTAATGCCAGAGGTTACCAGTGCAGCTTTGCATGATAAAAGTAGTGTTGGGCTTGCAAAACAAATTTTTTGACACGTTCTTCAGAATGATTTCAAGGCAATTTTTTTTCCTTTTCTTCAAGGATGTTCGAAACATGTTTCATGGTGAATACATTGTTTGTGACAACTTTCATCACTTTGCAACAATTACAACATTGACGATAGAAAGTGCGACACTTCAGGATACGAGATTAGGAGTGTGACAAAACACTATATAACAGATGCCCCCTAAAGCATGAAGTCAAAACGGGAAGTGATGGTTGAAATGCTTTACAAGAAAAGGCAAGGACTTAGAGAACCACCATCAGGAGACCTGCAAATCACACATAATACAATATATCTAACATCTCTGATGTAAGTATGCTTAAAGTGTAAGCATCTAACAATACATGGATCCATGACATGGACACAACCATCCATATAGAAAGGATCATGTTTACAATCATGAATACTTAATAACTCCATGCAACCTGGATTTATCAAACAAAACCCAGGGTCTTCATCTCTGTCTCGATCCAACCAAAGTATGAATCTCACCATGCAAATAAATTGTTGGGTTGTGCTATATTCTTTCCACGACTACCCCATGTGCAGGGGGGTTACAGGGGGGTTACAGGGGGGTGTTAGACCCCCCTATACATTATGTCAGGGGCTACCGGAGGGTCACAAGGGGGGTGGTTGCCCCCCCTGTCGAGGGGTATGCAAGGGGGCAGCGCCCCGAGAATTTTTTTTGGACCCTATATTAGGTGGGCGGACCTACCTATGGTTTTGTGCATGAATTTCGCACATGGTTTTGGGCATGATGGTTTTTTGTCCATGGTATTTTCTAGATTCGGTCAAGGGAACTATGGTTATGTTCTAATCCAGGGTTAATGGATTGGAGTTTATAGATGCTCTGACATGTATATATATGTATTGTAACATTGAAAGGAACATAATGAAAAATCAATCTAGTAGTCCTGATTTTGGGATCCAGGGGAAAATCTCTGTGTATATCTGTGTTATGTTTTATGCTCTTGTCATTGTTCATTTTCTATTTTTATAGTTTTATGTAGGTAATTTTTGTACAGGGTTAAAACCTACATAAATGGGTTGTAGTCGAACATGGTAGAAACCACCTGATTACCGACCAATGATGTAAATCATTAATAGGCACGAGATAAACCACCAATGATGACGATGGATCTCAAGGTACAACAACACAATCCACAAGTGTGAACAATGAAGTTGAAGTCGAACGCTTCCAGAATCATTCGATCAAAGGCTAGTGATGTGAACCTATCGTCGAATGCGAAGAACCTGCCATTGAGACATGCAAGCTCCAAGGTATTGAAAGGGAGTTTCTAGATCATCCTCCTGGATAATGAGTTGGAGTCGGTAGGAGGTGATCCGTCGAAGGAGGGCCATAATATTTCCCACATCATCAACATGGAACATAAGATTTTGCAAAGTTGGCAAGAGTGATTCATGATTGATACAGGAAAATTCAAATAGGGTATAAGTGGTTTGAATTTGCAAATGGGACTTCTCTTGAACATATCGATGACACGACTCTAAAATTTGGTAGCATTTGACTCAAAATAGGATAAGAGGTCATGGTGATAATAGGATATAGTCAAATGAGAGGCAAATGGATTTCCCAAACCCAGTAAGACAAGTGACGAAGTGAGGATACCCCAAACCCAAAACAAGATATAGATAAGTGTCACGTTCAAGAGCGACATATTGCCTTTCACACAAACTACAAGATATATGTTTCTTTTCATTCCCCCCACTATTTCTAGAGAGTACCTCTTTATTTTAATCTCAAGCTTGAAGAGGACACCATATGCTTGTCGTATAAGTTCATCTTCAGATTAATTCATTCTAGTATTTATAAAGAGTCCTAGGAAGGAGTAACTCGGTCTCGTCATGGTGACAAGTCCTCCTTCATTTTAGTTTTATGAGTCCGACAAAGGGGTAACTCGACATATTTTTCATGTTTAGAGAGTTTGAAAAAGAGGCGAAAAGAAAACTCCAAATTTCCCTTTTCATAGATAGCCTCTTAAGTTTGAAAATGTAGAGAACAATACTCAAGAGAACCTCTTAGACATGTTACACTAAGGTATTCCTTTTTTGTAGCTAGTCTATCTTAGTTCAAAAAAGGGTTAAACTTATATTGACTGGATGTATTTTCATTTACTTTTACAAGTTCAAAAAGACAAGTGCTCGACAATCTTTTCAAATTTTTGGAGTCTGAAAAAAGTTGAAAGAGGATTCCACCTGAACAAACGAGTGGTATAAAGGGGTAGCAACTGGTTCCGGTCATGATGGAACTGCTAAAAACATGTACAGGTCAAGAGGCTAGCTAATAAGACCACTCATCGCAGTAGTTCCTCATAAAAGGGTAAAACAACCAAGTGAAAGCATATGATCGGCCAAAGAGATGGTGACGATGGAATGAAAAAACCAAGGCTCATCTAGCAAAAATAAGCCGATAAAAACGACAATCACGAGAGGTAAAGTGCTTCATTTTTACACAAGATTGAAACATGGGAAACTATGCTTGAGGATACTTGAAGATGGTTTATTTTTTTCACAAGCTTGAAAGATGAGAAAAAACTATGCTTGAATTTGGCCTTATTTTTACAAAAGCTTAAAATAGAGACAAACTTGAGATTGGCTTCATTTTTCCACAAGCTTGAAACAAAGAAAAAAATATGCTTGAGATAAGTTTGCATGCCCCTAGTATAATGACTCAATTCGAGGTGCATGCCCCCCAAGCTTCATTTCATTCACCTAAGTAGACTACTGGTTACTAACAGGTGGATGGAATGAAGGTTCATTTACGAGATCAAGTGAAAGACTCGATTGGGAATTTACGAGATCTAATCAAATACTCGAATTGGAAGGGGATGTGTTTAATTTTTTAACAAGCTTGACACAGGTTAAGGGACTATGCTCTGAGAACCTCGATTCATTTTTTAAGGAGCTTGACACAAGACAAAAACTCTGCTCTGACACCTTGTTTCATTTCTTAAGGAGCTTGACACGAGACAAAGAACTCTACTCTGGGAACATTGATTCATTTTTTAACAAGCTTGACACAAGTAAAGGAACTCTACTTTGGAAACCTTGATTCATTTGTTAAGGAGCTTGACACAAGACAAGGAACTCTGCTCTGATAACCTTCATCATGGTCCACAAGAGGCCATGGCTTCCAAGAGGTTCTCATCAGATGGGAGAAAAACACTCCAGAAGGGACACCTATCAAGGGATCTAATGGAAAGATCGGGCTCCAATGCCCCCAGTACATGGTGCACTATATCATTGACAAGATCATTAGTAAATGCGGGCATGGAATAGGTGGCCACATAATTAACCTGTGGTGGGGGTGATACCACTTGTGTATAAGGACCATTTAGGGATGTTGGTTCATTGGGAGTCAAATTAGGACCAATGAACGAAAGTTGATCTATGGTCACAATTCTTCCTTCATGTAGGAAACATTTGACATGAAAGGGAGAAGAGACAAGATCCCCCATGACATAAACATAGTCACGGCCAAGGAGTAAATTAAAATCCAAAGGGCCTTGCACAACCATCACATCGATATAGACGGTTTTTCCTCCCAAAGTAATTGGTAGCTTAGGAAGGATCCTTAACGTTTGACTGGTTCCTCTGTTAAAAGCTAACATATTATGGGTAACGGGCACAAGATGTGGAGAACCTAAAGCTTGCCAAGTAGTTGAAGATATAATACTAATCGATGCACCTTCATCTATGGTTGTGCCAGGTATAGGTATATTATAAGCCTGTACTATGATCTGGAAGGGCACATAAGGAGGAAGATGATATACTGTAAGTTGACTCCAACTAAAGGAAGTGACCATACTACTTGGAGCGGGTGCCATGGGAATGGGATAATTTCCCCCTTGCGTTATGGGATTGGGAGGATCGCCCCCCTGTACCGTGGGAAAGAGAGGATTGCCCTGTATTTCATTATAATCTGAAGAAACAAGAAGAAATTGAGTGGTATGAAGTTCACTCTCTACGAGAAAGGCATGATCAACTAAAGGTGGAATTGAGTCAACCATTTTCTCAACCAATGGTTGGTCAGGAATGGGCTCATGGGATTCACATTCAGAGAGAATGGGATTGACTAGAGATGAATTATGATCAATCGGTTGATCAACTGGTGGAGGATCAAGGGAAAGCTTTAAATAACCAGTCAAAAGACGAAGCTGAGAAGCTGCAAGGTTGTCCAACACTTTTGAGGCTTCATCCATACAAGGAAAAAGGTGAATAAGATGATTCCCTTCACATAACTTACAGGGAAATTTGACTTTACCCTTTTTCCCATGAACCTTACTATCACTAGTTGATGGTTTGTTACCAACATGATCTCCATAGGTCGATCAAAAAGGTTGATGTGAGCCTATCAACCACACTTCTAATACCTTGGGAATACTAGGACAATCTCTAAGAAGGTGGTCACCCTTACAAAGCATGCAAGGGAATTTAACTTTGCAGGGCTAATTGGAAGGTTTCTCCATACTAGTTGCATCCATAACAATGGCTGCTTGGTTGTCCCCCTGCTTATTTTTCTTCTTATTAATCTTCCTTTTCTTATTCTTTTTATCCACCTGGTTACTAACTTGTAGGCTTTCACCAAACGGAGAGGAAGAAGATCGAACAGGTGAAGAAGGCAAAGAGTCAACTTTAGGATCAATTGGAGGAGAACCTGGTTGAGAAGCAGTTTGGACATTAAGAACCATAGGGGTCGAAAATAACCAATGGTAAATCAAGGAAGGGGCAACGCTGCCATATAAGGAACACTAATATTTCCAAAATAAGTAAAAGGACTAGGATTCCCATTCAAATGGGTTTCCTTGATTGGTGGACTCAGGAATTGTTGCCATTAGTCTCATCCTACGATCTACTAAAATTTTTCCACGGGGAGAATGTTGTTCCGCGGTCAATTAATTAATTTTAGAAATTAAAGACATAAAAAAAAAGAGTAACTAGGCAAAAGGGTTTACCAAACAACCGTGAACTCAAATATACACCTTGGCGAACCAAGGACTTAACATATGACGATAATCTCCCTGAATATTGTGTTTGGTGTATCACGGTATACAACGTGGCAAACTCAGTTACCTATGGATGGATAACAACTTATAGGGGACTCCCAAACTATACTCAATGGTACGTGGGAGTGCAATCCATAGTAGTGTTGTCTAATGCATAATTATTCGATGAGAGCATTCCCATATACTTATCATGCGTGGAACATCGTCCGATATACTCGAAGGTATGTGGAGAACGATGCAATACACTTCCGTACGTGGAACAGGATTTCACCCCTGGGATACAACGCTGGCAAACAACGACAATTCCTACTTTTAATGACGTCGAAACACATCTCTAGCCTAGACCTCTAGATGTTTTTCATTAATGTTCCAAATGCTCCTTAGGTTAATTGAAATAAATTTTAAAGTTGATCTTGAATTATGTTTCGGTTTCAAGGCTCAAAAATCGATGTCACCTTAACACACCTACGATGAAACTAATATGAAAAAATGATTCTTTTCATTTCAATGAAAGCTATCTAGTGTAGGGAAGAAGTGCAAACATTGATGCAACAATAAAATATGTAACCAACAATAGCTTCCTAACTAGATCTTTCAATTCCACAATTCCAATGCAATGATAAAAAATTAAATGAATTTTAATTCACTAAAGTTCACCTACATGATTTTTTTTTCTTTTCAAATGAATGAAGATGCACTTATGAGATTTCAACACCAAGCAATGTAATCTATGCTCAATGAAAATCTCAAAAAACACCTTTCTAGTGCAATGTAATCTAATGCAATTTCCAAAAGTAATGATCAATTTTGAGATGAAGGCTTAAAAAATGCAAATGCAATTTCTTTTTGGTTTCCAAAAGAACTAAAAATGCTTATTAGACAACAAATCAGTAACACATGCAAGCAAAAAAATAGTAAATTCGATTACCTAAAGAACTAAATATTTAACCAAAGTTCATTTTCACTACTTAAACATGGGATAAACTTTTGCAAACCACAAAGAATCTAACAACAATAAGTCAAAATTATATGCACATAAAGCAGGAGAAAAACTTTAGAGATTAGGACATTCCAGATCTTCTGTCAAAAACCATTAAAAAAAAAATCTCATTTTTTTTTGGACCAACGCGACTGTAATGGTAAAAATCTAGATTGACAGGGTCTTTAGCGCTACTGTAATCAGCAAAATTAGTTCTGTCAGCGCTCTGTTTCTCAGGAACAAACAAAGTTGAACATAGACCTAGATTTGACACTCTAAACCACACACCACTTGGAATGTGGATCCATAATCAATCAAAGTTATGGACCACTAATAGGTTGGCCAAACTTATCAAACGAGACCAAAAACAAAAGGAGGCTTGAAGGGTTATGTAATCCCTAGTGGAGTCACCATTTTGTTGCGCAGGCAATCCTTTCTACGGACATAAATGATCCCTTTAGTCCTATGGGAGGACCTAGAAACTACATAAGGAAACTACATGCATTTTTTCCTAATTCATATTAGAAAATACAAAGGAGGATACATCTCCTACATCTCTCTCATGTTAATGCCCTTGATGTCGACCTTGAATTTTTGGCTTCCAAGCTCACCATTTCCTCTTCGCTAGTGTAGATGAGTGCCTACAAGAAAGATCAAGTGGAGACAAAAAAACTATGCAAATCATAACATTTTCTAATACAAATTATGTAACAGATCGAGGAGCATGATAATAAATCAACAATAATTGACACATTTATGGAAAGAAAACATATATTGTATTATTAATAGATGGAAAAGGGAGCATTACAACCAATGAAGCCTTGATGTTGGAAGCCTCCTTCAAGTGAGATTCCAAGTCCAAGCCTTAGCCTTCAAACACCTTTTCTCCTTTGAAAATGGGCAACATTTGGGCACAATTCAGCACTAGGATGGAAACCAACCAACCAACAACCAACCATTAGTGGATGGTGGGCAATTCATTTATAGGGAAGGAGAGGGAGTTGAGGATCCATGAAAAGAGGGAGGAGTTCCACATCTCAAGGGAGAGATATATGGAAAGAGGATCAAGGGCTAGGAATGGGAGGTCTCGTTCCAATCTTCATTCACCTGAAATCACATTGTCTTTCTCAATCTTTCTAGTGAGAGAAGCTTCTCCTCAATTTTGGGAAAAATTGTCTAAAGAGGACCAACGCAGATTTTCGTGATAAAAGTAGCGTTGGCAGCGCTAGACATGTGTAATGCCAGAGGTTACCAATGCGGATTTGCATGACAAAAGTAACGTTGGGCTTGCAAAATAAGGTTTTTGATAAGCTCTTTTGAATGCTTTCAAGGCAAGTTTTCTTCCTTTTATTTAGGGATGTTCCAAACATGTTTCATGGTGAATGGAGTTCCTTCTCCATGTAGCACAGTGGCCATTGACCATGAAATTTGTCAAATGGAGTTCCTTCTCCTCTGACATGTGTCAAAACCTTGTTGAAGGTAACATTAAATTTTACTGTAACTCTAGTGTTTCAAATTTTTCCTAATTTATAGTTGAAAATTATATATAACAGTGTAATAGAATTCTTCCATTTCTTGCAGGTTTTTTTTGAAGTTTATTTTTAGTTTTGGAGGCTATGTATCTTTAAGGTTCGCTCAATTTCTTTGAGGAAAACTCTTTTGTTCCACTCTGAGATCCCATCAGGTAATTATTGGTCAATTATTTTGTTTTTATTTAATCAAGGTTTTGTTTCTTAATTTATAGTATTCCTTAACTTTCTTCTTATTTTATTTTTCATGTTTTTCAGAGGATTCATACTAGATCCCTTATCCTTATTCATATTGTCTTATAAGGATATTTTGAAGTCGTTGATTTTTATGCAATATTAAAAAGGGATTTTCCAGTCAATAAATGTAATATACGTACCCTACATTGTCATTTCATGCATCTTCAGACATTTAGAATTTATTTTTCATTGTATCTCGGTTTTTTTTTTCGAAATTTGACTATTTTTAATGGTCTTTGAATGAAGGAAGTGTTTATAACCCTTCTACATCTCTCATCATAGGGTCTATGACAATTTCAAAGATTGGTCCATTTCTATTTGTGTCGTATTTTAATATATAGTCTAGTTTGAAGATTTATGTTCTGTGTCTCTCTCTATGTTTTTCCCAAAACCGCCGGAACTACTATCATTCTCAAAAAAAATATCGGTGGCAAGAAACCTAGGGTTTATCATGATTTCTGAATATAACATGGTATTTGTATTCGATATGGTCAACTCTACTTGCAGTCGATCAGTTTGCACATTTTTCATTTACTTTCTTTTTTTGGTCCTTCTAGTATGGAATTCATACTAAAAATATAATTAACTTTCTACTTATTATTTGGCAAGACAATTCCATCTAAAATTTTGTTTAACTTTTCTACAATTCTGTGTAGGGTTTTTACTGAGACAGAGTGATAAACCTCGTCAGATATATTTTCCAAAAATATCTTCCTTCCATTCCTTCTTTTGACATATTCGGTAATATTTTTTTTGACATACATATTCATAAAGTTTCTATGTTTATGGACATGTACATTCACAATGTGCTTCATTCCATAAGTTATTCTCCTCTTGAAGAGTTTTTCTTGGCAAGTACATTTGCTATGATTCAAGAGAAAACCTAACCAAGTTGTCTTATTCTTACTAGATTGGAGCATACCTACAATTATCTTCATTAATCCTTATACAAGAATAAATTATTTTCTTCAGCTAACATAGTTCTTATTGTTAGTGTAGTTATACTTATAACCCTTATATGGGTTGTCTTTTAGGAATTTGATAGTTCCACTAGAATTGAAAACACAATTTTTATTTAAGGGTTACAAACCCATAATATTTTGGTCATGTATTCTTATTTTAACACAAAGGTTGTTCTAGAAACCCTACCCTTAGGGTTTACTTTTATGTTTTAATTAATTTCATTTATACCTCAATTATGAGTCTTCGACCCTATAGAACTAAGTAAAATGATTTCTTTTAGAAGAGACGTACTCTTAATCTTCCACAACACAATGATTTTTTAATTTTTTTTGTAAGCTTGGTAGGACTACATCTTCATCATGTCCAACTTCTCACCCCGATCGAGGGGATAGCACAAGATTTGAACTCAAGACTTCTGGTTCGGTGCGACTTCATTTTCATGGCCATTGCCAATTGAGCTACCCCGAGCGGACTACATTTTAAAATCTTACAAATACTTCTATAATTTTTCTCTGTGGTGTTTGTTAAATATTTTCCTACATTGATACAATTCAATATACACCTGAATACTATATATAAATTTGTCAATGTAGTAATTTATTGGTATTATTTTCCTCTTTTTATTAGCTATATATCTAGAAATTTGTGCTTATAGCATTGTGATCTCATCCTTCTTTTGCTTCTATTATTCAACTCAGTATTTTTCCTACAGTTCTTTATTTTATGAAAAATATAACCCTTCTAAATGTTTCTCTTGTGTATAAAATTCCCTTTCTGAGACTTTAGTTTTTCAACATATCATAACACAAGAGCTTCTTTTACTTCTAAACAAAAAACATAGATTCATGCATAATATTTGTATACGCATTAAGTCTCTGTTTCAAATTTAGTGTAATTCCAACATATATTATGAAAAAGACAAGAATAGTGTTTTTGTTTTATGTGAAAGAAGATAAAGAACCATATCATTGGTATTTCTATTTTGTTACTTGAATAATTAATACCAAAGAAAAGAATGAAAATTTTCTTTTCATCAACTCATCTATAAGAGAAATCATTCAACTACACTAGAGTAACAACAACAATATAATTTTTATTTGCAAGTACTTGAACAATAGAAGAGTAAGACTTGGAGAATAAATGACGGATCCAGGGCTCGTATTGGTATGGATCCATGGACAGGAGGTGGCGGGAGGTGTTATCTCCCACATGAGCTCGTTCAAATACTTGAGCAGCAGAATACTAGAGTTATAGCCCACATAGCAGATCAGGAGAACTCTTCCATATTTACACAGGCATGGAAATCAGCAGCGCAGCTAAATCTGCCTCCGGAATGGCATCAAAATTGGGAAGATTACACTAATGCATTAAGTGAGTCTCATATTCGCATTAAAGAAGGTCCAGACGAGCTTATGTGGGATAAGGCAGAATCTGGATTTTATACCCCTAAGGAAGGGTACCTGTGTTTGATTAGGAACAAAAAGCCGGAAATAGTGCAGAGCTGGTGGAAGATCATCTGGCAATTAAAGACCCCTCCCAGAACTAAACTCTTTTTCTGGTGCTTACTCCGGAACAAGATCCCCACTGGGGAAGCGCTCATGCGCAGATCTGTGCATGGCCCCACTTGGTGCATTCTCTGTAAGCAGCAATCAGAATCGACCACTCATCTTTTTCTTGCATGTGGAATTACTAAACAGATATGGAAGATGGTGACAGAGGAGCTCGGTATTGTGAGTAACTGGGAGAGTGAAAACATCACTATAGCATGGGAGAATTGGTATCAGGCACACTCCGAAACAAACCGTGTGTGTCTTCCCCTTATCATTAGCTGGGCAATTTGGTTGGCGAGGAACAAAATGATTTTCGAAAATGGCTCGATTCGCTGGCAAACTGTCACCGCCAAAATCATCGCAGCATACCATGAACTGCCGGCAATTACCCCTCCTCGCACCCGCAGACCAGCCGCCCCAGATCCCATTGACCAATCTATTCCATGGGCCTTTTTCGATGGCGCTGCACAACAGCATGGATGTGGCGGGGGGTTCATTCTATATTTAACAGTGAATCATCATTACAAAGTGAAGATGGGCTTAGGCATGGGAACAAACAATTTCGCTGAACTCATAACCATCAGACACCTTATGCATTTTGCATTAAATCATGACTGCAGAGATTTACAGATTTTTGGGGATTCAAACATTATCATTAATTGGATCAATATGAAATCTAGATGCCATGCACACACACTCTTAAATATATTGGATGAAGTGATGCACCTCAAAGCACAATTTAACATCATCATTGTTCGTCATATTTACAGGGAACACAATCACTGTGCCAACGGATTATCCAAGGAAGCCACGCACATACCAGGAGGACAGTGGATAATCAACGAACAGAGGGGCAACACTCAGTATCAACACTACCACAGGCCCTACATAGATCAAGTCTACCCTCGGGTGGACGACCATTGATTTTGCCATGTATATAAGCTGATAAAAAGAAATCTAGTAACTTATGAGCAGCATCCTGCGAGATGCAAGTATATATTTTGCTTACTATACATACATCCTGCGAGATGCAAGTATATATTTTGCTTACTATACATACATCCTGCGTGGTGTTTATTTTTGACATTTTGATACAATATTATCCTGCATGATGATTTTTTGATTATGATATAGACATGTACAGGAAGGACCATAGACTTTTAAGTCATGAAGGAATCCGCATATGCTGAATAGAATTTACTACATGTAATTTTTCACCATAGAATGAAAGATTACGATTTTTCCTTGGAAAAAAAAATAGAAGAGTTAGAAACATCGACTTGCAAAGTAATTCTGACTTGTGAACAATTATGGGAAATAAGGGTTGATTACTTTAGCTCCACCCAACCTTGACATAACAATCAACTTATCCCCTCAAGCCTCTATTTTTCTCACTACTTCTCTTCAATTCTCTTCTCATAAAATTATGAGATAAAAGCCATAAATTCCAGAGATATTATCCATCTACCACTCTTTGGGTGTTATTATCTACCTCCACCTCACCAACAAGTGGAAGGTAGTTAACTGCTCATTTATGAACTCTTGTTTCCCACTTCTAATGACAACTCCCTATCTTCTAGGAAACATTAAATTGACCAATATAACGATTTCATAATCAAATCTGATTACCAGGATTAGATGTCTAGGACTTTCGGATGGATAATAATTTCCAAAATAGATTTTAACATTTTTCTTCTTTCAACCATTTGTACTTCAACCATTAATTTCCTAGTTTTTCATAAAATAAAATATAACTAAACTTTACAAACAACAAATTTTACATCAGTTATTATCAGTAAAATTATTAATAATCGAATGTCTATCTATTTTTTAATCTAGCATATTCAATCAAAATTAAACTTATGTGCATTTATTTACAATAAAACATTAAGCTGAGGGATATCACAAATGATTCATATGCAATTAAGAAATTATTAATGTGTTTTAGTGAAGATGTTAAGCATGTAAATCCATATCAATTAATGTTGATTCTAACCATTACCAATACTCAGTTTATAATCTATTGCAATATTCATTTACAACATGTAAGAAAACAAACAAATGCACAAGTATGTTGCAACTAGTTGACTAGTATGAGAGCAAACTTGATATGAACATATAATTGCCTTCACATTGAGCAATCCCTTTTCTATTATTATTGTAAAAAAAAATAAAGTACCATTGAAATTCATAACCCTTTGCAATAATAGTGTTACATTAAACTCTTAAAGTCTTAAAGTCCTTCTTAGGCATGGTCAATGTCTATCCTTATCATATTTATCGCAATCAATCTTACTATTGATATTTGTAATATAATGCATTTGATTTATTAACATGTAGTTCCACACATTCCAATTGCCATGTAAAATGATAGTCAAAACAATTTTTATGTTGAAATTTATGTATGTAGATAAATCTATATCATATATTCATAGAGGATAGGTCTACCAGTGTGAGCAAGAGAAAAGTAATGACAAATCTTCTTAAGAGATATGACTCTTTCAATATATATGAGAAAAATAATTCTTAGTTATTAAGAAAGTCTACAAATTATTTCAGCTTGTTTATGTTTCAATATTTAATATTTTATTCATATTCTTTGAAGCTTAGAGTGAAATATTCATTTTTCAAATTACCACATATATAATGAGATGAATATTAAGGATATAAGGGATATAAGAGAAATAAACTATTGAGTGAGAATAACACAATTAAAGCAACCAACTAGAATTTCATTAGTCAGATAGAACCAACGACAACTTGTCATCACACATTTCTCTCAACTTTGCTCACCTCATTGTCTAGGTGGCTACTCATGACACCTTATTCTCTCACATCCCTCTCATCTTTATTCACCTCTTTTTTCCAGACGAGGCACCATAATGAGCTACAAGCTTGACATAACTACAATACTTCTGCAAATCTCAATCACTTGTCATGTACAATCCAAAACCACATAAAGTAGAAAGAAATACCAAAATATATAAATTGTTCTTTGATTTACACAACTAATCAAAATATAGTGATCTTCTATGCCTTCAAAGTAAATGGGTGAAATATTGCCAAAGTGGACAAGGAATGTACACATTGCAAGAAAGAGTCTGAATTATTTATGTTGTGAAGTCATCAAGTCAATGTGGCAGTTATCAAAATTCTTAAAAAGATGTAAATGTGACTGTGATTGGTGGAAAGGAAAGTGGGTCTAACATGTTAATGTTAGTTAAAAGGAAGAATGATTTCTTCTAAAAGAAGACCATAGTATGGTATCATTGGGAATCTATTGATGACATTATCATACAAAGGAACACAAGTAAAATAATTGTGAGGCGGGTTTTAGGCCACAAGTGGGGCCTGAGTTTAGATTTCACCATAGTATGCAATGGGCATGGGATTTGAATTAGGTTAATATGTGTGGTTGTGGTATTGATATGCATAACACTACATTCACAAGATTGGAATCCAAATTTCAACCCCATAGAGCAACAAGTTATACGTGAATATAACCTCTAATGATTTTATTACCACATGGTGTGAAAATTACAAGATAAATTGAATTCATGGTTGAATTTATGTGCAACTTGTTGCTTGGTGTATTGCATAATAGACACAAACCTTGTGTGTAAACATGTATTAAAATATTGTGAGCATACCAAATGGTAAGTTGCTTGAAAGTCACAAACGGGGTCTAGAGGTTTAGAAAAATGGGTGTGGATGGAGTTGGAGAGGGTATGTATTGAAGAATCTAAAAACTAAGACAATAGATATTTGAAATGAAAACACATTGAACTTGGGTTGGCATCAACAAGGATTAAAATGTTTATCACCCAAATGAGCAACAACACATGGGTTATAAGTTTAAATTGCATGTATAGATCCACAAAATTATGAGGATTTTTTATTTGTGTAGTGGGCATGTTCATTATGGAAATGAGCAACAATCCTTTGGTTATATGTTCAAATCATATGGAATAATCCACAAAGATCAAAAAAGCTCTCTATTTTGACGATACACTCGTCAAAGGTTTGCATTTAGTAATTGAGGGTGCTTGAGTGTCATATGCAAACAATAATCACACATCCAGTGCTAATAAAAAAGAGCTTCTAATGGTTTAATCTTCAATGGATGTATGATGGGAGGTTGTGATTGAGAAGGTCATGAAAGATCCATTCTCCATCATAGTATCCCTATAATGAGGCCTTGCAAGATCCAAGTACAAATAATGATGGTTAACCAATAATACTTGTTGTAACATATTTTTAAAGAGAGCTTTTGCTCCAAGTTGACACTGTTTTGAAACATGTTGTGTGAGAAGTGCTAAGTAAACTTTATGAAATATTGAAATATCCATAGTGGCATTTCGGAGCGCAAACTTACGTGGAACATTTTTTATAGCATATAAGTAACAGACAACCAATTCACTCACACTTTATTGATTTCTTAATAGAATTCAAATATCTGAATAACATAAATTGAAGATTCCTCTCCCATTTGTCAAGTGAGCATAATTTTGCTTTTTGTGCCCTTAAGTTTCATAACCCACCTCAATAAATGCGAGTCAAAATATATGATGCCTACCAATAAGATCAACATTGTTATGAACTAGGTGCCTAAAAAATGATAAGAAGTCAATAACCATAGTCCACTTCGAGAGGGAACCCTCGTTTTACAAACAATACAATATATAAGATGAGATGAGATGATATTGAGACTAGGTCTTCTTCATATTTATATACGAGACAAAGAGTGAAATTATAATGAAAGGGTATAATGAAAGGTTATGACCTACATAATAATATAGTAATAAAAATGTAATAATTCAATATCTAGGGTTTAATTAAGGGTTTTATAATTAACACGGGGCTTGTCTAGGGCTTCATAAATCCTTAGCTAAATAGTTAGAGACCCTATAGATAGAAAGACATTAACTATCCATCACTCCCTTTTGTTTGGACCACCACTTTATAACCAACCAACCCAACCACACTACTTTCATCCAAGAACTATATGTGTGTTGGCTTTTTCATAAGACACCTACCTACTCATAAAGTCCCATGTAGATAAGATCCTTTTAATCAAATATTTTTGCCCATTAAGTCCTGTGTGCAAAAACTTGTTCCCCAAATAACAAAATGTAAGGTATGTTAAAAATAGCAAAAAGAAATTCCAATTTAATTTGTCCTTGAATTAAATTGTGAATTAAAATTGAATTATATTCTCATACCAACTTGTAAATAGTTCATTAAGTTAAATTGACTTAATTGACTTAGGAAATTCGAGTTGGAAGTCTATCTAGAGTCATGTAGAGTGATCCCTAAATTTTAGGGGCCCAGGTTGAGTTCTTTGGAGTTGTAATTAGATAACTCAGTGTAACTGAGTTATAGTCAGTTAAACTAGTTCTAACTGTTGGAGGAACTAGTAGAGGTCTAGTAATGAGTTAGTGCACCAGTGCATCCTCGGTACCACACTAGCCAACTGAAGATTCACTCATAGATAACTCATGCATGTCAGTTCAAAGGAAGACCCAATTGAGATTAGAGTGCAGGGACAGTGTACTATCAGTTGTATAATTTTCCGAGTTGTACAAATGGTGCATGCAATCAGTTGAGGACCTAAGTTTGGATTGCACAGTTATGGAGGAAGGATTTCCCAATTAAATATGGGTTTATTCTCTCAGGAATTGCGCAAGGAAGTAGGGGCTTGGCAGGTAGTAGAATTGGCTAAGTGTTGGCTTGAGCTGGCTTCTGAGGTAGAGATTTAGATCATACTTGTGCAATAATTGTTCTAGTGAGAACAAGCATTGTATTTTCTTCTCCAATCTTTTGGTTAATGCAATATAGATAGTCGGGGTTTTGAGCAGTGGCTTTCCCCAAAGAAATATTGTGTTATGTGTGATTGATATTCTTCCTCTTTCTGATTATTGTTTTCATCGATCATTATTGGTTTCCGTTGTAAAGAGTAGAGTAGATTCTTGTCTTATGTTTTAGTATATCACATGAGTTGTTGAATCTACAAAAAAATCTACATGGTATCAGAGCTGAAGACAATATAGAAGAGGAGATTTCGAGTTTTTTTGTGTAGGTGAAAATCGAATTTGCAGTTCATACTTCAGATCAACAATATGTATTTCTACGGGTTGCGACTTGAGTATGCCTTGGAAGGCAGCTCGAATTACATAGCATGGAAGGACATGATGGAAGCAGTGTTGGAAGACAATGGCCTCAAGGAATTCATTGATCAAGACATTCCTAAGCCTCTAGCATCAGATGCTCAAGATCTGGCTAAATGGAGAAAGTGTGTGGCAAAGGCGAGGCAGATTATTCTTGAGGGAGTTCGAGACCACATTGTCTCGAGTCTCCATGGCAAGGAAACTCCATACTCAATGTGGAAGGAATTGACAAACCTATTTCAGAATAACAGTGACCATAGGAAGTTGGCACTGAAGGACAAACTCAAAAAGATCAAGATGGAGAAGGGTGACTCAATTCTGAAATACTTGACCAAGTTCACTCATTATTGTGATGAGCTTGGAAGTGTTGGGATTATTGTTTCTAAGGATGATATGGTGAGCCTAGCTCTTCTAGGACTCCCCAAGAGTTGGCACAGTTATCAGGACTCTGTTAATGGGAGGGAGAAGCTGCCAGATTGGGAACGACTGTGGTCGGATTTGGTACAGGATGAGATTCATAGGAACACTAGAGACGGATCCTCATCAAAGATTGATGATGAGGAAATTGTGCCTTAGCTGGTAAGGCAAAGAAAGGGAAGGGGAAGGCGTCCCATTCCAAATCAGATTCTTGTCATGGAGGCAAGAAGAAGTACATGTCAAAAGTCAAGTGCTTTCATTTTCATGAGCTGGGACATTTTGCTACAATTTGTCTGCTTAAGAAGTCTAAGAAGAATTCCTCAAGAGGAGCAGCAGGTGAGGCTCTTGCCTCACAATTCGAATTGGACTTTAGCCTCATCGCATGCATGGTGTCATCAATGATGGGTAGTGTATGGTACCTAGACAATGGAGCTTCTTTCCACATGACTGGTAATAAGGAGCTCTTCAGTGACTTGAAGGAGAAGGATCTCCAAATCCATATCGAGATGGGTGATGACGGGAGGTATAGTGTTATTGGGTTAGGTACAGTTACCTTTCAGAAGGAGTCAGGTGCTCCTCTCACCTTGCGAGATGTTATGTATGTTCCTGGTTTGAAGAAGAACTTGGTATCTGTTGCCATGTTGGAGGATAGAGGCTATTATGTGATCTTTAGTAAGGAAAAGGCATTCCTTCGTCACATAAGCACATGATAGGTAAAGAGGATAGGGATTTGGGTGAAGAATCTCTACAAATTGGAGGTAGAAGATTGTGTTGCCTTGAGCGTGAAAGTAGAGAAGGTGCAGAGCCAAGACATCAGTGAGTTGTGGCACAGGCGGTCGGGCCACTTGCATCATGGTGCTTTGAAAATCATACATCAAATTTCTACTGGTCTTCCCAAAGGCACACTAGAGCAAGTTGACACTTGTAAAGGCTGTACTTTGGGAAAATTAACCAAAGCTTCCTTTCATAACAAAGACAATTGAGCACAGGCAATCCTAGATCGAGTCCATTCAGATGTGTGTGGACTGTTCTCGACAGCATCCACGGCTTAACAATGGTATTAGGTTATATTTGTTGATGATTTTTCTCGCAAATGTTGGATCTTTTTCATGCGGAAGAAAGATCAAAATTTTGAAAACTTTTGTGAATTTAAAGCATTGGTCGAGAAAGATACTGGCGGGAAGGTTAAAGCTCTCAGGAGTGATAACGGTGGAGAGTATGTGCTAAATGAGTTTAAAAACTTATGTGCGGTAAAAGGCATTAAACGAGAATTGACAGCACCCCATAACCCACAACAAAATGAGGTGGTTGAAAGGAAGAATATAAACATTGTAGGGGCAACACAGGCGATGTTGCATGATCAGGGCCTGCCACTACTTTTGTGGGCTGAGGCATGTAACACAACTGTTCATTTGCATAACATAAGCCCTCATTGGATTCTTGGGATGAGTACACCAGAGGAGGCTTTATCAGGGAAGAGACTAGATATGGGTCACTTCAGGATTTTTGGCTCATCGGTATATTTCCATGTGACAAAAAATGCACGAAAGAAGCTTGAGTCGACAACAGAGTTGGGGATATTTGTGGGGTACACTGATACAAATCACAACTATCAGGTGTATCTGTCGACCAGCAGGATGACAGTGGTTCGCAGGGATGTCAAATTCGATGAAGAGAAGGACATGCGATGCTCCCTTGAGAGCGAGCTTCAACTACATGTGGTTCAGGATCTTTTAGCTCCTAAGGAGGAGCCTTAGATTGACGTGGAGTAGCCACATGCAGAGGATCCAAGAGTGGAGACATCCACTCAGGCAGAATCTTCCAGAGATGGGAGAAAGCGCACCAAAGAGGTTGGCATGTTATTGTAGGATGCGAGAGAGAATGTGGGAGCACCCACATCACATCGTAGGCAGAGGAGGTCACCTGAGAGGTACACTGGATGCATGGCTCTTATGAGCAGATGTGTTGAGACAGAGTCGTCTTATTTTTAGGAGGCAGTGTAGCAACCAGTTTGGGTTGATGCCATGGTGGAGGAGTATGACTCCTTTGTTCATAACAATGTTTGGGATGTGGTCCCAAGACAGGTAGACAACTCAGTGGCGAGTTCCCGATGGCTATACAAGGTAAAGCAACCAACGGATGGTAGTGTGGAGAAACATAAAGCCAGGTTCGTGGCCCGAGACTTTTCTCAGGTAGAGGGGATTGATTACAATGATACTTTTTCTCTTGTTGTAAGGTACTCATCAATCAGATCCATTTTGGCACTATCAATGTAGATGGGTTGGAAGATACATGAGATGGATGTAAAGACAACCTTCCTTAATGGCATGATTGAGGAAGAGGTGTATATTGAATAGCCTGAAGGTTTTAAGACCTTTGACCATGAGTCGCATGTGTGTCGACTCAAGCGAGTGTTATATGGGCTGAAGCAAGCACCCTGTGCTTGGTACACCAGGATCGATAACTATTTCACTGGGTTGGGCTTCACCAAAAGTGAAGTAGATGCGAACCTATACCATATTGTGGTTTAAGGTAAATTGTTGATTATCGTTTTATATGTCAACAATTTGATTATGACAGGTGATGATAAGATGATAAAGTCTTGCAAGGAGGATCTTGCAAGAGAGTTTGAAATGAAGGACTTGGGGCTCATGCACTACTTTCTTGGCATGGAAGTATGACAAGGTGATGGGGAATTGTTTGTCTCTTAGGGAAAGTATGTCAACGAGATACTCAGGAGGTTCCACATGGAGAGTAGTAAACCCATGGAGACTCCTCTAGCAGGTAACTGGAGGAAGGAGGATGCTACTTCGAGTAAAGTAGTGGAAGCTATTGTTTACAAGCAGCTTGTGGCTTCACTCATGTATTTGGTGAACATGCGACGGGACATGTGCTATGCAGTTAACCAACTTAGTCAAGCGATGGTTAGGCCGACCAAGTTGTATTGGAAGACGACCAAGCATGTGTTAAGATACCTCAGAGGCACTACTTAATATGGATTGTGGTACCGACAGACAGAGGGAGTGAAGCTTCAAGGCTTCACCGATGCAGATCGAGCAGAGAGTCCATTTGATAGGAAGAGCACATTAGGAGGAATATTCAGTATTGGGTCAACAGTTGTTTCTTGGTACAACAGGAAACATAGAATAGTTTCACTTAGTTCAGCAGAGGCAGAGTACATGGCTGCTAGTTAAGCAACTTGTGAGGCCATCTGGATGAGGAAGATTCTGGTTGGTTTGTTTAGTAAGCAGATGGATTCAACTGTGATTTACTGTGACAATCAGAGTTGTGTCCAACTCTCTGAAAATCCATTTTTTCATGATTGGTCCAAGCATATTGATATCTGGTATCACTGTAACAACCCTGGTGAAAATTTCATGTAATAAAAGTTAATAAAGGAAAAATAAGGCCATGGTTAAGAGACACTTATTCCAAGCTGAATGATTGGGCAAATATATCCTAGTGGGTATCACTGGATGTGCGTTTATGGCTAAGGAAATTAGCAAAGGCATTAAAAGGAAAAAATACATTTTTAGCACATTTATTTATGAAAATAAAGGAAATTAGGAGAAAAGGAAGGTAGAAGGTTTCTTGGAGCACTCTAGTTTGGAGCAAAAGAAAGGGAATGCAAGGAAAGGAAAGGAAAAGCAAGCAAGGAACAAGGAAAGGAAAGCAGGATCAAGCAGCTTCAGCAGGAATACTTGCAGGTAACCTTTTGCATGTGTGATTTCCTAACTGGTTTGGACATGCATGGCTTTGCATGTTGGTGTATTGTTCTCTTGTTGTCGATGGCATGGTTTTGTTAGGTTATGACAGTGGTTTTTAGCCTAAACTAGCCTTTTTCCGAATGCCATGGTATGTTGGGATGTTTATTTCGGTTTTGCAACTTTGGAATTTCCAGATGGATTTCCAAATCCGAGGCGAAGGTGGTCTCATGGTTCTTTCCCAAAGGCTTAGGAATCCCTTGACCAATTTTGGTGGGATACATGGTAAAGCCTAAGGGAGTGGTCTCGGTTTAGGGCCTAGTGATCTGGGTTTGGATTGTGGTAAAGCCTGAGAGACAAGGAGACAAAAATTACTCAAGGATAGTGATGGATTCCGAATGGCATTCCAAGTTCTGTTCGGTTGTGATCGAAGCACCGGTTTTGGTGTGATCACGGTTGGATGAGGCTGGAGTTAGTTTAAACTTTGGATTTCCTTGATTGTTCTTGGATTGGTTGTTCTGTGAGATCCCACATTCATGCTTGGAATATGGCACGGGGGTGACTGGATGAAAGAGATATTTGGTTCAGCCATGTCTATGGTCGAGTAGTACGTGGAAGTCTCGAACCTGGTCGGATTTGCGTATGATTAATAAAAGCTAAGTTATCTTACTTTTGCATTGATTTATATGTGGATTTAATGGCTATCATACCTCCAATATTTATACAGTTTTATGCTGGTTATAAGCATGGTTGAATGATTAGTTCATGTCATGGTTATTTCATATATTTACTTGTAACTGTTAAATGGATGGATGCAAGACCCAATTGATGATGTAGTAGTTCAATGGAGGAGGTGATCCTTCTGGTTATGTTTCATAAGTTGTTTTAGTCATTTATGCTCTGTCTTGTATCTTAGACCTGTAGGTTGCATTGATGCCAAGTGCTTGACAAAATGTCAGTCCTACTTGGGGATGCTCAGGCCTAGTCCTGAGGGTGATTTTGATTGATCAACATGGTTATCATGTTCTTAATGATTTCTTAAAGTTATGACAAGTTCTAGGTAGAGGCCAAGATTCTGGGCTAGAAAATCCAAGGGTCGCTGGCACAAAACTGGAAATTTTGGACCATAGTTGCTAGCAGGCAGGCCTATGAGAGCGACTTTAGGTTGTTAGATGATCCCTTGCCCATAACATGAGAGTGATTGAGGCCTAAGAGCTGCAGAATAGTAGTGGGACCCAGGGGTAGACTGCCTGAGTGGCTGACTTGTCTCCTGAGGGATTTGTTGATGATGTTGGATACCTATATGTGATGTTCCATCGATTCGACTTCCTTAAGGTGACATAGGAGGCCGAATTTGATTGTAGTAGCATCTCTCCTTATGTTTACCCCAGTTGGAATGGTTACTTTGGGTAGACCTAAGAGGGGGTGTTATACATTGGTATCATAACATGGTTACACTCTCTTTGGGTCATATCTGGTGGTATAGATATGGGTGAATGTGTGTGGCTCTTACACTGATGTTCCATGTTAGGCCCATATACTACTAGTGTAACCCCTTATTGTTATTAGTACAACCCACTTATTATATTGATGTACCCATGTAGTGCCCATATTGTTACTATTGTGCCCCATAGAAGCCCACTATTGTTATTATTGTGCCCTTACATTATTATTGTTATGTCGACTCTGATTATGTTATGACCCCTTAGACTCCTATATATAGAAAGGAGGTCTTTCCATTTGTATCATCCAAGAATTGCTCATTTATGTAATGTAAAGGAGGTTTCCCCTCGAAGAGGCTGAATTCTAAGGCGTGGATCTCTCTTTTCTATCTTTTGGTGAGCTGGTTTCATAACATTTGGTATCAGAGCCTTGGATTCTAGGGTTTCGCTGCTCCAAATAGGTCATCGTGGCATTTTCGCTATAAATTTTTTTCTTTGATGTTTCAGAAGCTTAAAAAAACCCATTTGAGAAGACATCGCGCTGAACCTCGGGTCCGAATTTCAGAGGATTTCGCGCTATATTTGTGGAGATATGATCTAAGGAAGTTGGTCTTTTTGCAGACTCCTGAATTGCATTCCAAACAGGTGACCTAGGGAAAATCGTCATAACTTTCTCTCTGATCATCGGATTGAAATTTTGTAAGAAGGTACAGAAAGAGGACGGCCTGTAGTTTCTTATATATGTTTTTCAGAGCCAAAGGTCAAAACAATGACTCGTGGCAAGTCATACAAGTTCGCTCTACTGATCTAGTCTATAATCAGGTCATCTTGGGAGATTGTGCATAACTCTTTCTTGGAGAATCCAATTTGGATCAAACCAGTGGCATTAGAAAGAGGACACAGAGGGCTACTACAGGTCACAATTTCAAAACTTAAAGATCCAAAAGTACAGAGTTACAGTCGTTTCAAGATCGAGCTCATAAAATCAAGAAAAGCAAGATGAGGAAGTTTGATGGCAAGGATCCGGTAAATTGGATACTTCAGATGGAGCAATATTTTGATCTACATGGTGTACCACTATTACAAAAGGTATGTATTGCAAACCGGATCAATTTTTATGGTATGAAGGGCTTTGTTCTCGTAAACAACTTGTTATGTGGTCAATTTTCACAGAGGAAATGATAGCACATTATGAGGATACAAAGAGCAACACAACAACAATTGGAAAGAGTAAAAGGGCTTTGTGAAATAGTGGAAAGCAAAATTATGGAAACCAGGAAGCATACCCCTCACAACTATAAATATGGAAGTGTTGTTTCTCCTAGCCTTCCACAACCTACAAGGGTTACACCACAACAATTGGAAGAAAAAAGAGAAAAAGGGCTTTGTTACAATTGTGATAGCAAATGCACTAAAGGTCATAAGTGTGCTGAGAAGAAATTATTTTACATAGAATATGAAGAAGAGGAAGAAAAGGATCAAGAAACATCAAAATAAGAACATATACGCCAGGACCCCACCCCAAAGAAAGAAGAAATGAATCAGACCATATCTTGTAAAGCATTGGCAAGAATTACCACTCCTCAAACTCTCAAGATAGAAGGACATATCAAGAAGAAAAAGGTGCAAGAAGTGAAAGATCACATCGAGAAAGAAGAAATGAATCCAACCATATCTTGTAATTCATTGGTCGAAATTACCACTCCTCAAACTATCAAGATAGAAGGACATATCAAGAAGAAAAATGTTCAAGAAGTGAAAGATCACATCGAGCATCAAGAAATGAATCCGACCATATCTTGTAAAGGATTGGAAGAAATTACCACTCCTAAAACTCTAGAGATAGAAGGACATATCAAGAAGAAAAAGGTTCAAGCAGTGAAAGATCACATCGAGCATCAACAAGAAGGTCTCCAAATTTTAAAGGATAACGCCACTTTGGTGAAAAATCAAATGAAACAACAGGTAGATCAACATAGTAGTGAAAAATGTTTTGATGTAGTGATCCAGGTGGATGTTGGTGGCCACCCACCTAACCCATTTGGACCCCCACAACTGTCTCTTTCAGTCTTTTCAGTTTCCTAAATTGTAGCACAGTTTACTATTTTTAGCAGTTTTTCGGGTCCTGAACTTCCGGAGCCGTTTTGAGGCCCTAAACGACGTTTTTTTGGGAATCTGGGGCAACATGGGTCCATGGACCGATGTTGCCTCCCAAAGTGGTAGTACTCGGATAGATCTTTCTAACGAGCTATCGTGCGCATCAAACGGAGATCGTATGCCAAAGTTACGACCCCGGGAAATTGATGTACCAATTTACCCAAACGGGGCCCACAATTTGGCGTTTCATCTTCTAGGGTTAGGTTTTGGAATGTGAAGGGTTTTCCATTGTTTCTCAACAATAAATAGGCCTTCGAGCCTCATTGTAACTCAGTTCGAAACAGTTCAGAGGCATGTAGCCGACACATCTCTTCTCAGAGATAAGCTACCATCGCCCTAGCTGGGTTATTTCTATTTGTAAGCATATTTCAGTATTCTCCATTAATGAAATATTATTTCCGCTGCATCTCTGTTTTTATGGTTATCGCATCTCTGTATTTATGGTTACCTCTGTAATCTATTGCGTTCCTGTTTAAATCCGGATCAGTGGTATCAGAGCGGTCTGTTTTTTCTCTGTTTTTCTTTGCATGTCCCCAACGAGGTCGGGATATAAGGAGTTAGGTCTTGAACTGGTTGAACCTTTGCAAGACCAGCCTCGCAAATCCCGACGGCCTCCCATGGCGGACGAGAAGAAAGACGAGGGGGCAGGAGATCCTATCAAAATCTTGCTCGAAGAAGCCCTCGAGCGGCAAAGGAACGCGATGATGGATAGCTTTGCGCAGATTCTTCAGCGGCTACCCAGAGGCGACGCATCGGCTTCCAACAACGACTCTGGAAATGCCACACCCTTCAAGGTACAAGTTAATTTTGAAATCCCCATATTCGAGGGTCAAATAGACGCAGATGCCGTAGATAAATGGTTAAATCTGCTAGATGGGTATTTTTCTGTTCATGAATTTTCAAGTCGGGAAAAGATTGTTTTCGCTCTTCTCAAAGCAGCCCCCCACGTCAAGGACTGGTGGGAAACCTACTGCGAGCAGAAGAATGAAAGTACAGGCTCACTATTTTCAGCCGCACCCACTTGGAATGACTTCCGGGATGCCATCAAGGAGCAGTACTACCCTGTCGGAACCTATGAGGACAAATACATCAAATGGACCACACTGCGGCAGGGACGAGACCAAGATGTGCCGGAGTTCACAAATATTTTTCATACCCTTCGCACACCGTTGGGTATCAAAGATTCTGAGCTGCATCTGGTACTCAAATACCGTGGCTGCCTGCACAAGTACATCCAGGAAGAGATGGTGTTCTTGAACATCTCCTCACTTGGCACAGCATACCGATATGCTGTCAAAATCGAGCAAAAGTTCAAACAGAAGAAGCGAGACTTTGGATCTGCAAATCCGAAGCCCAAAGGACAAAGCCAAGGCGGGGTGACCCAAGACAACCTGTCGAAGCCGCAAGAAAAGAACAACACCACGAAGCCAAAGAAGGACACAGGAAAGTGGTGTGAGTTCCACAAGAGTCCCACTCATAACACAAGTGAGTGTCGGACCAAGCAGTCGCTTGTGGCCGAGTTGAAGGCTTCTGAATCATATGCATGTTCTGACCCTGAGCCAGAACCCGACAAGGGGAATGGCAAAGGGAAGCAGATCATTGATGCGGATCCCAGCGCCACTGTTGCCACTGCCAAGATCCAGAAGAATGAACCTACAGATCCAGAAGAGGGGGAGCGTCTTTTCCACTCACAGATGTGGGTGAAGGGTTCGCCGCTACAATTCATTGTCGACAGTGGCAGCCAAAAGAACCTCATTTCAGCAGAGGTTGTGAAGCGGTTGGGCCTACCGACTACACCGCACCCGCAGCCGTACAGTATCGGGTGGCTTCACGAAGGACGAGATCTGAAAGTTCGCCAGCAGTGCCGCCTTCCATACAGCATCAAGCCCTTCACAGACGAGGTATTGTGTGATGTTACACCTCTGGATGTTTGTGATGTATTATTAGGCCAGCCATACTTGTGGAGGCGACATGCTGTGTATGAGTCAAGGCCTCGTGCTGTCATTATTTCTTTGAGTAATTCATTATACAGGATACCAGAGGTAGCCCCACCTACTGCCACATCTTTGATCACTGCTAAGAAAGGCAGCAAGCTCATCTCACAGACCAGGAAATTTATCTGTCTGGTTCACTCCCAAAGTAAGGGGAAGATCGTTGCTACCTCCATGACCCCTGCAAAGGGTTCCTCCATGCAGCAGCAGTAGCAAAGGGATACGGTCATGACAGAACACAGGAACAACTTCTCCTCACCCACAGAGATACCACACAAGTTTCAGGTGGGCAACAAAGTCTGGTTGCATCTGCAGAGAGAACGCCTTACTAGAACCCATCAGAAGCTCAGACCATTCCAACATGGTCCTTACAGCAGTACCAAGGCTGTGGGGAACAATGCTTTGGAGCACATCATTCCTCCATTCCTTTGCTTGCACCAAGTGTTCAATATGGACCATCATCGACCATGCTTCCCACCATTACTGGACACATCAGAGATTGCAGGACAAGTTCAGCAGATGGAGGAACTCAACGCAATGGGGACCATTGCTTCCTAAGAGGGGAGGAATGATCCAAGTGGATGTTGGTGGCCACCCACCTAACCCATTTGGACCCCCACAACTGTCTCTTTCAGTCTTTTCAGTTTCCTAAATTGTAGCACAGTTTACTATTTTTAGCAGTTTTTCAGGTCCTGAACTTCCGGAGCCGTTTTGAGGCCCTAAACGAAGTTTTTTTTGGGAATCTGTGGCAACATGGGTCCATGGACCGATGTTGCCTCCCAAAGTGGTAGTACTCGGATAGATCTTTCTAACAAGCTATCGTGCGCGTCAAACGGAGATCGTATGCCAAAGTTACGACCCCGGGAAATTGATGTACCAATTTACCCAAACGGGGCCCACAATTTGGCGTTTCATCTTCTAGGGTTAGGTTTTGGAATGTGAAGGGTTTTCCATTGTTTCTCAACAATAAATAGGCCTTCGAGCCTCATTGTAACTCAGTTCGAAACAGTTCAGAGGCATGTAGCCGACACATCTCTTCTCAGAGATAAGCTACCATCGCCCTAACTGGGTTATTTCTATTTGTAAGCATATTTCAGTATTCTCCATTAATGAAATATTATTTCCGCTGCATCTCTGTTTTTATGGTTATCGCATCTCTGTATTTATGGTTACCTCTATAATCTATTGCATTCCTGTTTAAATCCGGATCATGTAGGTGATTGGGTATTTTTACTGCTACATCTCAAGCAAGCTATTTATGAGAAGGAAATGTTGGCAATACTACATGCACTTAAAAAATGGCGACCTTACCAAATGGGAAGACTCTTCAAGGATGAGGATGTGGAAGCATTGTTTTGTGCTATTTCTATTATCCAACCAGATTGGATAAACGAAGCAAAGGATGAATGGAAGAAGGACGATGAAGTATGGCCACTTATTCAAAAGTTGCAAAAGATCCCAATTCAAACAATATTGCCAGAAATTGAAGAGGAAGAAAAAATCATATTGGAACCTGGAGCAGTCACAGAAACAAGAACCCGACGAATACGAAATCGATCAATTTCAGAGTATCTCATCAAGTGGAAGAACTTACCCGCTGAAGATTCCACATGGGAGGACAAGAATTTTATACAGAAGCATCAAGAACTACTCAAGCGTTGAGGACAACGCTTTTTGAAGGAGAGGGGCATGTTAGGCCCATATACTACTAGTGTAACCCCTTATTGTTATTAGTACAACCCACTTATTATATTGATGTACCCATGTAGTGCCCATATTGTTACTATTGTGCCCCATAGAAGCCCACTATTGTTGTTATTGTGCCCTTACATTATTATTGTTATGTCGGCTCTGATTATGTTATGACCCCTTAGACTCCTATATATAGAAAGCAGGTCTTTTCATTTGTATCATCCAAGAATTGCTCATTTATGTAATGTAAAGGAGGTTGCCCCCTCGAAGAGGCTGAATTCTAAGGCGTGGATCTCTCTTTTCTATCTTTTGGTGAGCTGGTTTCATAACATTCCATGTGTGCTTATTGCACTGCATCATATTAATCATGGTAGAAGTAAGGTTATCATGAGTAACTTGATGTCGATTTTAAGGAATGCATCATCATGGGTATATGACTAGTTATACAATTACATGCAACTTGATTACATTCTTGTATGTTTGGTTGCATTCTTGGTTATTTGATTACATGCATCAGTCTTGTAGGTTGATTACAAGAATTGATTGCTTATGCTCGACTACATGTGGTTATGTGTATGTATAGTTGATTAGGCATTGCTTATGCAGGTGGATTGTTGCATGAGGCAATGTGTATGCTGGAGTATTAGTTGTTGTCATGCATGCGGTCATAGCATGCAGTGTTGATATGGCCTTACATTGATGACTAGACCCCAGCTAGTATGATGGTTATGCGTTGATGCACTTATTCGATATATGTCTATATGTTGTTATGATTACGTTATACATTTATCATGTTGATTTGATGATCTTGCAGATAAGGTATCCTCCCTGAGTATGCTAAGGTACGTTGATTTATAGTGATTTGGTTTAGTTGACATAATATGCCTTGCAGGAAAGAGATCAGATGGCCAACAAGGTGGTAGACTACATAGAATATCCCTATGAATCAGATGGGCATCGTGGTGTGGGGAACTATTCTGACTTAGCAGACACCTTGAGAAGGTTGAAGGAAGAAATAAGGAATTGCAAAACAGACAATGACAAAAACATGTAGGCACAAGAGAAACAAGCAGAGGTGAATGCGATATTACTTCAGAGTTTGTCAGATTTGCAGCGACAGGGATCTCTTCGGATCAGCCATGGACATGAGGATAGAACTAATGAGGAATATGGCAGTAGGTCTCATAGTAGACACAAGTCGGACAGATCTGACACTATCAGAGATGGCAGGTTGTTGGAAATTCTGGATAGCAGAGGTATTGGACACAGGTATTACTCTAGTTTTGGTTTTGATAGACATCATGATTGTCATCATTATCATCTATACAGGAGGAAAGATAGGGGATATTTGTCAGGTGAGTTCAAGAAGGCAAAGCCACCTACCTTTGATGGAGAGATGAAGAAATCGTAGGATGCGGAGGCTTGGTTGCTTGGCATGCATAAATTCTTTAGATTGTACAATTACTTGGAAAACATGAAAGCAAGGATAACCCTTTTCAGTCTCAAAGGTAAAGCGAATATTTGGTGGGAAGATGTGAAGAATGTCAAGGACATACATGAGGATGAGTTGACTTGGCATGTGTTTGAAAGGCTCTTCAAGAAGAAGTACTTGTCTGAGAGGTACTATGATGATAGAGCTAAGGAGTTTTATGAGTTGTGGATGGTTTCTATGACAGATGAGGAGTATACTAGTAGATTTTTGGAGTTGTTGAGATATGTGCCTTACCTTAGAGAGGAGAAGGCCAAGGTTCAGAGATTCATTAGTGGATTTCCAATTGCATATAGAGACCAGATTGAGTTCGATGAGCCTAGATCATTGGAGGAGGCCATTCGAAAGTTGAAGCATTGTTATGAGTAGTCGAAGCGCAAATTTGAGCCTAAACATGACTTGAAGAGAAACAACAAAGCTAAAGGAAAATGGCCACCAAAGAGAGGAAGACCTCAAGATGCAAGTGAGAAAGATAATGTAGTTCCTTACAAGAGATTCAATACAACTAAGAAGGGACATGGAGAGCAGCAGGCTAGAGGCGGTGGTAAGGAACCATTACAGTGTTGGATATGTGGTAAGGATCATCGTAAGAGGGATTGTCCGCAGTATCAGAGTGGTGGTAAACCCCATATCTACAGTGCTCAGGAGGCACATACAATTGGTGATGTTGGTCATAACATTCCTCATGTTTATGCAGATGTGGACAACAGGCAGGCAGATCATCAGGCATCGATCATCGAGATGAACAGTAAGCTTTGTGATCAAGTTGTTTATATTTTGATTGATCCTGAATCTAACTCTCTTCTCGTTGTTGATCTTATTCAAAGCTAAGTTTGTTGGCGATCTATCCGACTTATATTAATCTTGACCTAGTGGATAAGGGTGGTTTGATAAAAAGAGGTGCATGCGAAATCTTGGTGGGTATAGTTTTCTACAGTACAAAGAAGCGAGTTCGCCATTGGGCAAGAGCTTGTGCATTTGAGTTAAATGGTATGCCTACAACAACGCATTTGAATGTATTTCCATTGGGATCGTATAGTATGCTTTTGGGTATGGATTATCTATACCTTCACAAAACCAAAGTGGATTGCTTCAAAAATTCCATTGAGTGTGTGGATGATAGTGGGGAAAAGAGGACCTTGCAGGGAAAGAAGAAGCCTACATCAGTAAGGATGGTTACCGCTATGCAGGCTAAGCGTAGTTTCAGAAAAGGTTGTGTGATGTTTGCAGTACACATTTCCAGTGACAAGGGTAAGGAGGTTGAGGATGCTAATGTGTTGAGTAGGTACCCAGTATTGCAGCAATTTTGGGATGTATTTCCTGAGGACATTTCAAAGTTGCCACCTCACAGGGAGGTAGACTTTTCTATTGAGTTAGTGCCAGGGGCAGCTCCAGCATCGAAAGCACCTTACAGGATGAGCACACCTGAGTTGGTAGAGTTGAAGTTACAGCTAAACGAAATGTTGGAAAAAGGATACATCAGACCCAGAATATCACCTTGGGGCAAACCAGTGTTTCGTAAAAAAGAAAGATGGTACTCTTAGATTGTGCATTGATTATAGGCATCTGAACAAAGTAACAATCAAGAACATGTACCCTTTGCCGAGGATTGATGATCAGCTAAAGGGAGCAGCAGCGTTCTCTAAGATCGACTTGAGATAGGGATACCATTAAGTACGGATCAAGGAAGAGGATACATTCAAGATTGCGTTCATGACTAGGTATGGGCATTGTGAGTTTGTTGTTGTTCCATTTGGCTTAACTAATGCTCCAACTACATTCATGTGTTTGATGAATAGTGTGTTGTGTCCTTATTTGGACAAGTTTGTTATTGTATTCATTTATGACATACTGGTATATTCTAAGAATGAGGAGGAACATGCCGAACATTTAGCAATAGTTTTGAGATTGCTAAGAGAGCATCAATTGTATGCTAAACTTAGCAAGTGCAACTTCTTTCAGACTGAGGTACACTACTTGGGACATGTTGTCTCCAAGGAGGGCATTGCAGTAGATCCAGAGAAGATAAGGGCCATCATGGAGTGGGCAACTCCTAAGAATGTAGGTGAGGTGAGATCATTTATGGGATTGGCAGGTTACTATGGGAGGTTCATTAGGAACTTCTCACACATTGCATATCCTATCACATCATTGCAGCGAAAAGGTACGAAATTTGAATGGGCGGTGGAATGTGAAGATAATTTTGAGCAACTTAAGCAATTGTTGACACATGCACCAGTGTTAAAGATTGCAGATCCGGACCATGATTTTGTTGTGTGTACAAATGCTTGCAAAATGGGACTTGGTGGAGTTCTCATGCAAGAAGGACAGGTAGTGTGCTATGAGTCACAGAAACTACATGAGCATGAGCAGAATTATCCGACGCATGATCGTGAGCTAGCAACGATTATACATGCATTGAAGATGTGGAAACACTATCTTATGGGCATGAGGTTCACATTGATGAGTGATCACAGTGGGCTGAGGTATTTGTTTGACCAACCAAATATAAATTCCAAGCAAGATAGATGGTTGACTACCCTTAGTGAGTTTGACTTTGAGATCAAATACATCAAAGGGAAGAAGAACCGAGTTGCAGATGCTCTTAGCAGGAAGGTACATATAAATTATATAGCAGTTATAAGCTCTTATGGGATAAAGATACATGATAGGATCTTGCAGGTAGGTTAGTGGGATGACAAATACATGGAGATAATGCACAAGTTACAACAGAGCACAAGTACATGTATAGGTACAGGTACAAGTGCAGGTGCAGGTACAGGCACATGGGATCAGGATGCTGACATTCGTCTCACGCAATATGGCTTGGTGAGGTTTCGAGACAAGATCTATGTGTCGAATTGCAGTGAGCTCAAGAAGCTTATCTTGATGGAGTTTCATGTGAAACTGTATTCGGGTCATCTAGGATATCAAAAGACATTGATGACGGTCAAGAAGTTATATTATTGCCCAAATATGAAGAAAGAAGTGGTTGAGTTCGTGGTTGGATGCTTAGATTGTCAGTAGGCAAAGGCAGAGTGCAAGCATCCAAGTGGTTTACTACAGCTTGTAGTGATTCCAGAATGGAAATGGGAGGTCATTTCCATGGATTTCATCACAGGTCTTTCGAGGACAGTGAAGCAACATGATTCTATTATGGTCGTGGTCGACAGCTTGAGCAAGGTAGCTCATCTCATTCCCGTGAAGGCTACATATTCAACCAGTGAGGTAGCATAGGTGTTCATCAGAGAAATAGTGAGGCTACATGTTGTTCCAAAGAAGATTGTGTCGGACAGGGAATTTCACTTCCAAGTTTTGGAAGGAGATATTTGCAAGCTTGGGTATAGAGTTGGCCTTCAACACAAATTAATATCCACAAACAGATGGTCAGACAGAGAGGGTCAACAGGATCTTGGAGGATATGTTGAGGATGTACGTATTGCACCAACAGATGAAATGGGAAGAGTATCTACCATTGGTGGAGTTCGCATACAACAATGGTTATCAGGAGTCATTGAGGATGAGTCTTTTCGAGGCATTGTATAGGCAGAGTTGTAACACCCCCATCAGCTGGAGTGATCTAGTGAACAATGTACTTATTGGACCAAACATGTTAGCAAGCATGGAGTAGGAAATGCAGGTTATAAACAAAAATCTAAAGGAAGCACAAGATACATAGAAGAGTTATGTAGATCAACATAGGGTGTTCAAAGAGTTTCAGGTGGGAGCACGTGTATTTGCGCATCAAGCCCAAGAAAAGCTCTTTGAGGATTTTTTCATGTGCCAAGTTGGCACTACGGTATTATAGGCCTTTCGAGACCCTTGATGATCTGTTATTGAATGTTAGTTTTGTTGTGCTAATTTCAATTACATATTTATAAACACATGCTTGTTCATTGCTTCCTGTGCATAGATTTCCTTAGGTTGTTTGGTGATTGAAACACGTAAATTTCATCAAGTTTAATGTGACATTCATGAGAAAAATAGCTTAAAAGAACAATGTTGAACATCAGCAATAAAAAGTACAGCAAACCATCAATTGAACACTTTAACACAATGTTTTGATGAAGGAGTTCACCCCTCCTGGGCTACATCTCCTTAGTCCAGCTTCCATGGCTTGGGCCTTTGTATTAGCTCAATATGGAAAAAAATACTATTTAAAAAGCTCTACTGCTCTTGATACCTACACCAACGTGTTCAGAATGTCGAAATTAGCTAGGAACACCTTTTCTTGAGCTCAATTTGGTCGAAAAATGCTCCAGTTATGGCTCAAATAGTTTTTCCCTACAATTTCTCCTCCAAATCTGGAAGAACTCCAGTTAGGGCCGCTAAATTTGGGGTTGGCGCAAAAAATTGTGGAGTTTGCTAAAATTTCTCCGATTTAAACTTAGAGTTAACTGCAGATTAACTATATGTTAAACCAGGATTAGCTAGAGGATTAGCGCTAATCTTTCGAATAACTCTAACTGTTTTCTAAAATCGTTGGCAGTCCCTGCAGAGGGTTCACATTTTGTGGTAACCATTTGTTAGCGCTGGCCACCAGGTTAACTATTTGGTGTGACGTTAAGTGTTGTGTCACATTGTGTGTGTTCACATAGCTGCAGTAACCGTTGCAGTTAGAGCCCGAGCAATTGCGGTAACCTTAACCGCGTTATCCGTTGCGTTCACATATGGACTGCACTAAGTGTTGTGTCACATTGTGTGTGTTCACATAGCTGCGGTAACCGTTGCAGTTAGAGCCTGAGCGGTTGCGGTAACCTTAACCACGTTATCCGTTGCGTTCACATATGGACTGCACTAACTGTTTGTGGTGTGGTTTGTGGACTGTTTGCATTAACCCTTTGCGGTGACCATGGGCGCGTTCACATGGGGGGGGGCTGGTCTGCGCGCTGGCCCTCCCCTAACTGTCGACCCTCATCCTTGCAATGTTTAAATATAATCGACGCACAATAAGGGTTAAGAACCAATGTAGCAGAAATGGTAGAAGGCGAAGGTCGCGGGGTCAAACCCCGACACATCCAAAATAAATAAATAAATAAAAATAAAAAATGTTGAACTTCCCTCTTCCTAGGCCGTTGGGAGGTGCCACATGGCGGCCTCGAGGCTTGCCACGTGGCATTCTCTCATGGGTCCAAAATTAACCAATCAAACTGTGCCACATCACCAATCTGAAACCCAGTAAGAAAACGACACTTGTTGCACTGTGATTAGATTTTGACCATCCGTTGACCCTGCCTAGTCAATTGCCACGTCAGCAATACAGACTGCTCACTGTGTAGTGTCTGAGCAATTTTTTTGCAAATTTCGTTTGTTTAGCAAAGCGAACAGAACTCAATAACTTCCTCATACGAACTTGATTTTCAGTGAAACGAGTTGCGTTAGGATCATTTTTTCGAGACGGACATGGTCATTCAAGTTTTGAGCCATTTTGAGAACTTTGATTTTTGAGCTAAATACTGAGCCCCTAATCATTTCTCCCCACTATAAGCCTTTTGGACCCCAAAAGATATTATCAATTGTTTAGCAGGTTAGGGTACAACTCCCTCACCTTCTCGATTTGCAATCATTTAGCTTTAGAAGGCTTTTGTCCCTTGAGTCCCACTCTAAGGTATTCGACGTCCCCTCTTTTCGAAGTCCTGGTTCTTCTATCAAGTATGACATCCTATTGAAGTTCATCGAGATATTCTAGCGAGAAATCATCTATTGATGGCAGCTGAAGATGCTCCCCTTGATCATCAATCAAAGGAGGCTCAAACAATCTCAAATTTTCAACATTAACAACAGAGTATATTTTGCATATAAGGAGGCAAACCAAACTTAAATGCATTGTTACCAATCTTTTCCATACTTTTAAAAGGACCATAATGGATTGGCTTAAGATTTTTACCTCCCCCTTGAAGTCTCTCTTTGCTAATATATAACCAAACTTCGTCTCCGACTTGAAATTTCTGATCAACCCACTGTTTGTCATGCCTTGCCTTGTAGCTGTTTTGACTTTTCTCAAGCTATTCCTACACTGTATGATGTATCAACTGAATTTGCTCTATGAACTTCCTTGCCTTATCGATGTCACTGTGACCATCGATGGCGGCATCTTTCTCAAAGATGAAGTGCAATGGCGATCTTGGCAAGTACCCATAAAATGCCTCAAATGTCGATGTGTTTGTGGAAGAATGCTTTGCCTTATTGTATGCATGTTGTATGTAATGCAACTGTTCATCCCACAACTTGGGATTTTTGTTGCAATATCCTTAAAGAAGATGAATGATTGTTCTGTTAACCACCTCTGTTTGTCCATTTATTTGCAGATGAAAGGTTGTACTCTTATTCAACTTTGTGTCCATCATGTCCCACAAATTTGACCAAAAATTGCCAACAAATCGAGAATCTCGATCACTTACAATAGAAGTACGAAGCCCAAAATGAACCCAAATGTTTTGGAATAAAAGATGAGTTGTTTGTTCAACTATAATTTTCTTTTTACATGGTGTTAATATGCACATTTTGTTGAACCTGTCTACAACTACATACAAGTAATCATGACCTTTCCTTGACAATGGAAGACCTTTTGACTTAGTTACCGGAGAATCCACAGTAAAAACCATTTTCAGTCAACGTTTCAAATCCCAACCGGGATCCATCATTAGGACTTCTTGAATGTTGATAGTAGAAGAGCTTATTTTAGGAATTAAAATAGTTATGGGGAGAGTAGATTTAAGGATGAGATGAATGTCAACTTGTTTTAATAATATTAATTGTAGATTTTTGAATTTTTTTTGATTAATTACTGATGAGTTAATTTATTAATTATTATTACAATCCTTAATCTTAAACCTTAATAATAATCTTAATATTAATATTAATAACTAAGGTAATAATCATTATTATAAATATTTAGTAATTATTATATTAATAATTCATGTAAGACCTCCTACAAAATCCATTGAGATACTCTCCCATGGATGTGAAGGTAATGGAAGTGGAGTGTACAATCCAAGTTTCCTATTTCTAGGCTTACTTATTGCACACAAAGAACATCCTCTTATAAAACGAGAAAAACTATCAAACATGCATGGCCAGTAACAATACCTTTTGAGATTTGTTATTGTCTTTCCTACACCAAAGTGTCCAGCGATCAATGAAGTGTGCGCCTCCCTTATGATATTGTTTCTTTTTCCCTGTGGAATACACAACTTTCCCAAATGATACAACAAATTGTTATGTACATGATAATCCAACTCTTCAATTTGGTTTCCCTAACTCAAGATTGCATACACATCTTGAAAGTCACTATCATTTGCATATTGTTCAATGTAACTTTCATGTAAAACAGAATTATGCTTGAGTATAACAGATAAATTTACAATAGGCCTTGAAAGAATATCGACTACCTTATTGTAGATTCCCTTTTTGTACCTGATAACCAAATGCAATTGTTGTAGAAAACCCATCCATCTCAAATGTCGTGACTGCTGCAACTTTGACTGTGATTGTAAGTACTGTAATGGTTGATGGTCAGTATGGATAATGGTCTCCTTTCCCATCAAGTAGCGTTTCCATTTCTTAACACTTTGTACCATTGCATAAAGTTATTTGTCACAAGTGGGATAGTTAGTTACAGCTCCATTAAAAATTTCAGAATGAAATGAAATGGGCTTACCATGCTGCATAAGAACTGCTCCCATGGCATAATCACTAGCATCCGTTTGAATCTCAAATGGCTATCTAAGATCCGGAAGAGCCAATACCGGTGTTGAACTGATATTTTGCTTCAAAGCATCAAATGATTTCTGCTGTACATCTCCCTAATGGAAGATTTTCTTGACACTTGTCAATGCATGTAACGGAGATGCAATGGAAGAAAAATTAGCAATAAACTTTCTCCAATATTGTGTTGCCCCTAAAAAACTTCTTACCTCTATAACTGTATTGGGCTTGGGCCAATTCAGAATGACCTCAACCTTAGAGGGGTCTATCTTGAGCTCACCTCCTCCGACAATGTGTCCCAAATACATTAAAGAAGTCTTTTCAAATTCACACTTTGACATCTTTAAAAACAATTGTTCTTTTCTCAAGACATCAAGTACTTTGTTTACATGCATGACATGTTCATCTATGGATTTGTTGAATATGAGTATATCATCTACGTACACAATGACAAAGTCATCTAGAAATGGTCTCAATATACCATTCATTACTCTCGTGAAAGTAGTTGGAGCATTTGTAAGACCGAAAGGCATAACAAGCCACTCAAACAATCCTTGTTTAGTTTTAAATGCGGTTTTCCAAATGTCCTCTTCAGCTATTCTAACTCGATGATAACCACTTCATAAATATAACTTAGTGAAATACTTTGTATACCTCAACTGATCAAGCAAATCATCAATTCTTGGGAGTGGATAATGATTCTTTACTGTGATTTTGTTCTGTGCATGGAAATCCACACACATGCGCCAAGTTTCATCCTTCTTTGGCACCAAGACAATGGGCGAACCACATGGCGAAGTAGATGGGCGTATGATACCTTTGTTCAACAATTCTTGAATTTGCTTCTTGATTTCCATGCTCTCCATAATTGACATGCGATACATGCCAATGTTTGGAAGTGGAACATCCTGCTACAACTATATCTCATGTTGAATTCCCCTCTTGGGAGGTAACCCCTTTGGTTCCCGAAACATCTCGCCATGCTTGCTTACCACATCAAACAAATCAGATTTCAATTTGTCATCACAACCTTCAAAAGGTTCATAATCAATATCATTCTTTTTCATGATCACGAGAAGCACAACATTTTTACTTGCATTTACTAGTCTCTTCATCTGCTCTGCATTAACCAAAGAAATGTTCAGCGTTTTGCAATGGGCTCTCACAATGTACTCCACCCCATTCTTGAGCAATAAGTATTTGTTTTCATAGCGATAAAATATTGCTTTCCTATCATACAGATAAGGACTACCCAAAATGATTCTTGAGATGTCAAGTGGAACTACATCTAAATCAACTTCATCAATGAACTTTTCAGTAATGGCGAACTTGAACAAACAATTCCTTGTAACCTGTAAGTTTGCATTGTTAACTATCCAACCCAATATATATGGCTCATGATGAGGTACAGTTTCAAGGTTGAGCTTTTTGACCAAGTCTTCTGAAATTAAGTTTGATTTTGACCCACTATCAAATAATGCATCAATCTTTGTATGATTTGAAATTACCCTTACATGAAACAACTCTATTCTTGATTCTTCATTTGGAGTGTTGTTTTGACTGTGTGAGGAACTAGTGCTTGCAACGACTTCTTTCCCTTTTGTGACCATGGCTGAAATCATGGTCTCATCACCAGAATCTGAACCAAGGTCATGTTGTGTGGTAGTGGTCGTCTTTTGTTTTCCTTTATTGTTTTGTTTCTTGGGCCTTAGTTCGGGATGTAATTTCCAACAATGGGCTTCATCATGCCTAGCTTTGGAATAATGTTGGCATATAGTTTTCTCCCCTTCTTTCTTCACACTTGCATGCTTCTTTCTCCTCTATTTCCCCCCCTTCTCTTTCTCCTTACCCTTGAAAGGCTTCTTCTTACTACCCTCTTCCTAAATGTTCTTTCCCCTTGCTTCAAGGTGCGTGGCTTGCACACAAACCTCATCCAAATTGCTTGGATTGAACATAAGGATAGTATGTTTCAAATAGGAATGTAAACCCCCAATATATTTCAACAGTGTATCTTGGGAATTCAAGTTTACTCCTAACAACAAAGCCCTCTTTCTAAACTCCTGTGTATAGTCTTGGACTGTTTGGCCTTTAAGCTGCCTAAAATTTTGCCAACTCATAATGGCTTTTTGCATATAGGCTAAAGGGTAAAATTGTCTTTTAATTGCAAAAACAATTTCAACCCAAGAAATGGATATACTACAATGAATTCACATTTCCTCTTGAGTCTTTGCTTCCCATCAAACAAATGTTGCTCCTTCTAGCCTCAATTTAGCCAGCTGGATCTTTATGCCATCTTCTTGAAGGTTCTGAATTCTGCAGTATACCTCCAATTGTCGAATCCAATTGTCTAACTTTTATGTATTCAATTCACCATTGTACATGGGAAGTTCAACCTTAATGTCCAATTTGAGTAAGGGAGTTTTTCCTTTTGGGGTTTGGGAATGAGTATGTATAGTTTTGGTGGTGGAAGTGGAATATGTTTGAGATGTTGAGGATGATGAAGATGACGAGGAAGATGAGGAAGATGGTGGAGATGGAGCTGGTTTCCCTTCATTACCCTTGGAATCCTTCTTATCATATTTTTTGTCTCCTGAGCTTCCTTCTCCATATGGAGGTTTAGAACTCTCTCCAACCATTCTAGTGTTCCTCTCTTCATAGAGGACTTTAACCATCTCAGTTAAAGTATAGAAAGCTTTCTTAAATTCTTCCTCTTCTGAAGAAGGACCTTCAGGCTCTCTTTCTCCAAACATAATGGTTGTGGATTCAGGCTCAAAAACTGGTACTGCTTGTACCTCTTCAATCTCAGTTGAAGGAAAAACTTGAGGAGTTTCAAGTGCAGTTGGAATTGGAACTTTGGGTGGTGGAGATTGTGGCCTTGTGGCTCTCCTTCTTCTGGGCATTACCTCAGGAGTTGCAACCAACAATTTCACTTCTCCTCTCTGCAACCTTAACCTTGTAAGCATCATAATTTTGCAACCATTAAAACCTTACTTGCATAAAACTCAGGCAATTAATCAAATAAACCTTTGCTCTGATACCAACTTGATTTGTTATTGAATGTTAGTTTTGTTGTGCTAATTTCAATTACAGATTTATAAACACATGCTTGTTCATTGCTTCCTGTGCATAGATTTCCTTAGGTTGTTTGGTGATTGAAACAGGTAAATTTCATCAAGTTTAATGTGACATTCATGAGAAAAATAGCTTAAAAGAACAATGTTGAACAACAACAATAAAAAGTACAACAAACCATCAATTGAACACTTTAACATAGTGTTTTGATGAAGGAGTTCACCCCTCCTGGGCTACATCTCCTTGGTCTAGCTTCCATGGCTTGGGCCTCTGTATTAGCGCAATATGGAAAAAATGTTGTTTACAAAGCTCTACTGCTCTTGATACCTACACCAATGTGTTCAGAATGTCGAGTTTAGCTAGGAACAACTTTTCCTGAGCTCAATTTGGTCGAAAACTGTGCCAATGATGGCTCAAATAGTTTTCCCTGCAATTTCTGCTCCAAATTTGGAAGAACTCCAGTTAGGGCTGCTAAATTTGGGGTTGGTGCCAAAAATGGTGGATTCCGCTAAATTTACGCCGATTTAAACTTAGAGTTAACTGCAGATTAACTAAATGTTAAACCAGGATTAGCTGGAGGATTAGCGCTAATCGCGCAGATAACTTTGACTGTTTTCCGAAACCGTTGCCGGTCTCTGCGGAAGGTTCACATGTTGTGGTAACCATTTGTTAGCGATGGCCGTCAGGTTAACTGTTTGGTGTGACGTTAACTGTTGTGTCATGTTATGTGTGTTCACATAGCTGCGATAACTGTCGCAATTGGAGCCCTGGCGGTTACAGTAACCTTAACTACGTTATCTGTTGCGTTCACATATGGACTGCACTAACCGTTTGCAGTGTGGTTTTGTGGACCATTTGCATTAACCCTTTATGATGACCATGGGCGCGTTGACATGGGGAGGGTTGGCCTATAGGCTGACCCTCCCCTAACCGCCAACCCTCATCCTTGTAAAGTTTAAATATAATTGACGCACTCTACGGGTTAAGAACCAATGTAGCGGAGATGGTAGAAGGCTTTGGTTGCAGAGGGGAGGTCGTAGGGTCGAACCACAATGCCTTCACAAAAATTTTGTTGAATTTCCCTCTGCCTAGGTTGTTGGGAGGTGCCACGTGGCGGCCTCCGAGCTTGCCACGTGGCATTCTCTCATTGGTCCAAAACTGAGCAATCAACCTGCACCACGTCACCAATATGAAACCCAATAAGAACATGACACTTGTCACACTATCATTAGATGTTGACCCTACCTAGTCACTTTCCACATCAGCAGTACGGACTCCTGACTGTGCAGTGACTGGGCATTTTTTTGCAAATTTTGCCTGTTTAGCAAAGCGAACAAAACTCAATAACTTCCTCATACGAACTCAGTTTTCAGTGAAACAAGTTGCGTTAGGATTGTTTTTCCGAGACAAACGTGTTTGTTCAAGTTTCGAGCCATTCTGAGAACTTTGATTTTTGACCTAAATACTGAGCGCCTGTTCACTTGAGAGGATTGGACCAGTGGCATATCGACTTGCACTACCTCCAACAGTGAAAGTCCATGATGTTTTCCCTATTTCATTGCTTAAGAAGTATGTGAAGGATGTTGATTGATCTGTATTTTAGGTGAAGCAAGAAGGAGAGTTCTAGTCGGAGCCTTAATGCATATTGTAGCGGAAACATCTCATGCTCAGGAACAGAGCCATAGAGCAAGCTAAAGTGCAATGGAAGCATTTGGACCTGAAGAAGCTACATGGGAGATGGCGGATCAGATGCGGGCTCTATATCCTTCATTGTTTACCGATTGAGGCAAATAACTTTTGGTTTGATGTTGGGTTATGTTTGTCATATGCCTTGCTGATGTTTTGATATTTGTATATGTATATGTATATGGATGTAAATACCACCATGAGCTAACTTATAAAGCTCCAATAAGCGGTATGGTTAATATCTTGTCATGTTGTCATGATGTTTTTCTTTTGAGCAGGTTCTTCATTGTAAATACTGCAACGAGCTAAGTTATAAAGCTCCATAGGCAGTATGTTTGCTTTTCAACAATTTTGTTGAGGTCTTGGTGTGGTTTAACAACAAGAATGGTGTTCCCCAAGGGGGAGGGTTCTGTAATAGCCCTGGTGAAAATTTCATGTAATAAAAGTCAATAAAGGAAAAATAAGACCATGGTTAAGGGACACTTATTCCAAGTTGAATGATTGGGCAAATATATTCTAGTGGGTATCAGTGGATGTGTGTTTATGGCTAACGAAATTGGCAAAGGCTAAGGCAAAGGCATTAAAAGGCAAAATGACATTTTTGGCACATTTATTTATGAAAATAAAGGAAATTAGGAGAAAAGGAAGGTAAAAGGTCACAGGTTGCATGTGAGGAGGAAATTGAAGGAAAATAATGGAAAATGAAGAAATTAGAGGCCTCATGCATAAAAAGGCTTCTGAGGATCAGTTCATGGCTTTTGTCAAGTTTAAGTTTGGAGCTCTCTCATTATTCTCTCTCTCTCACACTCTCTTGGTCACTTAGAGTTTTCTTGGAGCACTCTAGTTTGGAGCAAAGGAAAGGGAAGGCAAGGAAAGGAAAGGAAAAACAAGCAAGGAATAAGGAAAGGAAAGCAGGATCAAGCAACTTCAGTAGGAATACTTGCAGGTAACCTTTTGCATGTGTGATTTCCTAGCTGGTTTGGACATGCATGGATTTGCATGTTGGTGTATGGTTATCTTACTATTGGTGGCATGGTTTTGTCAGGTTATGACAGTGGTTTTCAGCCTAGACTAGCCTTTTTCCAGATGCCATGGTATGTTGGGATGTTTATTTCGGTTTTGGAACTTTGCAATTGCCAAATGGATTTTGGAATCCGGGGCGGAGGTGGTCTCAAGGTTCTTTCCCAAAGGCCTAGGAATCCCTTGACCAATTTTGGTGGGATACACGGTAAAGCTTGAGGGAACAGTCTCGGTTTAGGGCATAGTGATCTGGGTTTGGATTGCAGTAAACCCTGAGAGATAAGGAGACAAAAAATTCCTCAAGGATAGTGATGGATTCTGGATGGCATTCCAAGTTCTGTTCGGTTGTGATCAGAGCACCGGTTTTGGTGTGATCACGGTTGGATGAGGGTGGAGGTGGTTTAACCTCTAGATTCCCTTGATTATTCTTAGATTAGTTGTTCTATGAGATCCCACATTCATGCTTGGAATATGGCATGAGGGTGACTCGCTAAAAGAGAGATTTGGTTCAACCATGTCTATGGTCAGGTGGTACATGGAAGTCCCGATCCTGGTCGGAATTGCCTATGATTAATAAAATCTAAGTTCTGTTACTTTTGCACTGATTTATATGTGGATTTAATGATTGTCATATTTCTGATATTTATATGGTTTTATGCTGGTTATAAGCATGGTTGAATTATTGGTTCATGTCATGGTTATTTCATATACTTACTTGTAAATGTTAAATGGATGGATTCAAGACCTAATTGATGATGTAGTAGTTCAATGGAGAAAGAGGTGATCCTTCTGGTTATGTTTCATAAGTTGTTTCAGTCATTGATGCTCTGTCTTGTATCCTAGACCTATAGGTTGCATTAATGCCAAGTGTTTGACATAATGTTAGTCCCGGTTGGGGATGCTCAGGCCTAGTCTTGAGGGTGATTTTGATTGATCAACATGGTTATCATGTTCTTAATGGTTTTTGAAACTTACAACAAGTTCTAGGCAGAGGCCAATATTTTGGGCTAGAAAAGTGGCTGAAATCCCGGGGTCACTGGCAATTCTAGACCACAGTCGCTAGCAGGCAGGTCTGTGAGAGTGACTTTAGGTTGCTGGACGCTCCCTTGTCCATACCATGAGAGCCACTGAGGCATAAGAGTTGCATAATAGCAATGAGACTGAGGGATAGGCTGTCTGAGTGGTTGACTTGTCTCCTGAGGGGTTTGTTGACGATGTTTGATGACTGTATGTGATGTTCCGTCGATTCCACTTCCTTAAGGTGACATAAGAGGTCAAATATGACTGTAGTAGCATCTCTCCTCATGTTTACCCCAATTGGCATGGTTACTTTGGGTAGACCTGGGAGGGGGTGTACAATCATTATCTTTGAGATTGTGTGCAAAGGTGAATTATGTTGTTGCAGTACATTCCCACATAGGAGTAGGATGCTGACATTTTGATAAAGGCATTGTCAAGATGTAAATTCGAGTTTCAAAGAGACAGGATCGGGGTAGCTGATAATCCCTTTCTTGTTGAGAGAGAGTGTTAAAAACAACAACAAGAAATTCCAATTTAATTTGTCCTTGAATTCAATTGTGAATTAAAATCAAATTCTAATCTCATAACAACTTGTAAATAGTTAATTAAGTTAAATTGACTTAGGAAATTTGAGTTGGAAGTCTATCTAGAGTCATGTAGAGTGAGCCCTAAATTTTAGTGGCCCAGGTTGAGTTCTTTGGAGTTGTAATTAAATAACCCGGTCTAACTGAGTTATAGTCAGTTAAACTAGTTATAACTTTTGGAGGAAGTAGTAAGGGTCTAGTAGTGAGTTAGTGCACCAAAACCACACTAGCTAACTGAAGATTCACTCATAGATAACTCATGCATGTAAGTTCATAGGAAGACCCAGTTGAGATTAGAGTGCAAGGACAATGTACTATCAATGGTATAGTTTTCCGAGTTGTATAAACAATGCACGTAATTAGTTGAGGACCTAAGTTTGGATTGCCTAGTTATGGAGGAAGGATTTCCCAATTAAATATGGGCCGTTTCTCTCAGGAATTGCGAAAGGAAGTAGGGGCTTGACAGGAAATAAAATTGGCCAAGTGTTGGCTTGAACTGACTTGTGAGGCAGAGAGTCAGATCATACTTGCATGAATTGTTCTAGCTAGAACAAGCATTGTATTTTCTTCTTAGATCTTTTGGTTAATGCAATATAAATAGTCGGGGTTTTGAGCAGTGACTTTCCCCAGAGAAATATTGTGTTATGTGCAATTGATATTCTTCCTCTTTTTGATTATTGTTTTTCATCGATAATTATTGGTTTCCGCTATAAAGAGTAGAGTAGATTCTTGTCTTATGTTTTACTATATCACATGAGCTATTGAATCTACAGAAAAATCTACAAGATAATACTCTAATTTACATATAATATAGCAAATTAGAAACAAAATTCAATACATATCAAATTATAGTTAAATTGAATATGTTTGGGGAATTGAACACCCACCGAGAGGCTCATGCTACAACCCAGTATGAGGGGATATGTAAGTTTGTTCGTCCGTGCCCCTTTAAAATAAAAATAAAAAATATGTTCTAAATAGAAAAATAAATAAATATGCTAAAGTAATTAGAAGTAAAAAAAATGTGTGAACTAGATGTTTAAATCTTATACTTTTCAAAAATTTTTCAACAAGAGATTTAAATAAACTATTTGAAAATCTATGTTAATTAATTTATGTCGATGCCAACTTCATATATATCTATATATAGAAAAGATTAAGTTTTAATGGTTAAAATTTTTATTTGGTCCTATATATACTCTATTTAGTATTCAAAAATACAATTTAAACAATTAAAAATAACACATTGTATTTTACACTCTAAAATTTTGATCCCTCTAAGTTCATGTTAGATCCTTATATAATTTTTATCCCTTAAGCTCATGTTAGATCCCTAGTTAACATGAATCCAGTTATACACATAATTAAATCCAATTATTATATCCTTAAAACTTATAAATAAAGTAATGAAAAGGGGAATGAAATTGCCATTTATCATATTATATTTATAAATACTTTTAATCTTCCCAAAAACAATTACACAAATATGAACTTTGGAAACGCAACTCACATTTAAAAAAAAATAATTAAAAAAAATATAGATATTAAAAAGAAAGAACAATACAACCCAATTTCTTTGTCTCCCACCATATAATACGGCCCAATTTTCCAATTTTTTTTTGATTGCTCCTCCCTTTATCCCTGAATCCACGCGTTTTCTTACCAACCTGGGGTACGCTGATATACAAAAACAAAAACTTGATTAAGGTGAAGTAAAGGTTAAAGGAAAAGCAACCTCTTGTGTTTAATATAAAGGCGACTAGGAATTTGAAAATACACCAACGTTGTGAACAATCTATGATTTGATTGCATAGGCAGCTAAAAATCTGAAAAGGGAGGACCACTCCAGGCGGACGTGAAAAGAAGTTTCAATCGCGTTTATATTTGGCTCCTACGTTACGAATGAAGAGATTTTAGTTTTTGCTCGCGTACCCATTTTTCCCTTTTTCATTTCCACCCCTAACACTCCCCTTTCCGCGGGGATCGTTAAGGTTTCGGAGTTCTTTGCCTGCAAAATTAAGGGATTTTTTCCTCTCCTTTTCTGCCACTGCCAGGTGAGTTTTCATATTCATCCATTATTTCTTCGGTGAAAATTCTGAAACAGTCATTGGTTTGTGTTTTTTTGGTACGAGTTTCTTCACAAGTGCCTGCGAGGGCTTGTACGATACTGTCAAGTCATTATTTTTTCTGCCAGGGTTCCAGCGATCTGAATCTCCTTTTCCTTTTGTGGTTCTTATATACATAGATAATAAGTCCCTCCGTTTAAATCAGGGTTTCTGAATTTTTTGGTCAGATTATTGCGAGAACATAAGCTATTTTAAGACTCTCCATGCTCACGTTTTACCTCAATTTACCAGGACCGTTTTCCTGTGTTTGCATGTTTATTTCTGCATATTTTTTTCTCCAATTCACGTAAATCACAGTAAGTTTGCCACTGTGGATGCTATTTTTTTTTGATTTTATTACGTGAAGAGTATACTTCTTTCCTAGCAGTATGTAAGATAAGAATGAAGTATGATTTAACTCTATGAAACATTATAGTGCTACCCCTTAGCGCCCATATTTTGTCCAATTGGTTGTTTCCAACTGAAAATTAGTTAGTTGAAATGTATGAAACATTATAGTGCAACCCCTTCGCGTCCATATTTTCTCCAATTGGTTGTTCCCAACTGAAAATTAGTTAGTTATTTGTCGGATTGTTCAACTGCAGCGTTTTTGCTGAAACTTTGTGGACAGGAGTGAGTGCTGGGTCTGGTTCAAAGATAAATACATTTACCCGCCCATGAGATAAGAAGTGATATTATTCCAAACAACCTTTATAGCCTTGGAACATTCATTGCTAACAATCCCTAAGTTTAACCCTCAAAATTTATCTTCTAACCCTGTTTAGAAGGAAGTCGGTCTATACTATGACACCCATATTAACTGTTACAACTGCTCCACATGAAAGTGTTTAACGCTCTTAACAACTGCCAGCATGTCTGAAACTGACACCACCACTGTAAGCATTTATTCTGAACGCTTTTTTCCTACTGGAAATCTGGAATTCAAGGTTACTGGTCAGTTACTACTGGCCTGGAAAAGATGATAACTGCAGAGACCAGTTGTTTATGGTATGAAATGCTAAATACTTATCCCCGCAGTTGATGTATATGGAGTCTGCAGTGCTCCTATTACTTTGATTTGTCTTACAAATGTAGTTTGAGTGATATTTGTCATTATATCTTAATTTCAATTGTAAACTTTCTTTGTTCCTTGTAAATAAAAACCAAGTTAGAGGTGTTATCTATTTTAGAATTGTAAATTCAGTTCGTTTGTGAGAAAAAAATAAGCCTTAATTATAAAGTGAGTCGTGATCTCATAAATTTATGATTAATTCAGATGTTTATAACCTGTATATCTAAATATAAATAACACTGAGGCAAAGACAAAGGTATGCATCTTTCTAGTGGTGTGATTTTTTGCAACTGTAACTTTCGTTGTTTTTGTTCTCGAATTATTTATCTTTTTGTAACCCCTTGGATCCACAGTGTTAAATATTCCAGACTCTTGCGTTCAAGGTATGATGGGTGTATAAGTCTGTGAGAAGGTCTTTGTAAAATATTCTTACCCTGAATTGAATGGCAATTCAAATGCTCCAAATGAATGTTTCTTAACTTTGAATTTGTGATGTCCTCAACGAATTGAGGACCAATGGACTTGGTATCCTATCTGCCCCTGTAGGCTTTAGTCCTCCAAAAAAGGGGATAAAACCCCAAAACCTCCATTGTGGGCGAGTTTTGGGTAAGTTGGGTGAAAAACCCAAAATCGGGGCGTTGAGTATGACACAGTCAACCACTTAAGAAAGTAAGACCCCTCATAGAAGTCTATAAATTAGGGAGGTTTGGATTAACTTGGAGGCATTAACTGTGGATCATTTCATTTGTTTTTGAGCTTTAGCTCTAAGGGTTTTAAGACCCCTTTACTCATGCCAATTTCGATGGTGAAAGATTCCACTCTAATTTGGCTTTGCTTCTCTTTTCATCTCTATTCTGTTGCAGGAAGTCTTTGTAGGATAAATGAATTCTCTAAGCTTGGTTTCCTCTATTGAAAAGTTTGTGTATGGGTTAGAGAACTCTCTTCACTTATGTGCAATTCACAGAGTCCTTCCTTTCTGTAACAGTGTGACCCTTGGGTACGACCTTCTGTGATAGCGAGTCATCTGGGCATCATTTCCCTACGTTTCGTTCTTCAGATAGCGAGTTCATTTGGGCATCATTTCCTGAGTCAGTGAGGCATCGATGCTTCATTTCTGAGATAGCAAGCTTCTATATCAATCTTGACCCTGTGGAATTTGAGACTTGTTGAGCACATGAAATCTTTTCTTAGACAACGGGGAATTACAATATATAGAGATGTCACCAGTGTCTGCGAAGGTTTGTGTCTTTCTGGGCAGTTTGTGCGAAGGACTTAGGCAGAGTGCATACTTAGATTAGAACGAAGTCTGGAGATTGAGTGACAATTTGAATACAAGTCCCTGTAACGAAATAAGGAAGAAATCCGCAAAAATTATGAGTTTGTATGGATTTTCAACGGGCTTTGTCATATAGCGTAGCAAGAATCCACAATTGAGGGTGGATCATGAAACTGTTCAAAATCGGTCGTGTTGGATTCCTGAGATGTCATAAACCCAATTCCTGAGATGTCATAAACCCAAGCCAGGACTGCGACTGCTTTGGAGTGATTGGTCTGCAAGGTATATGGTCATGTTCAATTGTTGAGGCGTCTAAAGTTCAGGGTTAATAATAATTTAGGATTATTACAGTGTATAAAGAATTTGTGGCAAAATTATGTAAGGACTCGTGATTATTCAGTGAATAGTTTGTGTGGGGACAATGCCCTGTCATAACAATTGGATATCGGAACCTTATAAAGTATTATGTTCGATGAATAGTTTATGTGCGGTTTATGTGGGGACAATGCACTTGGATATTGGAACTTATATTGTTTACCTTTCTGTTGCACTATCAAGTATTGTTTAATTTGTTGGATTGTTAAGGGAATTATTGTTAATTGCAATTGCAACAAATGTGCAATTGGAAATGGATGTGAAATCCTCGATATTTTGTAAATAATTACCCTAGGCCATTACAGTGGTATCAGAGCACAAGCATCCTGCCAGCTTGTGGGGAATGGTAGTTTATGCTTCTTGAAGACACCAACCACATCACTGTAAGAAGGAGAAGGAATAACCATCACTCCATTATGGGGGACAGAGTAGAACGTGACCCTAGTATCTTACTACAAGAATTGTTACAGGGGCAACAACAAATGAATCAACAGTTGCACCAACAAGGGCGACAAATGATTCAAGGGTAGCAGCAGATAGCTCAGGCCTTGACCCAAGGGCAACAGCAAATTGCGGTGCTAATTGCTCACCTCACCAGTCAGGCGAATGTTGCTGGCACTAATAGAACTACAACTGAAGTAAGTGGGAATCATAATCCAGTCCCACCTCTCAACCAAGCCAACAACATGATGCATAGCCGACCACTTCTACCTCAATTTACAGACAATCAAGTGCCAGTACGCCAAGAAGCAGTTGAGCCAAATCAACTCCTAAACACTTATGCTTAGGACTATGCACAATTGAAAGAAAATACTCGAGCAACTATGTCTTTCAATGAGTACAGTGACTTTTGGTACCAGAATAGACCCTGAGGACAACTTAATGGAGAATTAGCCTGCAAGGTGAGTAAACTTCCTTTACCCTCATTTGATGGATCATCTAAATGTATAGCAAGGGCTTGGGTGCAAATTTGTGTATGGGTGCAAGAATTTGTCTCCCCTTCTTGTTTCCTCTGTTGAAAAGTTTGTGTATGGGTTAGAGAACTCTCTCTTCACTTCTGTGCAATTCACAGAGTCTTTCTTGAGGCAGTGAGTGGGTTTTTGACATTTTTTTGTAACAGCGTGACCCTTGGGTACGACCTTCTATGACAGCGAGTCATTTGGGCATCATTCTTGAGTGAGCGAGTCATCTGTGTTTCACTCACATAGCAAGTTCGTATGGGCATCATTTTTCGAGTCAGCGTGTCATCGATGCTTCATTCCTCAGATATCAAGCCTCTATAGCAATCTTGACCCTGTGCAATTCGAGACTTGTTGAGCACAGGAAATCTTTTCTCAGGCGGCGAGGAATTACAATATACAGAGATGTCACTTGTGTTTGCGAAGGTTTGTGTTTTTCTGGGTAGTTTGTGCGAAGGACTCGGGTAGAGCGCGTACCTAGATCCCCGAGAACGCATCAGAGCAAAGTCTGGAGACTGAGTGATAATTCGAGTACAAGTCCCTGTAACGAAATAAGGAAGAAATCCGCAAAAATTCTAAGTTTGTATGGAGGTTTGATGAGCTTTGTCATATAGTGTAGCAAGAATCCGCAACTGATGGAGTATCAGAAAATTGTTCAAAGTTGGTCTTGTTGGATTCCTGAGATGCTGTAAACTCAAGCCAGGATTGCGACTGTGACTGCTTTGGAGGGATCGGCAACCAGTTAGCGGGGTTTCGTAACCCTTGGTCTGTAAGGTATATGATCATATTCAATCACTGAGGCGTCTAAAGTTCGAGGTTAATAAAGTCAGGATTATTATATAGTGCATACAGAATCTGTGGCAAAATTATTTAAGGACTCGTGGTTATTCGGTGAATAGTTTATGTGTGGGGACAGTGCGCTCGCCACTGTCATAACAATTGGATATCGAAACCTTATAAAGTGTTATGTTCAGTGAATAGTTCATGTGCAGTTTATGTGGGGACAATGCACTTGGATATTGGAACAATGCAGTTTATGTTTACCTTTCTGTTGCACTATCAAGGGTTTAATTTGTTGGATTGTTAAGGGAATTATTATTAATTGCAACTGAAACAAATGTGCAATTGGAAATGTATGTCAAACCCTCGATATTTTGTAAATAATTACCCTAGGCCATTACAAAATTGAATGGAAATTCAATTTCGCCAAACCAATAGCATGTTTCTTGCCAATGGTGCAAAGATGTATCTCATTATAAACGAGGAGATCAAAATCCAATAGAGCTCCCTTCAACTGATCCACAATGCATGGATTGGGAAAAGTTCATGCACTAAAAGAAAATAAAAGATCTTAAAAGATTTCTGTTGCTGATTTGCTTGTGTTCTAATTCGGTCAACCACTAGCCTAAGAAACTGGACATCTCAACTAGGGGCCCATGCATGATCCCATGTATTAGACACATACATGCTAGAACATGTGCCCTGGATGTGCCTGACCCTAAGAAAACAGGTCAGGTGCCAGACACATGCCCTAGAAGTGTGACCCTAAAAAAATAGGACATGTGCCAGACATGTGCCCTAGAAATGTGACCCTAAAACACAAGACATTTGACAGACACATATCAGACAAATGCCCTAGAAGTGTCCCGTGTGTCCTACTCTACAAAATGTTTTTTCATCGGTATTTTCCTTCTTCCAGCTGTAGGGATTCAGGGAAAGAGCTCTCACAGTCTCTCATTGTGCAGGTGAAGGGTAAAATTGAGATTTGAATTGATTCCAAGTGTTTTGTAAATGTTCTAGTTTCTAAAATAATTTGGGCCTTTATGTTTCATTTCAGTATTTGTAATTTGTATTTTTAATATATGTACATATATATAAAATGTGCCCCCCATGTACTCTTTCTAAGGTTGATGTGTCCTATGTTGGATACTTGTATTTTTGTGTTCTCTGTGCCCCATGCCCTTGTGTCATGAATTAGCTGCTAGCAAATTGACATCTTTACAATTGGCACCAAGTGAATATCACAAGTCTATGTCAACCTATGTTACCAGATCTGTGGGGCTGGGATTTTGGATCCACGGATTGGATATGGATTTGCATCTGGATTTATTAGGATCCGCTCTGTAGCACACTTACTGTGGTATATGTGAATTTTGAAATGCTGACACTGTGTAATCAAACTCTAGATTATTAAATTCCTCTTGTTTGGCCCCGGATGATTTATGTGACTGAATTTGTAAATCCAATGCATGTTAGAAATGAATGATTATTAATATTTGACCTGTGGTGAGTGATAGGTTATGTTGTAAAGGAATGTTTATTAAACAGTTTGGACCCCCTTAGTTTATGTTTATAATTTCTATAACAGTTAAATGTTATATTTTAACTATTTAATAATGGTAAACGTTGAGAAAATATATAATTTAATTTATATAAAATAATGCGTGTTTTACACATAAATAATATGTTAATAACCAGTTTATGAATCTAATATATAAATTATTTTATATAAATGTTACATATTACAGATATACAAGTTATATAACTTGTATTTTTTTTTTGAAATTTTTATCTAAGTTTTATTTAAAAAAATTATATATATTGTTTGTACTTTCCATGCCCCTGCCATATACAGAGTCCAGACAGGTTTTTTCAAAAAACTGGTGGATACATATCTGTATCCGGACCTGAATCCTGGTAATGCAGATGTCAACACCATAGGATGCCCAATTCCTTTTTTATCTGGTCGAAGGTTCACCTATTTGCATTCAGTGCACTTACTTTGTTGCAAGCCATCTAGTTTAACAGTCCATTTATCCATACCATGAAAGCATTTTTTATCAATAGTTGTAACTTTCACAGGTGGCTGAGTGTGTTGAGCTTACAATCATTAGTGCACTCTCTTTGGAATGATTTCATTTGCAATAATAGTATTCTAAGTGTCCAGAATAATGTGGTATTTATAGAGTTTCGACGCAAATTGGCAAGTCCACTTATTTTGGGAGTTGCTTTCTGATATTGTGCAGTTTTTTCAGGAATCAAGAGGCAGTACAGCATGGCAGACAACAATGTAAATGAAATCATAATTGCTGAAAGAGATCAAGGTGAATGTTCAGATGCAACTGTTGAGATAAAGGTTAAAACACTGGATTCACAGACGTACACTTTAAGAGTCGATAAATGTGTAAGTATTTTATTTTCTGGTCATTATTTATCTTAATTTTAATTTGAGTTAAAACTGGAAATGACCACACTAATTGTGAATTCATTAAGCTCTGAATGCTGATGTTCTGCTACAGCTTTTATTATAGCATTCAGAAAAGAAATGGGCAAAATGGCAGAAACTTTAGAATGTTATATATATTTATATACATTTATCTTTTTTTTTTTTTTTTATCTTACTTTGAGGTGCTCACTCTGTGATATCATTCTATTTGGTGGAGTTTTATATTTACACCTTTCTGCAGTGAAGATATTTTTAATATTTTTCACATAGTTACATTGACGGGAAGTTTGTTATCTTGTCTCTAATAAGTTCTATATGTTATATCTTTTTGTAAGTTGATTTGTATTACTTCAAAATATCCAATTACATCAATCTTTCCATCACTGATAAGCTCAATACACAGCAATACATTCACTACCTAGCCCATACATTACTTTTATCTTGGGTAATGAATCTGGAAATGATCATGGATCCCTCTGTGGATCCTTTTTACCTTTTTTTCTTGGAGACAGCTATCCACCCTGACAAATTGTGAGGAGCAGATGTAGATGGTACAATAGTATTGTTTTCTTGATTCAACTCCAATACTGGGGGTCTACATTTGTAGCTGCTTCCTTATCACTATCTGAGTGATCTTATTCATGGAAGTGTTTGTGTTTGCTTATTGACGAAGCTAAAACCATAGTTGTGTCTCCTGCGGCTGTGTTTGAGGGGTGGACCCCAACATCCGTAGGATGTAATGGCACTGCATGTGGTTGAGCTGAATCTGAAGGACTTGAATTATCTGTAGAGGTTTGTTGGTGTTGAGAGTTATTTGGCTGGTGTGTTGCAGATTTCTTAGATTCCTTGGAAACTTTTGGGTCTTTTCGTCCTCGCGGTCTATTCTTGGTAGCCAGAGGGGTAGAGCGCCCTTGAGATGAAGGGCAGACATTCAGAAGATGATCTGATTGTTGACAAATCCTGCATCAGAAAGCCATATTTCCATAATCCAACAATTGTGTATAAGTCAGGCCTTTCTAGTGAAGAAGGATTTTATTTGGCAATGCAACAAAGAGATATATTCCACATATGCGGGCAAATGTAACAATACCCTTCTCCATCTTGTTTGTGTCTACTTTGATGAAACAACCGATTGAGTTACCCACTTCAGCTTAAATATCTGGATGCAACAGATGAAGGGGCATATTCAGGAGCCTAACCCAAATGGGCATGGGCAAAGATGGCATAGAAAGAGGGTTAAAACAATAAAAATATGGCTTCATGCAAAGCCCAACTTGACCCCAAAACTACAGTTCTTCGATAAAAACCTTATCTTTGTCCTTCATATCCTTAAATTTCACCACAAAGAAACCTTTAGAGCAAAAGAACAAATCTACATTCGTTGTCTAGGTCGGATGGACCTCGTCCCGAAGCGCATTTATCAATGGCCATAACTCGTTAAAATGGAAAATAACAACATGCAACCCAAAATCCATGCTAGAATCCTAGGAGATATGGTGATCTACTTTAATAACATGGATATCTTTCTGTTGATCCACAATGAAAACTTCAAAGCAGGCCCTGAGAGTTCTTTATGTGTCAGAGGATTGGGCCCTGGCTTGATGGCATCTGTGAAGGAATTTGGTTGGGATGAGGAGGACACACCCCAACCTTTAGCTCCTCTTCTTATTCTTGGTACAAGATAAATCGAGGCATCCTTGGTTATGCCATACTTGCTAAGAGACTTTTGATCCTGAAGCTGTCGTCCTTCGTGAAGGAGCCATATATTTTCATATGGGATTCTTACCCTTTCTTGTAGTCTGGCTGTGAGTGAGGAGACGAGATCTAAGGCTTTGACCTGCAAACAGAAGGATCCCCCTGTGATTGGTCTCACAAAGACTGTGAAATGGTCCATTTCTAGGTTGAAAGGACCCACATATGGATGAAGGTTTTTAGGCACAATATATTGATTTTTATGAAGCCCATCCCTAGATCTCAAAGACTAGACTTCATGATCTTTGGTGCAAAAATCATTATTCCTTCCACAAGCGAGAAGCTTCAAATTCCATTGGGATCGTGCCACAAGTGACCCCATAACATTTCCATTGTCGACTAGGAGACTATCCATAGTAAATCCCTCGACTTCCCATTGTTCTAGAGTGATTATTCCCTAAGAGATTCCCCCTCCATGGATAAACGAGGGCTTCTTGCCACTCCCACTCCCATCATCGTCGTTGTTGTGGTTGATCATCTTGTGCCAAAGTAGATCTGGCTTGCAAAACCCTAACAAAGCGACTTTGTAGAGCTTATGAAATTTAAATTTAATTATCATTCCTATTTGATATATATTGAATTGCTCCATAAATTACATTTGCTCTATAGCAGAAAGGACATTATCTTTTTTTTTTTTAAATCATGTTCTTTCAAATATGACTTGGCTTGTAAAATGCATTTTTAAAAATTTTGTCATCATCAATTTAAGTTTCGAGACACCCTTGAAATGATGTTGTTCCTGTGATATATCTGTGTTGAATACTGATGTAAAATTCCGATCCTTTTTATAACAAGATTCAAGTTTGATATTATAGGTTGAACATTTGGGTAGGATGTTATTCTAAAAAGCATATGTTTTTCTTTTAGGTTGAATTTCATTCTAGACATAGTTAGAAATATATATCTCTGTAGACTAGAAGAATAGAATTGAATGATATTTGCTTCCAATTTATTTTGTTTAGGCACTTTCAAGAAAGAATGGAGGTCATTTAGGGCTTTAACAAGATAGCTTGATTGCTCTTTTCGTATTGCCACTGAGAACAACAATACTGGACAAAGAAAGTTAGTAACTCAAACCACAAAATAGTTAAAGGTAGGCATACTATCTACGACCCAAATAAATTAAAAGGTAGGTGTTGTCGCTTGAAGTGTACACCTAAGGCACAACGCTCTGAACATGGGCAGTCACTCTAAATCCCTATTTACTCCATTTAGATTCTCTCCTAGCTAAGTCAGGGGGGGTAGTCCCTAAGAATGATAAATGAAGGAAAACTTGTTGCAACAAGTCTAGAAGATTTAAGGGCAAGGCAATTATTATTAGAGTAAATTGATTGTTAATTAGAGCATGATTTAAGAGTTTATGAGCAATGTTTTAAAATGGATTCAATTAGGATCAATGGGGCAAATATAAGATTAAATATGATAAACCATTGCCTTTACAATGCTCAATGGAAATTTAGAGACTTGCAAGTAAATAGATGTTCAAGTTACAATAACAACAATGCTGAAGAAGTGTTAGCGCAAAAGAAATGACACTGTCAAATATGAGCAGATAAAAATAATTTGCACAACAGAAATAAAATGTACTTTCAAGGAAATGCTCAAGATAAGAATGACAGTGTAAATAAACAGTGAGCAATATAATAAAAAGTGAGTACGAGGACAACGATACAATATTCAATGTTTTAAAACTTCGACTCGGGTTTAGAACCGACCGAGGGTTGGCTCTGATTCATACTCCGACTCGGTATCGATTCGACCGGTTTGATTTCAATGACTTGGTTGTTGTAAAAAGTACATTAAATATTTATTTTTTTATGAAAAACATAATTTTAAAGATTTTGATTCATGTTTCCAAACACAAAGCATTAGAATATAGAGAGAAGACAACATATGATCAAATTAGGCTCATGAATATATCCATTATATCAAAATGGCACCTAATGCACTGTCCAATATATACATGATATAGAGATCAAAACAAAAACACATAACCAAAGGAGGCTCTAAATGGCCTCTACAACAAAAGTAAACTGTAAAACATCACTAATCACCAGTACTACTGGCTATTACTAGAGAAGCCAACATCATTTGGCTCTAACTCTAAATTAGATTCAGATAGGGAAACCCATGGCTCCTTCTCCTCATCACCATCTCCATCTGTACAAGTAGTAGCACTAGCAGCTGCATGCTGAGATAGATGAGATATGCGCTTCTGTCGTGGCTGAGTAGAGGAAGTGCCTGTAATTGGAGGACTTGGGCTGGGCCTGGTACAAGTGGATCTGCTTTCTACTGAACATTATGTTCAACATCAACTTCAGCTAATACCTCTCTCTGTAAATCCAAATCAATACCAAAATACTCATCAAAATCAAACTCTATTGGAGGACTCACCATTACCCAATCTGATGTTGGATCAATATCTTACAACACAATGGGATCTGTATCAGGTCTTTTGTTCAACAATTGGTAGCGTCTTAGTCGGAGGTTGTATTGGACATAGACTAGATCATTTAACCATTTTTGTTCCAAACAGTTTCTCTTCTTTGTGTGAATCCTCTCAAAGACAGACCAATTGCGCTCACACCTAGTAGCATTACAAGTTTGACTCAAAATACAGATTGTAAACTTCTGCAATTGAGGACAATGGCTATCAAATGCCTCCCACGATTGTGCTGCAAAAGACATAGTTGTGTAATGAGTTAGCTCAACAAATTATATCCAACTTTCAAACTATAAACAATTTAACAAAATAAGAATTCGAAAATTGAAATTGTTTGTTTACCCGACTCATTTGTTTCCCTTGCAATCCTTGCTAGGTTCTTGCCAAAGGTATTTGTGGCTTTGCTAAAACAAGTGATCCGTTAGTGTACCTCCAACTGATCACTCTCCTTAGGGATCATTCGGTCAATGCAGTCATTCAATCCATATCTAACCTCCCCAGTCAAATCGTCTGGCTCCAGGGATTTATAATGATACCTTGGGTTTAGAAAAAACCCGACTGCATGTATAGGGCGATGGAGTTGATTGTTCCATCTTTCATTAATGATTGCCCAAATGGGCCCATACCTAGCCACTCTATCCTTGTATACTGCCTTTATTTGTTCCTTTGCTTGATCCATAGCCTCATAAATGAAGCCCATAGCCAATCTTCCCCATCCACCAACCACAACACCTTAACTAGTGGCTCAACAACCTTCACAATTTCTGCTGCCTTTTTCCAAAATATTTCTTCATTAACTTTCTTTTTCACATCTTTGCCATCCTCTTTAGACCATTGACATTCATTCCATTCATCACTGGAAAACACCCTTTGCAAGTTTCTATGTTGGGAAAGCATATATTGCAATGTTAAAACATGAGTTGCAAATTGAGTGATTGCATGGCTAATAATATTCTTGACCCCCTGTGTGTTTCCTCATCAAACTCAAAATCCATGAGTGATTGTAGATGTATTTTGTTATGCTTTTGGCATGCTCTATAGTGTTTTTGACCCAATCTATTTTGCCAATATCCTCGAGCATGAAGTGTATGGAATGTGCAACACATGTGGTCTAAAAGATGGTTTTGTGTTTTTCCTCTAACATTTTACCAACAAGAACATAGTTAGAGGCATTATCTGTGATGATTTGAACAACATTAGCCACCCTCTTCAACAACCTCATCCAAAAGATGAAACAAGAAGTGTGCATCTTTCACCCTATCAGATGCATCAACTGATTTTAGAAACATGGTTCCCTGTGGGCAGAAATAAGAAAGTTTATGATGGTATGATTCCTTTGATCAGTCCATCCATCTGACATGATGGTACATCCTGTTTTTGCCCATGAGCTTTTGAAATCTTTCAAATATTCATCAATGGAGGAAACTTCTTTTCACAAAAGAGATCCCCTTAACTCATGCATAGTTGGGCCTTTGAAGCCCTTTCCAGCAACAAATATGGCATCAAACATAGGTTCATAATATGGTGAACGAGAAGCATTGAAGGGGATATCAGATTCATACCACCATATAGCTATGTAATCACAAGCAATCTCTCTCAATTCGTTCTTCCAATGGTCATCTAAAGTGGGTTGCATATGACTTCTACTAGCTTGAGGATCATGTGCATTTGATGGAGAGAAGGGTGTGAAATAACTTTTAATAACACCCCTTTTTCATTTTACGCTTAACCTTTTCTTGAATAGACTCCAAAGAGGGAGGAACATAGCAAAATGGGTTGGATGCATCAGTGCAAGGGATAGATGAAGAGCCCTCATAATCAAAATTGGGGTTGGTCATATTCCCTCATAATTTTGTCTATTGAACCCTCCCTCAGGTTCACCATGTTCCCATATAGGGTTGAAATTTCTTGGCATTTTTAGTCTTCAATGTAATGATTGATCTTAGGGCACAACATAAATTTGAAAAAATTAAAATCAACATTTTTAGATTCAAAATACAAAAAAATTGCATAAAAAAGGACAAATATAAAATTTACATAAATGGTAGATATCCCATCGTCTCAAAAGAATTTAAAGAAAAGGAAGTTTAAATATATTTTTTTATTTATTAGTTTATCTATATATATATAATATATATATATGTTTTATTATTTAATTTATATTTTTGTTTCGTGGGTGTATATGTCTAGAGGAATCAACAAATGGGTTGTCTCGTACTCGCATGACGCTGGGTTGATTCAATTCACTACCACTATAACCTCTAGGTGAACCATGCCGCCCCTAGCATGCAGCCACACCATTATTATACATGTATATTTTTTATTTGTTTCTTGTAAAGATATCAGAGTGACTGATGATATATTTATATTTACTATTAATATTATTATATTTTTTCATGGAAATGGTTAAAATACATATTAAAAGGGGGTTGTGGTTGTGCCACGTAATGATTACAAAAAAGAAGGAAAGCTTGTGCCCTACATACAAAATTAATGCAAATGAACATGTTTTCTCATGGCTTTTAGGATTACAAAAAAGGCCTACTAGAAATTGCCAACGACATTAGCTGACAAATTGATGAAGAAAAACAATTAAACTTATAACTACATCTTAAGACATAAAATAAAACAGACATTGAAATCATGGCTTATGTTGTTCCTCTTAAATTCTCTGTTGTTCTCAACCTTTTCCTCATGCTCCCAATAGGTCAACTCTTTGTTTTTTTCATTTAAATGAGCATTGATTTGCATGGAGGCTAAAGATGCCCAAGAGGAGTATTACGCTGAAGAAGAGTTACATTGATTGGGGGGGAGCAAAACTAGATTTAGGATACCTAGATGGGACCTCCTCCTTTGAAGCAGTGGTTTAATGGAGTCAACTTGTAATGAAATCTTCATATTTTTTATGAGTTAAGTGCTAGAAATCATTTACCTCTTTTCTATGATCTAGATTGCTTTGTTGTGTCAATTGCATAGGTGTACCGTGTATCTTGCAGATATGCAATAATTTCTTTTCCATCTCTTCTTGTTAATGATCTGATTTGATGTGGGGGCTAATAACGACATAATGTACCTCACCTACCTTCTCCATACAATACTGAACCCTTTGCTTCAATTTTTTAATTTTTCATTCAAGATACTTGCTGCACGCACAATGCACCATTGCTCTCCAACTATTGGGTTCGATAGAAGGTTTTGCCTTACCTTGTTGCTACACCCAACAGTTTCTAGAACCAACTCTTAGAACCAACCAAGCACTAACTAGAATTCATATAGTAGGGCTATACTTGGAAGTGGAGACCAAATAAACCAATCACCAATTGAAGTTAATTCACATGGCTATAGATTTGAAACACTCTCCTATAGATAGGAGAGGTGCAATCTCAAAGTTGGGGAAGGAAAATGTGGTGATAGCTACGAGTTGCCTCGTGACCAAAAGAATACATGAATACTCAATCCAAACACTGCTTGAAAATCCCTTGAAAATTTTGAAATGGCTCTTGCCTTGAATTTGCGAGCCACATTAATTAACCATATAGAGTACCTGTGATACATATTAATTTGCATGTGAGAAGGAACAAAGAGTGCGTTGAGAATTCAATAGGGCAATGAATATGTTAATTCTCTTAACTTGATAACTGTTTGTGTTACCTTTTACTTGATTAGCTTTGTTCATTATTATTCCAATTTGCAATACATCAAACAACTACCAAAACAGTAAGAATAATGACATAGTATATAGGCTGCAAGCCAGGGCCAAAACCCCTCCTCTTGAGGGGAAAACTCGTAAATCTCTTCTTTATCTTTTAGATCTTTCAATTGATGAATACCCTCCAAGATCAGGTCTACCATGACCTCTTGTTGCAATTTCTTCGACCTCCTAGTAGATTCGAAATTTTGCTCCCCAACAACTGCTGTTGCCTCTCTAGAAGACTTCAATCTCCCTCTAATAGCCTTCCTTTTGACTTCGCTTGCTTTGACTTGTGTCCTTGGGCTAGTAGGACGCCTTAAGATACATTCACTTGTCTTCCCTTCTCTTCTCCTTCAAAATCGAACCCCAAAAGATCCAACACAAAAACCCTAACTTCGATCCTCCCAGAAGAATATATGAGGCCTAGAAACTTCGACTTCTTCGACTTCCTCTTCTTCGCACTTCCTTCTTCGACTTCTTCTTTTGCTCCTTCGCATAAGAGATGAGTGAGTGAGTGATCCAAATGGAGGACAAGTTCCTCTTATATATAGGCTTCTTCAAGGTTGGACATGGCTCTTCATGTAGGCCGGCTTGATAGCTCATTAGGCCGGCGTGATCTTGGAGTTATTTCGACACTTTAAAGACAATATTTTTTTCTTTACACTTAACAATGTGCCCATAGGGTCTTCAATATATGACAATGACTCTTATACCTAGGACAAACCCTAGAAGCACTCAATGGGTGCTTGACCTATAAAGTAAAAGAACTTGAACATGAAACACATGCTCCAATAATAATAATAATAATAATATTTTTCATTTTATATTTACAAGAAGATATTTCATACTTATGAAGACCGAACCTAGTTACACATTTTTCAACAGAGTGAAGTCCCACTGTTGTTCCATTGGCATCGAGAGAGGGCGATTTACATTGTAAGCACTTAAAACTGTTATTCTAGAGAGACCTTAATTTTTGTGGGGGGTAATGAAATGTTGCCCTCTCTGATTGCCTCCCCTCGGTTTTCTTGACAATCTACCAATTCATTTTGATGGTGAAGCACATGAAAAAAAGGATATTTTATCGACTTGCATAATCTCTTGACTGATCGTTCTCACAATTTGAGATAAGGAGTAGTTTAAACAATCTTTCTGAATTGCTCTAAATTATCATGTATTAGCTTATCACAATAAACTCATTTATTTGTTGGGTGTGTCAAATTCAAATTCTTGATTTCCTTTTGAGTCAAATATGACTCGCCTTTGTTGTTGCTGCCCCAATACTATTATTATTATTATTATTTTATGTGGATTATTTATATTATTATTATTATTATTTGATTTAATTTATTTTTTTGCCAAGACCTGCCCCATCAACGTACCTTATAGTGCACATCTCCCTCATATTGTGTTCCATGATGCCTTGGATTAAGTCAAAGAAATATTATAAAATGTTTAAAATGAAGCATGCAATTTCCAATGTGGAAATTATCAATGAGATGGAACAAACAACTCCATTGAGCTTTTCATGCGTCTAGGTATTTTTTAAACCCAAAACATTATAATGCATCCAACTTCTCATTAGGTAACAAGCTAATTGATAGATTATATAATTGCATAGAGCAAATTCACCCCAATGATGATAAATAGGATGTGATACACTTACAGTTATTGTATTATATGACACCCTTCGGTTATTTTCATTGAGGGTTGGCCATTTGATGAACAAAAGGCCTTTTAGGTATATCATTTTTATTTATAACTTGAAATCTCACACCCTAATGATGGATCTCAAGGTGGACCAATGCCATTTAATGATAATGCTTATGGTGATGAATCCTTTTAGGTATATAATTTTTATTTATAACTTGAAATCTCACACCCTAATGATGAATCTCAAGGTGGACCAATGCCATTTAATGATAATGCTTATGGTGATGAACAAGTGCGCTATAACGAACAAAGTTCGTATACTCAGAGGAATGCTCTGATACCAATGTAATGAACAAGGTTCGTATATGCAACAATAATCTTCAGACTACATCGAAGACAAAGACTTCCATTGTATGACAAGTAATTATATATAAAATTAATTGAATACAAGTGAGATGATTACAAATGAGGGTGAGGGTCTGCATATATACCTAGGGAGGTACCTCTTCACAAACGGTCATGCCCTTAGAGATATGCCTTTTCAATACTAATTAATAATTACTAGTTAATTAATCATTATTATTTATATTTATATTATTTTATATATATTTTATTCATAACATTGCCTTTCTCTTCAGAAAGCTTTGTCCTCAAAGCCTTATTGCTTGACAAGGCGTCATCTGTATCTTTTAATCTTTTCTTATTTTTTGGAGTTCTTCGAATTGTCATCTTTGTTGATACATGATGATAGGATCCTTTTAGTGATAAACCTATTCTTTGCATTGAGAAGGGATTTGACCATCCTAAATCAATCTTTTGTGGAATCTTTCGGTTACTAGAAACTTGTGATGAACTGTTGTCACTGGACTGAATTGTGCAAACTTCAGTATTCTTTGGAACATAAGTTTGTTGTTTATTATCTGAGTCATATGGATTTGTAGATTGATTGAAGTGTCTGTTCTTGTGATTCAGATGCAAATAAGTTCTTTTTATTTGACCTTCCTTTAACATGTGTGCGGTAATTTCTTGACTGATTTAGGTACTGATGTAGTTGAGTTGGTTATAGAATCTTCACTTGGAATTTTCATCGTCTGAACTGCCACATTTGAATATGTTTTTACTTCAATTGATTGCTTAACTTCTTGAGTTGAGAAGTTGACTAGATCGGTGTTCGTTCATTTTTCTTCATCTTGGATTGTTACATTTGAAGATTTTGATGCTTCTTTTGCGATAAGTTCTTCAAATTTGTTCTTTAATGATTTTTTATCATTTTTAAGTTTATTAATTTGATTGAGTAGATTTTGATTATGGTTTTTGAGACGTAAGAGTTTTTTAGTTCGTGCTTCATCATTCTTATTTTCAATGTTTTGATGTTTAAGCTTCTCATCTTTTAGATCTCTGATTTGTTCTAATAACTTTTGATTAAGGTTTTTTAAGCACAAATTTTCTTCTCTCTGAGATAGGTTTTCGTTTGAATATCTTCTTGAGATATTCTTTCTCTTCTAGTTTTTCTTTGTAATTTGGGATTTCTTGACCTTCTCGAGTAATTGTTGACTATGATCTCTTAGATGCCATATTTCTTTGTTACTTTTTGTTGATTCTTCGTAAAATCGATCTTCAAGATCCTTATAATTCTTTTTAGATGCCGCATTTTTTTGTTGAAGTTCTACGAGCTCTTCTTTTAATCTTTTAATTTGTGTATGTGGATTACCTTAATATTCTTCCAAGATAAACAATTTTCTACATGTTGGACAAAATATTGTGCGATTTTTAAAAATTGATGAATACTCATATTCTGTTCGACAAAACAAAAATCGATGAATGCACATATTCAGTTCGACAAAACAAACATTTGGTCCAAAACGTAGAATTATGTATGGAATACATAACTCCATTCATTTTTGAATTAGACTCCAAATTTCCCTTCTCTTCAAAGATGGATTCCATTACCATAATATTTTACCTTCAATATTTTATTATATAGGTATTATTTTTATAATACCTTTCTCCTTTATATACTTTTGCACTTCTTTATAATCTCTCTCTCTCTCTCTCTCTTTTTTTTTACTTTAGTAATCTTTTTTTCTTTCCTTTCTTTTATACCCACCTATCCACCTTGGATATCGATGCTTGACTTTTACTTGAACTCTTATTTTATTATTTACTTATCTTTCAATATTGCAATGCCTCTCAATATTTACTGATAGCACCTTCGAATAGATTAATTTAATTTGTACTCGAAACGTATTTGTTTGTTTGTTTCCAAGCCTCATAACTTATGCTAGCCGCAATGGCTTGATTAATTAATTGATCATTGAATCTGTGGAAGATTACAACACTTGAAACGAAACTTCTGGAAATTAATAATAGTTTCCACCAAAATAATACCGTCTGCTTATTGAAATAGTGGCCTACTGAACATGAATGATGAAGAGACGACAACAGATAGGATTGCGGTTGAGGACACAAAAAGTTAGTGGTACTGTGTCTACAAGCAGTGCAATAGTGAGGGTACTGCGTCTGTCAGGTGGAGTAGTGTGGTGGGGAAACAGGACGAGCAACGACGACTTGGTGGTGGTAGATGGACCTATGTGACGGGTAGTGGACACGAAGTAGTGGTGGCGGCAGATGGCTTGGAAAATGGTTGGTCAGGGTGGAGCAAACTGCTGCGAAGGCCGTCCGCTTCAACACGTTTGTAGGCTGCAGTGACTGTGGTGCCTCAGGAATGTTGCGGCCGCGACTGTGTAGCTATCCAATCATTTTTTTTATATTTTTTTTTTCTATATCATTTTTTTATTATTTTGTAATTTTCTATATATATATATTTTAACTTTATTTTTCAATTTTTTTTAATATATATTTTTTATAAGTATATAATTTTCTGTTTGTTTGTTTGTTTGTTTGTTTCTATAATATTTTTTTGTGTGTTTTTTTTTTTCTTTTTCTATTTCCTTCGTTTTTTTTTCTTTTCTTTATTCTTCTTTATATATATATATACACATATATATTTTATAGTTGTATATATATATATTTTAAATTAAGTGGCCAAAGGCCTAAATGGTGAAACCACCAGAATGGAGAATTTCCAAAACTTTGTAGTGAAAACGCTTCAATAATGACGACATCAACATTGACGTAGATATAATGGCCAAAGATCGGATCAAGCCGCTCTATGCAGCGGTTGAGCTGTCATAGGATTGAACGACTCTGATACCAATGTAATGAACAAAGTTCGTATACTCAGAGGAATGCTCTGATACCAATGTAACGAGCAAGGTTCGTATATGTAGCAATAATCTTCAGAATACTTCAAAGACAAAGACATCCATTGTAGGATAGGTAATTATATATAAAAATGTTTGAATACAAGTGAGATGATTACAAATGAGGGTGAGGCCCTGCATATATACTCAGGGAGGTATCTCTTCACAAACGGTCATGTCCTTAGAGATATGCCTTTTCAATACTAATTACTAGTTAATTAATCATTATTACAATTATCATTATTATTTTTATTTATATTATTTTATATATATTTTATTCATAACATGCCCCTTCAAAATTTTCCAAAGACATTCCAACACCATAATGTAAGAGAGCAAAGATGGGTGGTATTTATGATATGTTTGATGTGAAGGGTACCAAAGGTGTTGATATTGCAATCTCTTTTAAAGTAACTTGTTATTGTTATAACTTATTTTGAACAATTTGTCTGTTGTTTAAATGAACAAGTTATAAGCCACTTGGTTATGGAGCCAATGTGAACGCCTTAAGTCTAGTATTTGTGACTGTTATGGTGAGGAAGTTGGAAGAAATGTTAATGCTTTTGAATGATCAAGGATAAGAAAGAAGAGACGTATTTTTTGACCTCTTTCTCTAGCAACATTGTACTCATCGCTGTTCCTGTTCTCATTATTGTTGCTTTGCCCCTGAAATAAACACAATGTGGTTATTACAAAGATAACATAGACGTGCTTGTAAATATATATAGAAATGATTGAATACAGATTGATTGATGAAGTTACATGTGCCTTGTGATGATATATACCATTTACATTGATTGGTCATGAGCATGAACATATATGACCTTTTGTTTTCTAATTATTATTGTGTGTCTAGTTCATCTTTATTGAATCTTAGTTTATGTACATGACATGAATCTTAGGTTGCTTTTTCCTCAAAGCACATATAATAGGACTTTTCTACCACCGATCATGTCTTCTTGGGAAACATCTTTCTTTATCCTGCTGCAAGGGTTTTGCTTGGTTCTTGATTTGATGTTGAATGCTACAAGGTTCCTTTGTTGTGTGTGCATCATACTTAAGAATGTTTTCATCTGAATTGTTTAATGTGAAACCATGAGATTAATTTGTAAAATAATTCTGTCCTTGATTAAAGTGAGGAGTTTTGAGCTAATTTTCTGATGTTGTTGCATGTGTGTTTGTGTTTCTTTTCCTTTTTTTAACTTGTGAAGCACCTTGCTTGTAACACTAGGTTTCAAATCTCTACGATTTTTAATTTTGTCCCTGCTAATTAAATCCCATGAATTGTTCTTTTGTGATTCTGGCCTGAGTTCTATGCCATATCCCTCATATTGAGTGATAGGGCATAGAACTTTGTTGTTAGTTCCAATTTTTTTATATTTATAAAGAAATTTCATGGCATTTTCTACAACTTTGCTTTCCTATTTGCTAGCTCTTGTATTAGCGAGATCCTAGGTAGGATACACAAAAATGTCTGACCTGTTAGTGATATTGATGTCTACAAAGTTATGTGTGCTATGGGCTACAGACTTTTTAGTATTGTGACATTCCTAATTTTATGATTCATCTAAGTTCGAGTGTTCATAGGTTGTAGTATTTTTCCATCTACAAGTAGGAATATATGATTCTTTTTCATTTCTTGGGTCTTGAGTCTTATCAATGTTCCTTAGGTGAGGTGGAGTATCTCTGTTGAACTAGATGAAGTTTTGAAGCTCTCATTCTGAAGTGTTACCTGTGACACGATCCGATGAAGAAAACAAAAGATTGAAGCAGACTTCTTTGCAGACCTAATTGAAGACAATTTGAGGCACCTTATTCTGGAAATCTTGAAGGGTTAACTGTTGATTTTTGAGTAGCTTGGGAGGTACTCCAAGCCCTAAGGTTGAGGGTTTGGAGGGTGAAGCGCCACAAAAGTCATTTGTGGGCTTGGAACCCAAGGTTGGGGTTTTGCACCCATCGATGTTTGGGTCAAAACCATGAGGCATTTTATGCATGTGATGGATGGAGATGATAGAGGACGTTGAGGAGTATCCAACACAACAAGAATTGTCGAAATCTGAGTTGTAGAAGATGAGTTATGAATTTTTGAAGTTGAGAATGAATTTTTGGACAGTCAATTCATGTAGGCTTGAGGTGAATTAGTCCAGAAGACATGTCTCTTCATGGATGTATAAATAGAAGGTGAGAGGATTCATTTTAGCGCATCCAAATGTGTATCAATTCATAGATTTCTCTCTGAAATAGGCCGAGCTCAAGAGAAGGAGGACGAAGGTGTTTAGGTCTCTGTTTGGGTGAGTTTGACACCTGTGATTAGGCCGAGTTGCTATAGAAGGAAGGCCGCAGGCCTGAGGGAATATCTGGTAATGATTTATGTGATATTCTTCTCTGTTTGGGTCTGAATTCTGAGCAGGAGATAAAGTCGAAGTACTGTGGTAATTCTGGGCAAGTTTTTGTGTGGACAGACCCTTGATTGAGGCAACAAATTGGTACAGCAGGCTGAGTTTTGTTTCACCATTTTAGATAGGGCTGAAAGTGTGAACAGAGGGTTGGGGATTGGCTGTACAGCCAGCGTATAGGAGCAACTCAGCAAGGAAGTACAACCACAGCAGTGAAGGAGCTTAGGTGGCGGATTGGGAGGGCTGATGTGGAGTTCTATCGTTCCCTAACCAGACCACAGAAATACAACAGTGCTCAACCCATGAAGGTATGTACTTGTTAATGAGATAGTGTTGAGTTGGTTGCTAGTTGGATGGTCCATATTTGGACAGTTGTAGCAGCCTGTAGGAGTCGTGTTGAGGTTGACTTGGGTGGTTGGAAACCTCAACACGGAGCAGATCCTACAGTGATTGTATTGGGCATCATTGGATTGGTGGAAGGTAGCATGTTGATGGCCCAAAGTATCCCTTGACAAGCAGTCATAACGAGAGCTTGACAGCTGAAGGTTGGGTGAAGGATTGAGCCTAATGTGTAGCTCTTTGATGGACAAAAGAAGCTACTAGATTGGTAGATTGGAGCTCAGGTGTTGGCCAACCTAGAAGAGCAGATTGGATAAGCTTGTGTTCATTGAAGCAGAAGTGACTTGCAGCAGTGATAGGTGGCAACCCTCCTGGAGGCTCTATGTGTTGTCCTTTGATGGACTAAGGGGCAGCTAGAGAGCAGAATGGGAGCAAAGGACCGACAAGACGAGATATGACATAGAGACTGCAACGAGATTGTCATTGTATCTTGTATTCTTGTACTTGTGGATAATTGAGGGCCATTATCCCTTGTATGGGAGCCCTAGACAATTGTATTATATGTTGATTAATATAACGAAGTTGGGTTGAAATTTGTAAAATGTTGTCTATATTTGTGCATGTGTGATTTATTGCTTTATATTGTTCTGCTATGCAAAGTAGCTTTGTTGAGATTCTTGGTTTGGTAGCATCAAAGATTCTAAGATTCTATCTTAGACCCAAGATCGTGGAAATTCAACATGGTACCAAAGGGTGTCTGAGCTACTTTGGAGGACAATGAATCAGAGTGTGCACAACAAAGTACAACAATGAATTAGAGTGTGCACAACAAAGTACAACTTTAAGAGGGAGTTGGTCACATTGTAGGTGAAGGGTTCACTACAATGTCGAAGTTGCAGGCTGGTCTCTAGTATGAGGACAGGTTGGAGGGGTTTCCCAACTATAGACCATGGAAGGAAAGGATCAAGTTGGTCTTGTAGGTCAATAGGATTTGGGAGTTCGCTGAGAAAGCCATCAAGAAGCCAACCAACCCAAAGGAGCTGGAAGTGTACGAGGATTTGGATACGAAGGCGAGATTGATCATCCTTGATGGTTTGAAGGATCCCCTAATACCTCATTTGTCCAAGAACAACACTGCACATGAGATGTGGATGACTCATCAAAATTTGTTCTAGAATAAGAATTAGAATAAGGTATAGGATGGACTTCGTATCTGACGAGATTGTCTCATGTCAAAGATGAGTTTGTTGTTGTTGGTGTGGCTATTTCAGATTTTGATATGGTGAGGATTGCTTTGAAAGGGTTCACCGAGGAATGGAAGCCCTTCATTAAAGGGATCGTTGCCCGAGAGAAGTTGCCAAACTGGAATAGGCTGTGGGATGACGTCATTTAGGAATAGTTGCGAGATGAGGATCTTCATCCGAAGAAGAGGGCTTCAGATGATGACATGGCACTTGTAGCACGAATGAATGGTGAGCAGAAGGAGGACTTGAGTAAAGTCAAGTGTTTCAACTATGGCGAGATGGATCATTTTTCGTCGAGATGTCCGATGAAGAAGGGAGATGACGAGAAGAAGAAAGGGAAGCGGGTCGTCAGTGTTGCCACTTCTGCTGAGATAGATGCTTTCCCCAGGAGATTGGAGGAGGAGGACTTTGATATGATCTCTCATTTCTCGCAGGGTATCAATGAGGATGGATGGTATGTGGACAGTGGTGTGTTGAAACATATAATAGGGTCACAGGAGGTTTTTGAGACTCTAGCTGAATGGGATTCAAGTTGCACATGGTGTTGGGCGACAAGAGTCAGAAGGAGATCTGAGGATCGAGAGTTGTGCCATTCAGGATGGAGACAGGATGAGTGATGTGGGTCCAGGATGTACTGTTTGTACCAGGACTCAGATATAGTGTGATATTTGTCTCGATGATTGAGAAGAAGGGGTTTGAGGTCTTGTTCCAGGATGGGAAGGCAAGATTCAGACTGAGAGGCTATAGCTCCACAGGTATTGTGCTTGGAGTTACAGAGCATGGTCTATACATGCTGACGAACAAGCTTATGGATCATGGGAAGAAGAAGCAAGCGGACCAAGTGCAGGTTCAGAGAAGTAGATGCAGGTGTAGGCTTCAGAGGTACAGGTACAGGTTCCAGAGAAGAAGGTCCAGGTACCAGAGGCTTAGAGGGAGTCAAGTTTTAGCGGGAGCTTGCATATTCAGAGGGAGACTTTGCAACCCAAGAAGAGCGCATGGTCAGTGGGGAGCAAGGGTGCTCCTATAGCTGCCAAGAAGGAATCATGGAGAGAGTGGAAGACATTTTAAGAGAAGAAGAAGAAGAAGAAGGATGCTTCTAGTGATAGCGACACTTCTGAGAGAGGCGTAGTTCACGCTACAGGGATCACTGCAATTGTGAGTGCCAAGAGTTGGCGAGTGTTGCGAGCAGTGATGATGACGATGAGTTACTTCCTAGTCTTGGAAGTACCTCCCTCTCTAAGAGGGAGTGTTGATTTTTAAGTAGCTTGTGAGGTACTCCAAGCCCTAGTGTTCGAGGTTTGGAGGGTGAAGCGCCACAAAAGTTATTTGTGGGCTTGGAACCCAAGGTTGGGGTTTTGCACCTATTGATGTTTGGGTCAAAACCATGAGGCATTTTCTGCATGTGATGGATGGAGATGATAGAGGACGTTGTGGAGAATCCAATGCAACAAGAATCGTCGAAATCCGAGTTGTAGAAGATGAGTTGTGAATTTTTGAAGTTAACGATGAATTTTTGGACATTCAAGTCATGTATGCTTGGGGCAATTTAGTCCAAAAGACATGTCTCTTTATGGATTCATTGAGCCCTTCTTTTTGTGTATAAATAGAAGGTGAGAGGATTCATTTTAGAGCATCCAAATGTGCATCAACTCATAGATTTCTCTCTGAAATAGGCCAAGCTCGAAGGTGTTTAGGTCTCTGTTTGGGTGAGTTTGACACTTGTGATTAGGTTGAGTTGCTAGAGGAGGAAGGTCGCAGGCCTGAGGGCAAATCAGGGCATGATTTATGTGATATTCTTCTTTGTTTGGGTCTGAATTCTCAGTAGGAGATAAGGCCGAAGTATTGTGGTAATTCTGGGCAAGTTTTTGTGTGGACAAACCCTTGATTGAGGTAGCAAATTGGTACAACAGGTTGAGTTCTGTTTCACTATTTTTTGAGAGGGCCAGAAGTGTGAACAAAAGCTGGGGAGTGGCCATATAACCAACGTATAGGAGCATCTCATCAAGGAAGGACAGTCCCAACAGTGAAGGAGCTTAGGTGGCAGATTGGGAGGGTTGACGTGGAGTTCTATTGTGCCCTAACCAGACCACAAAACTACAACAATGTTCAACCCATGAAGGTATGTACTTGTTAATGAGATAGTGTTGAGTTGGTTGCTAATTGGATGGTCCATGTTTGGATTAGGAGATAAGGCTGAAGTACTGTGGTAATTCTGGGCAAGTTTTTGTGTGGACAGACCCTTGATTGAGGCAACAAATTGGTACAATAGGCCGAGTTCTGTTTCACCATTTCGGGGAGGGTCGAAAGTGTGAACAGAGGGTTGGGGAGTGGCCTTATAGCCAGCGTATAGAAGCAATCCATCAAGGAAAATACAACCACAACAGGGAAGGAGCTTAGGTGGTAGATTGGGAGGGCTGACATGGAGTTCTATTGTGCCCTAACCGGACCACAAAACTACAACAATGTTCAACCCATGAAGGTATGTACTTGTTAATGAGATAGTGTTGAGTTGGTTTCTAGTTGGATGGTCCATGTTTGGACAGTTGTAGCAGCGTGTAGGAGCCATGTGTTGAGGTTGACTTAGATGGTTGGAAACCTCAACAAGGAGTAGATCCTACACTGATTATATTGGGAATCGTTGGACTAGTGGAGGGCAGTGTGTTGATGGCCCAAAGTAGCCCTTGATAAGTAGTCATAACGAGAGCTTGACATCTGAAGGTTGGGTGAAGGATTGAGCCAAATGTGTAGCTCTTTGGTGGACAAAAGAAGCTACTAGATTGGTAGATTGAAGCTCATGTATTGGCCAGCCTAGTAGAGCAGATTGGATAAGCCCGTGTTCATTGAAGCATGAGTGACTTGCTACAGTGATAGGTGGTAGTCCTCTTGGAGCCTCTATGTGTTGTCCTTTGATGGACTAAGGGGTAACTAGAGATTGGAACGGGAGCAAAGGACTGGCAGGATGAGATAGGACATAGAGACTGCAACGAGATTGTCATTGTATCTTGTATTCTTGTACTTATGGATAATTGAGGGCCATTACCCCTTGTATGGGAACCCTAGACAATTGTATTATATGTTGATTAATATAATGGAGTTGGGTTGAAATTTGTAAAAAGTTGTCTATATTTGTGCATGTGTGATTTACTACTTTATATTGTTTCATTGTGCAAAGTAGCTTTGTAGAGATTCTTGGTTTGGTAGCGCCAACGATTCGTGGAAATTCAACATTGACTTGATATTTGGAGAGTTATCATCTAGTTACTATTGGTCAGTTTGATTATGACTTGGATTTATCTTGTTGAAATAGATTCTATAAGGAAATAATTGCTAGGTTTTCCCCTTGTGGGTTTTGCCTTAGCCATTGGCCTAATCTTTGGTGTCTATTGTCTCTTTTGTACTATGATCTTTACTTTCTGTATGCTTTTAGATGTATAATTGCTTGATGACATAACTAAACAAAGTAAATGTTGAAAGGAAATTTATATATCAGTCACAAGTAATTATCATGATAAAAAATTATAGTTTCCACTCAAATTTCGACATGGTTTCAGAGCTAGTTTCGAGAAGCAGTCTGTAATGAAGTCCAAATCAACTCTTCGGTGGTCCAAATTATTCCTGTGAAGAAGTTTGAAGGTTTCCCAAGTTAAGGAACAAATCCTCTCTTTGATCCGAGTAATATCTGAAGTAATCCAAACTAATTAAATGATAAACCTATGCAATGTGATAAGTATTAATCTCCTATTCCCTATGAATACCTTTGTAACAAATCTGAACCTCTGTGGAATTGTGCTAAACTTCTGTGAAACAATTATTAACCGATGCTACAATGAAAGAGGAGGACTAGTCCAATTCAAGCTGGTTTGACTAAGGAAAAGTTACTTATATTGTGCATCCTCTATCACCATAGTTTTGGGCAGTCAAACATTGGATGACAAGTTACCTAGAAGAGGCTTGTTTCATCTCTTTTTTGCATGAAGGTCAAGGCCATGATACCTCTGTTGTTGAAGGAGGATTGAGGGTCTTAGACTACTAATAAAGAAGGGCCGAAAGGCATGTTAAGGTGTAGGAAGAAGATCCATGTAACCTCAACATATGATGAAGGTAGGGAAAGGCTTCTACGTGATGATACAGGGTTGCTACAATATGAATATGAGGTTTGGAAAGTATAAGACTGGAGTTTTACGATTGGAGTGTAAGGTACGTTTGGAATCAAAAGAATACTTTGACAATATTCTTAGAGACCTTAGCTAAAGGAATCAATCATTTAAGCGCTTGCTCGAAACATTTTGTATCTAAGTTGTGATCATAAGAATACATTAAAAGTTTTGTTTATGCTTATTAAGGGGATGCCTAAAAGGTCGAGAACCTCTGTTTAAACCTTAAGGTTGCAATTCATTTGTTAAACATCCGAAATATCTTAGAAAAATTGCAAGGCAAGTCTCGACAAAATTCTAAGGAGTATTTTGCAAATGACATCATTTTTTAAAGAAAAACTTGATTGTTGATACTGATTAAAGGAATAAAGAGAAGAAGATACAAATCAATATGGCTTCTGGAATCATGGCAATTTCATAAAATCAAGAATTTATTTGTTGATATATGAGTAATAAGTCTAAAGATAGTTCTTAGTTGTGAATGGACAATCTCTTGAATGCATCAAGAAAGCTCGTATTTTCAAATTATAAATATTCAAATATTGCCACAATAGTTTGAGAGTATACTATTGGTTGAGGCAAGTTGCAGTAATGGTCTGATAGTAAAGGAGTTTTTTTTGATAAGCATAATTGTTAGAATTTTGAAAGTCTGCCACCTTACCCTTTTGTGATGAAGACAACTTATTAGAAGATATTTGCCTGACATCAAGGTGGGTCATCTTTGATTCTGAAACTTGAAGACCCTATCTAGACTTTTGGTTTTTGATTTGCAAAGAATGCAAAATCTAGGGTAATGAAACCCTAGGGCTTGTAGAGAAAAATCCTAGAGCTAGACCAAGATAGATGTTTTTGCTGAAAGAAGAAACCCTAACCCTAGTAAGGAATGCCATCATGATAACAATGTGAATGAAGCTGACAAAGTTGTAGATGGATGCATGAAGGCTAAAGATCAAGAGGGAGCTGACTTTCTTCTCAAAAGATAATTATTTTGTATCTCTCTTTTTGAGTTATTACCATTATTGTTTTTATTAGTAGTTAGTCTCTTGTGTTTATATCTCGTACTTGGTTGTAATTGTTCTTCCATGACCTCCTGTGAGGATTGCAGGTACATTGTAGAAGTTGCCAGGGTTTCGATAGTGTTTGGAAGAAGTGGAAGAACGAAGCAAAGCAAGAGGACTTTCTAGAATTGCTACTTGAAGGATATTGTACTAGATGAGACCCAAGTTTAGAGGGAGCGAGGAGTTTGAAGTATGCCTTGATTGTGCTTAAGAGAAGTCGAGATCTAGCATGTAGCAGATAACAACATGGTTTGAGAAGGTTCTCCTAGAAAGAGGGAGAGGATCATGTCAAGACGTTTGGCTCAGTTGATGATCTGATATGGCTTGTCTCTGACAAGGAGGACTCATATGTTAGAGGGAGTAGCCATGGAGAAGGTATTGCCTCTAGAGGGAGCCGTTAGAAAGCCCTGTTATGACCCTAGAGAAAGTTGACCTCAAATTCCTGGATGATGGGCTGTTAGTGTGAGAGGGAGCATTTGGTTTGGGTATCCAGAAAGCATTTGTGATCTAATGAAGGGATCATAATAGTCTATGGTCGAGCCAAGATTTGTCGCTCAACATGTGTTATTAGCATGGTATAGTTGGTCATGGATGTTTTAAGAAGTACAACTGTAGACTTAGCTTGGGCTTGTGGAGATTACTTGTCTCATTGAGAGGGAGAGCTAATGAGATGGACATTCTCCTCGTGTCTTCATGACCTTGGTTGGAGAATGGTTTGATATTCTCCTTGTGTCATCTTGACCTTGGTTGGAGAAGTTCTCCCTGTTTCATTTAGACCTTGGCTGGAGAATGGTTTGAAAGATTGGATAGCATTATGGACTGACATTGTTCTTGTGTCATGTACTTTGACTTGATTAGGAAGGTTATACCCGTGTCAAGTACGTATGCTTGATTAGGAAGAATGGTTCGGTTCACTGACATTCTTCCTATGTCATTGTATAATGACCTGATTAGCGCTGTAGTCCCTGTGTCACTTTGACCTGATTAGGAAGAATAGTCTTGTGGACAGACATTTTCTTATGTCATTGTATAGTGACCTGATTAGGGATGTAGTCCTTGTGTCACTTTGACTTGTATAGGAAAATGGGCTGACAAAGGATTGTCATTCTCTCTGTCATTGAATAATGACCTGATTAGGGAGTTTATCTGTGTCACTTTGACCTAGATTAGAGAGAGTGGTCCTAGAGGTTATAACTCCCAACATCGTGCTCTTATCTCTTTCTAGAGTGAGCTTGTTTTGCGTGGTGCTCAGATCTCTTTTTAGAGTGAGCTTGTTTACCAAACGATGCATTTGTGCCGTATGTCAGGGGTACTGTCTAGGTTATGGCGATGTGGTTGGCGTTGGCGATGATATTGATGATGATGCTTATCTTAACCTTGATAATCCTTCCTTATAAAATTGTCAACTTTAGAACACCTTGATAGTCATTATGAATACCTTCCTATTTAAGAGGGAGTGTTGAAGTTGTAACTAGGTTCGGTCTTCAAAATCATAACCTTGTAAAGAGTAAAAAAGAATGTATTTGAGTCAGAAGAAAAAGTTATTTTTATTATTTCCCATTTGGACATTAAAAAGAAAGAAAATTCATCTTTTATAACATATTTAGGTCTCTCCAAAATGCCTTTGTCGGCCCTACAAGAAGTCATGTCGACTTGCCTATGGACACACCCATTCGCTCTTGATGAAGACTATTTATAGGTCATTTCGTCTCCCTCCAAAAGACGCAATGCAAGAGAAGATACATGTATGGAAGCATACAAAAATCTGAGGCTACATATCTTTGTTGTAGACAGCAAAGTTTGAGGAAGCATCTCTGTTGAACTAGATGAATATCTGAGGCTCTCATTTTGAAGTGTTACCTGTGATAGGATCTGATGAGGAAAACGAAATTCGACCCTTCCTGAAGGTTGAAGAAGACTCCTTTGCAGACCTAATTGACGATAATTTGAGGCACCTTATTTTGGAAATCTTGAGAGGCTGACTTGGCATTTGGAGAGTAATCATCTAGTTATCACTGGTAAGTTTGTTTATGACTTGGATTTCTCTTGTTGACAAAGATGCTATAAGGAAAGGATTGTTAGGTTTTCCCCTTGTGGGTTTGCCTTAGCCATTGGCCTAATTTCTATTGTCTATTGTCTCTTGTGTACTATGCTCTTTACTTTCTATATGTTTTTAAATGTATAATTGCTTGTTGACATAACTAAACAAAGTAAATGTTGAAAGGAGATTTTTATATCAGTCACTAGTAATTATCATGATAAAAAATTCTAGTTTCGACTTGAATTTCAACAATTGGATGGGCCCCCGTTGATTGTTGGTGGTTCTTGGGTCAATTTTGATGGGCTTGCATGAAGGGAGCCACATGAGCGAAAATTAATAGTTGGAGATGGATGACATGAGTGGTGGCATTATGTTGGTGGTTGAATCAAAGGGCAATGGTTGGTGGTTGTGTTAGATTGGACGTGAGGTGTTTAATAATGGTATAATGGAATCCAAATTTGTGGGTGGTTGAATCAAAGTGCAATGGCTAGTGGTTGTGTTAGATTGAAGGTGAGGTGTTTAATAATTGCCATGGTGAATATGATGGATATGTGCTCATGGCTTGATTGTTGGCTTTGATAGGAATTATGTGTAAATCATCACAAAACACTTGTAACTAGTGCAACATTGGCCATAACTGGTGGAGCTAATCCATTGGGCTTGTATAGTAGTGAAGCTCTTATACCTTCATTATTCAAATCAAATCATTTGGCTAGTTCCATTCTAGTAGTCGATTCTTTCAAATCCCCTTAGGAGAGGCACAATAATCTACATTGATGAGCTTGAATCCAAATTCTATGACAACACGATGCTCCTTGCTGCAAATGATAAAACCCTAGCACTCCTCTCCACATTCGCTAAAGCTTCCACACCCATCAACACTCAATAGTTGACCACCTTACTACTTCATTTAGGTATTTTCTTAAGTTGATGAATTTATTTATTTCCTCTGCTTGAATAGTTGCCACCATCTCGTTTGGTCATAGTCCACAAAGATAATTATATTCTTAATATAGGGTTTCTTGTTTTTTAGCAATAGTTTTTTCACAAAAATTGCTTGCTTAATTTTTGAAGACCCTTGTTACTAACCACTGCAATGGTGCCCTTGATTTCAAATTAAGGTTAACGATTCAAGGCTTAATTTAATAGAATCGTATTAATTTTATCAACATTGAATAGTTGACCTTTATATTTCATGGGCTTGGGAGACCCCCCACCTTCAAACATATGATCATGACCGATGGTTGTGGGACCACATGGCTGGCTCAGGTGGCAGAGAAATGGCACAACGAGCTAGTTGGTGGCTGCAAGGGGCTGTCAATTGAGGACTATCATGGAGAAATTTTTCTCCTAGGGATAACACCCACAAAGTGGTGGGTAACATTTGGCTTCAACTGGGACATGATCTCTCAGAAATGTGGGCAAAGCTACTCGAATGGGAGGTCATGAGAACCAACAATCTCTTGGTTACCATAGACCTGTTACCTGCACATATCAAAGACTAAACCCACAAGGAAACATGTTTCTATGGTGTCTTATGATCACCCATTCTTAATATTAGGCATTAAAATCAACAAAAAAATAAAATATGCAAATTTTTATCTAAATGCAGCTAATCTACCTTGAGAAATATCATATGATGTTAACTCTAATGCGAAAATCAGCATGAAATGCATATAGTTCGTCGTTGAGTTTAACAATGTAATAATAGTCCTCCCCAACTTTCCCATGAATCTTGATAGGCATTGGGTCTTTATTGACCAATCTCAAGTCCCTAACATTATACTCCTTTTTAGGCTCCCACTTTTTGCTTGTTCTGTGATTTGGCCGTTTGATAATGTAGATTTCTTGTGAAGGGAGAATATAACATGGGTTCTCGATGTCATGTGTCTCATAGTATGGGACTGGTCCAGGCTCAATCACAAGAGAAGGGTAGATAGGCTCCCTATAGAGGACAAAAGGGGTTCCATCAGTTTATGGGATAGTAGCATATGACAAGTCCATTTGGACATGGCGTCCAATAATGGCTCCTCATTTCCTAGATAAGAGCATCCGCCATACATTAGGAATATCTATGACCACAACATCCATGAGAAGTGATATATCAGGATTCCTAGGCAAAGATACCTTAAGGTCTTTTATGAGACCTTCCACCTCCATGGGCGTAGAATTAAAACCACACACCTTTCTATATGACCGCGTGATGTTGAAACCCAATTGCTTCATGACTTTTAGAGGCACGATGTTTGCGGAAGCCCCCAGTCTAACATACAATTATGTAATAGGAGGTTGTTCATAGCCAAAGTGAGCATAAATGGCTCACACCCAGGGTTTCAATCAGGAATATGAATGTTTTGCAAGTCTTCGGGCAATTCTTCCTCTTCAAAACCTAGGGATTTCTTAATTTGTTGTTGTTGTTCAAGAAGTTTCACAATCTCTTTCAAAGGAACGAGTATAGTTATTTTCCCTATAGTAGTCCCTATGGCAATGATAACTCCAGTGTCTTTGCCCCTCTCTTTCTTCTTGAGGCTCTCTTTCCTTGGGGGATCCTTTTTTGGATTGGCTTTAGTTTTGGGATCCTTTTTAGGAGGAATTTTAGGGAGAGTTTCTTTAGAAGTGGCTTGCTCAGGAAATGACTCATCTTTATTGGGTTCCTTAGAGCTTGTGGGGTTCTTATTGTTGTCCTTTCGTGAATATTGGACTCCTTTGAATCTTCCATTATCATCAACGTTAAGAATGGGCTCCTCTTCTTCTGTAATGGTGACCTCGCTAATGGGAGGATGTGTGTATGAACCTCCCAACAAAATGTTGAAGATGTTAAATTTTACTAGGTTAGCCTGCTCAACTCCTTCCTCATCATCACTCATCACTCATCCCTTTCACTTTGCTCATCTTCAGAAGATGATTCTTGCTCCATTGCATTAGTTGGAGCCAAAGTGTTTGGGACTCGAGATGAGCTTAGCTTATCTTCTTCATCTTGCTTCTTAAGAAAGGGCTTTCCTTTTGGGATGTAACTAGATGTTTGGGCCCTTTCCAAGGTAGTGATTTTGTTCATGATGACCTTGTCACATGATTTCATCATCTGCAAAGGCTTAGATGATAGTAAAATGATGCCACATCATCATAGAGGTCCTGGGTCATATGCCAAGTGTATAATGTGACTGTGTGGCCGATTGGGCATGGTGATCCAGGTGCATCTTCTTCGTGCAACAGGTGAACCATAATCGATCTCTGAATGACTCTGGGGATCCATGGAATGGTACCTACTGCTGTGGAGGCCCATGGCTCTCTACACTCACCCTATATGTGCCAATGTAGCCCTGGAGGATTAGGACCCCGTATAGGGAGAGCAAACCCTAAATGGAGACTATTTGCAATCCTGGATAAGATCCAATGCGTCCCGTACCTTCCAGCGTATCAAGTCATTAAAACAATCAAGTAAAATAATTTACAAATCATGGAAAACAAGTGGGCCCTTTATAATGGCATGCCCTTCCATAATGGGATTTCATATGTGCTAATGTCCCCCAACTCTAAAGGGGGTTAGCCAATCATCCTATTAGGTTGTTTATGCTCCTAAAGGGGGGGATATGTTCATGGCACATCCTTCAAATGGTGGTGGCATGTGATACAATGATGGAATGGAGTAGGGGATGAAGGGGAACAACCTGGGTCACATGCCATGGTACAAGTGTAGCCAAAAAAGTGAAGCCCACACTTGGGTAAATGATGTGTAGGAGGGAGCAATCGTGGTACATGAGTTACACCAACCTTGATTTTTTCACACTTCTTTGTATGGCTTTTTCTTGTTATGATCTTCTTTGGTTAACGGCTCGGGGCTCAAATGAATGAGAGCATGATGTATAAACTATAGTAGTGGACAACCCTTTTAACGTGGGGCAATTCATAGTCCACTAGGGGTTGGGACAATCACGGGTTCTTGAATGATAAAGGAGACCCACTTAGGGCCTTTAGGAACTAGGGTGATGGCCATGGAAGGGGTAGAGCTCATGTAATGGCTTTTGCCCATGAGCTAAATGTTTTTGCCCCTATCATCTTTTGCATTTTGTGGTACAATTTCTTGTTGAATGTGGCCAATTATGATTTTTCTTTTCTTTTCAGTTGTATCAAGAATGTGGACCCAAGAGAAGAATGTGGACCCAGGTGGGAAAAGTGATGAAAAGGGTTAAAATGAGTGGAAGGGGGGTGATATATGTGAATTGGGGAGCGGGACCATGCATCCAAAATCAGGGTTTCCCATGTAATACCATCCCAGAAATCCAAAGGTCAGTAAAAGAGATCCCATGAGACTAGGGTTCAAGGTTAACATCCCAAAAGAGACCTAGGGGACAAGAGCATAGACCTAGTACACCCTTTCCGTTGAATCCCCCATTATTCCATGTCCAAGAGTTTCCATGATAAGTAAACTAAAATACTCAATTACTAAATGACAAGGCATACCTTTAGGCTTGGGAGGCCCACCTTTAAACATACGATCATGATAGATGGGTGAGGGACCACATTGATGGCTCAGGTGGCAGAGAAATGACACAACGAGCTAGTTGGTGGATGCAAGGGGTTGCTAGTTGCCCACTGATGACCATCATGGAGAAATTTTTTCTCCTAGGGATATCACCCAAAAAGTGGTGGGTAACAACTAGCTCCAATTGGGACACGATCTCTCAGAAAAGTGGGCAAATCTACTCCAACGGGAGGTCATGAGAACCCCAACAATCTCTTGGTTATCGTAGGCTTGTTACCTACACATATCAAAGACTAAACCCACGGGGCAACATGTTTCTATGGTGTCTTATGATCACCCATGCTTAATATTAGGCCTTAAAATCAATAGAGAAATAAAATATGCAAATTTTTATCTAAATGTAGCTAATCTACCATGAGAAATATCATATGATGTTAGCTCAAATGCGAAAATCAGCATCCAATGCATCCTACCCTACCATGCATATAGTACAATGTCAAGTATCAAGGAAAGGGGTGATACGACTTAACTTGACCGGTTGTGGCCATAGTTCGTCGTTGAGTTTAGCAATGTAATAATAGTCCTCCCCAACTTTCCCATGAATCTTGACAGGCATTGGGTCTTTATCGACCAAGACCAAGTCCCTGACCTTATACTCCTTTTTAGGCCTACCTTTTGCTTGTTTTGTGATTTGGTCGTTTGAGAATGCAAACTTCTTGTGAAGGGAGAATATGAGATGGGTTCTTAATGTCATGTGTCTCATAGTATGGGATTGGTCCAGGCTCAATCACATGAGAAGGGTAGGTAGGCTCCCTATAGAGGACAAAAGGGGTTCCATCAGTTTGTGGGATAATAGCATATGACAACTCCATTTGGACATGACCTCCTACAGTGGCTCCCCATTTCCTAGATAAGACCACAGACATCAGGAATGTCTATGACCACAACATCGATGAGAAGTCATATATCGAGATTCCTAGCCAAAGAGACCTTATGTTCTTTTATGAGACCTTCCACCTCCACGGGCTTGGAGTTAAAACCACACACCTTTCTATATGGTCACGTGATGTTGAGAGCCAATTGCTTCATGACTTTCAAAGGCATGATGTTTGTGAAAGCCCCCTAGTCTAACATACAATTATGTAATAGCAGGTTGTTGATAGCCAAAGTGAGCATAAATGGCTTACACCTAGAGTTTCGATCAGGAATATGAATGTTTTGCAAGTATTTGGGCAATTCTTCCTCTTCAAAGCCTAGGGATTTCTTAATTTGCTGGTGTTGTTCAGGAATTTTCGTAATCTCTTTGAAAGGAACGGGTATAGTTATTTTCCCTATAGTAGTCTCTATGTCAATGTTAAGTCCAGTGTCTTTGCCCTTCTCTTTCTTCTTGAGGCTCTCTTTCCTTAGGGGATCCTTTTTTGGATTGGCTTTAGTTTTGGGATCCTTTTTAGGAGGGATTTTAGGGGGAGTTTCCTTAGGAGGGGCTTGCTTGGGAAATGAGTCATCTTTATTGGGTTCCCTAGAGGTTGTGGGGTCCTTATTGTTGTACTCGTGAATATTGGACTCCTTTGAATCTTCCATTATCCATCAGTGTTAAGAATGGGCCCCTCCTTTTCTTCTTTAATGGTGACCTCAATAATGGGAGGATGTGTGCATGAACCTCCCAACAAAATGTTGAAGTCGTCAAATTCTACTAGGTTAGCTTGCTCATCTCCTTCCTCATCATCATTCTCATCCTTTTCACTTTCCTCATCTTTAGAAGATGAATCTTCTCCACTACATTAATCGGAGCCAAAGTGTTTGGGACTCGGGATGAGCTTAGCTTATCTTCTTCATTTTGCTTCTTAGGAAAGGGTTTTCCTTTTGGGATGTAACTAGATTTTTGGGCCCTTTCCAAGGCAGTGATTTTGTTCATGATGACCCTGTCACGTGAGTTGACTTCGTCACTAAGCTTTTCCATTTTCTTAAGGATGGCCAAAAGGGTTTCTTCATGTTGATCTTTGGATTTTTCCTTCTTGACCTCGACTTTGGCTCTAGGGTGGTCATTGGCATCCACTTTTGAGATTCGTAAGTTTTCTTCTACTTCTGTTGATGTCTCTTTAGCTTCCTCCAATGTGGAAGGTTTCTTATCTCTTCATGCATAGGTTAGGTGGTGGTGGGCTCCAGTATTGCAACAATAATGCTGCAACTCCTGAGACTCTCTTCTTTACTTTTATCAACCCGGTAGTTCGTAACAAACTTGGAAACGACGGTGCTGTATGCACAAGTACTAGCTCTTGCCGCAACTGTCACTTGGTCAGCTGGCACAAGTCCGCTAGGGGCTTAAGCCAACTTCTATGAGCTCTTAGAAGAAGCTTTTTAACTGATGGATGAAAGCTAACTCAAAGGAAGCTAATCTACTTGCGGAAAGAAACTGAAAGCCAAAAAGTAACGCAAACCCTAGCAAACCCTAATTCTACCAGCTAGTCCTACTGATGCAAAGGAGAGAATGCAAACTACTGGAAGAGATGCCATTACTTCTATGAAGGTAAAATACATGTGTCTAGACTACCTCTATCTGAAGAAAACATCTTTTTGTATTTTTGAATAAGTTATTAGAATTATCATGCATGTGCTTTTTAACTGGCTTTTTACTGTGCAGGGGTGGATCAAGGAGGAGAAATGCTTGGAAGAGGTCGGGAAGGTTCAGAGAGGGTCTAAGGAGTCCCTACACCCTTCCGGAGAGTTTCACAAAGTTTGGCTATCAACAAACCTCATTTGTGAGCTTCTACAGGAAGTCTGCAGGGGTTCTACAGGATGTTCAGAGATTTCTACAGGATGTTCAGAAATTTCTACAGGATGTTTGAAACGTGGATTTTAGAGGATGGGTGAGTGAGGGAAGATGCATGAATGGATAGGGAGGTAGGATAGGGGCCTGGAGTGACCCAGGGACTGGTGGATGGAGTGGTGAGAGGGTGTAGAAGGCTGACTTGGCTTAAAGAAGGCTAAGACAATGATGGAGCAAGAAGGTAGGGTTACGTGGGCAAAAGGACAGGTGTGAGACAAGGATCCTAGCTAGGAGATGGAACAGCTGGCTCTGATGAAGCTTAGGCGGATGAGAGAGTGGTAGAGATGCCCTGCACAATGTACATTTAACTGAATCAACAACGTCTTACAAATAATCAAAGTCCTAGCTAATCTAATCTAACTGTCAATAAAACGAATGAACAACAACTTTATTTGGAAAGAAAACCATGTACATCAATCATGCAAAGAAACATTTCAGAGATCTGAACCCATAACTAACTTCTGCAAATGAAAACAGGACACTAAGGATTGCATGGTCAAGCAAACTAGTGTTTTTGTTGGGGCAACACTGTTTCTTCAATTCCAACCCTTGATCCAATAAGGATGAGGCGAAACAGAGAGTGTTGTTGACCCTTTTCTTGGAGCTTCTTCCTATTATTATCCTACCAATCCATTTTAAACATCTGAAGCAATTCTATTCATAAACAATGATCTATTTAACCTACACAACTAAATCTGCCCAACAGAAATACGTTTCAAATGCATAAAAGGAAAACAACGATGCATAAAGGAAAGGTAACAGTACAAAAAGGAAGCCCTAGGTTCTCAGGTTGGGCCCCAACCTTGAGAGCTATGGCTCCTATAGAAAACTCAAGTTGATATAAAATCGGACTGCTTCTCATTATCAAAAAATAGTCATAAGTCAAGAGTTATGCCCAAGATGGCTACAAGAGAACAAAGTAGAGCTAACAACACTGTAGTGCAAAATATGCAATGGTTTCAAAAAGTCCCTCACGAAGGCTGAGGCCTTAACATTTATACACCACGAGGGCCCTAGTTGGCCTCCTAAATCTATGGGACTTGGCTGCCCAAACTGTGAGTAGACAACTCCTTCCAAAATCTGCTTGGTTGCCTTCTAGATCCGGTTTTGGTGGCCTTTGGAGCTCGGAGTTGGGGGTGAAGATCCCGAGGAAGGCTATTTAATGCCATAGACAACCCCCCTACGAATCCTCACCTCGAGCTTGGCTGTCTTCTAGCCCATGATTGCTTGGTTTTGCTCCAACATGTGCCAAAAAACCTGAAATGAGCATGTGTTAGCCACCTAGGAAGAGTGACTACCCTTATTCGTACAAATGACATAAACATACTGAAAAATAATGCATAAGCTATGAAAAATGAAGGATGGAACAAGGATAATTAAGCCAAATGAGCCCAACAAGTTACCAAATTTGGGGCTCATCAGGTGGCCACCCACAACTTTTATGAATTTGTCAAGGATGTTGGCATCAAGGGGTTTTAAATGACCAGGGATGTCCGTGACTACGTTATCAAACTTTGAATGAATTTCGGGATGTCTTCGCTTTCCCCTAGTTATTTGATAATTTTTTTTCAATGTTAAAGGTTCATTGGGCATTGCATGACCATCTTTTCATGAATAGGTCCTTAAATACATCAGAATCTTCTATGCATGCATGGGGGAGACTAAGGTACCATTCTCTCACTTGTCCTTCAAGTGATAAAGCAAAAAGCACCATGAGCCTATCCTCATCAAAAATCATTCTAGGGGACATGTGCCAATAGAATTCTTCAACAAAGTCACGGGCACTCATGGTAGCATCACCCTTGAATTTGGGTAACCATCGATTATACTTTTCATGTAATGGTTTAGGATCATCACTCAACTTCAAAGGGGCAAAGACACTAACCAAATGTCTCTCACTCTTGGTCATTTTGGGACGGTCAGTGGTGGAACTAGATGCCATCTTTGGGGTGGGATCACTGACCTTTTCGAACTCAGGAAGAAGAGTAATTCTAACAGCGGCTGGAGTTCGTTCTCCCCTTTTTGCAGCGACCCTAGTTAAAGGAGGATATTGTCACCTTCAAGTAAACTAGGGGTTTGGACAATGAATGGAGTCGCTAGAGGAATGTTTATAAGTGTCGTCAATGAATCAATTCCTCAATGATTCACTAGGGCGGTAGACCTGCTTCCTCTCGGGCAGTAGTGCCACAATGTTATCGCTCAAACTAGCAGGGGTTCTAGAGGGGCACTTGCTATGTTAAGAGCAACAATAGAGCTATAACCCATTGTCACCATAGCTAAAGCTCCCTACTCTTTACGGACTTTCATTGACGAGAGGAGACCCAATAGATATAGAGAATCACGTATGAAGGGTAGATCAATGAAATGGATAGGAGGTGATTCCAATAACCCTTTCCCAGGAGAAACTCAAAATTAGGGCTTGCTTGCTTTTTAAGCAAGGTGTAGGGTTCTCTAGGAGGGGTTGATGAGGATTTGAGGGCTAGGTTTAAGGAATATGACTTGCAAAGGAGCTTCCTAATCCCTAAAATCCTTATGGAACTTGGTTTCCCAAGTGGTTTTTGAAGAATCAATTTTGATAGGGAATGGGACCACACGAGACCAAGTGGACCCCCGAATAGGTCAAGGTAATGGGATTTGGCAACCAACGATGTACTTGACCCAACTAGGGAAGAGAAAGGGATCAAAGAAAGAATTTCTAATAAAGGCAATATGATGATCCCAATGAGGCTACAAGTCCAAGGAAACCAAGGGCAAGATTCGATCACGAGGCTAGGGCTTGGGATATCTCACAATCCCACCGTCAGAATTCCCTCAAATTTGGAGGAGACCTAGGAGACACACCAGCAATAGGAGCCAAGAGATTGAATTTTTTGGGTGAGTGGTTTGCAAGAAAAGTGATGCCCTAGGAGACCTAATGGGACAAGGCCTAGAAAAGGGGAGAGGGTGAGAGAAAAGATAGGGTTTAAGGTGATCACCTTATGATAGACCAATGCTTAGTCCTTTGGGAAGATTGGAGTCAAGAGAATAATGAATATGGACTTCGTTTTCTAGGTCAAGGAGGCCTCAAAGACAACTTTGCTTAGCATTAAGGCAAAGGAGAGTAGCTTTGAAAGCTTTATACTTCGTTTGCAAGATTGGATGGCTTATTGAGATAAATTCAACAATGGAACATCCCTAGGAACATTCATTCATCATACATGGCCCATACATGAAGAAGCACTATCTAGAAACATAATTTCCACAACTTCGCATAAATGGATGCAACAAATTAGCCCTAGTATAGCGAAAATTTCATCATCAATGCATGTGACAAAGTAAAAGAAAGAATAGCATTAAATTGTACTTACATGTAAGAGAATATATCTAACCATCAAAATTTTGCCAATCAAGAAGCTCGAAGACAAGAGAACAATGATCCAAACATCAAAATTCATTCCATGCTCCAAAATTTCGTCCACCAAGAAGGATAGCGAAAATCTCTTAAGAGATACAACTCCAAAACCAAGTGATGATCCTAAAATGAAGCCACATCACTTTTATTTATACATGTCCAAATGAATTTGATTTGCCTACTCAAGCCTAATTTAGCCCCTAAAATAAAGTAATGTACAAGATAACTAACTTTTGGTGACAAGCCGACCAAACTAGCTCAAATTCAAAAGAATAAGCCTCTCCAAAGGATGAATGATCAGTAATGCACGTCGTTGGGTCTTGGAGAAGGCTTAATGGAGTCCATAGGTTCCATAATGTGAGATAGGACTCCCAAAAGTAGTGGACAAGCGGGTGGCTCCTTGTTCTCCAATTAGTAAACCTGTGGTGCTCCCAAGTGGGTGTGGGGGCACACAAGTGTCCTCATGGGTCATGCTTGTAGATAATCTGCAAAGGCTCAGATGATAGTATAAATGATGCCACATCATCATACAGGTACCGGGTCATCTGCCAAGTGCATAATGTGACTGTGGGGCCAACTGGGCATGGTGATCCGGGTGCATCTTATTCGTCCAATAGGTGAACCATAAGCGATCTTTTGAATGACTTTGGGGATCCATGTAATGGTACTTGTTGCTTTGGAGGCCCATGGTTGTCTACACACACCCTATATGTGCCAATGTAGCCCTCTGCAGGATTAGGACACCGTATAGAGTGACCAAACCCTAAATGGAGACCATCTGATATCTTTCATAAGATCCATTGTGTCCTCGTACCTTCCAGCATATGAAGTCACTAAAGCAATCAAGTAAAAGAATTTATAAACCATGGAAAACAAGTGGGCACTTCATAATGGCATGCCCTTCCATAATGGGCTTTGGTATTTGCTAATGTCTCCCAGCTCCAAAGGGGGGTTAACCAATCTTCCTATTGGTGGTTTCTGCTTCTAAGCGCAGGGGGATATGTTCATGGTACATTCTTCAAATGGTGGTGGCATGTGATACAATGATGGAATGGAGTGGTTGATGAAGGGGAACAACCGGGGTCACATGTCATGGTACAAAGGTAGCTAGCCAAAAAAGGGAAGCCCACACTTGGGTAAATGATGTTTAGGAGGGAGCAATCATGGTACATGAGTTACCTCGACCTTGATTTTTCTACCCTTTTTTGTGTCTTTTGCCCTTTATGATTTTCTTTGGTTAACTGCTTGGGGCTCAAAGGAATGAGAGCATGATGTATAAAGTATAGCAGTGGGTAACCCCTTTTAAGGTGGGGCAGTTCATCGCCCTCTAGGGGTTAGGACAATTACGGGTTCTTGATTGATAAAGGAGACTCACTTAGGGCCTCTAGGAACTAGGGTGATGGCCATTGAAGGGGTAGAGCTCATGTAATGGCTTTTGCCCACATGCTAAATGTTTTGTCCTAACCATCTTTTGCATTTTGTGGTACAATTTCTTGTTGAATGTGGCCAATTATGCTTTTTCTTTTCTTTTCAGCTGCATTGAACTCTTGGGGCATCATTCCAAGCCCGGCCTGAGATGTGCGCAAGGGGAGGGGGTGGTTGACCCTATGTGGACCTAGTAGAAGAATGTGGACCCAGGTGGGAGAAGTGATGAAAAGGGTTAAAATGAGTGGAAGGGGGGTGATATATGTGAATTGGGGAGTAGGACCACGCATCCAATATTAGGTTTCCCATGTAATACCATCATAGAAACCCAAAGGTCAATAAAAGAGATCCCATGGTACTAGGGTTCAAGGATAACATCCCAAAAGAGATCTAGGGGACAAGAGCACAAACCTAGTCCATTCTTTCCACCGAATCCCCCCATTATTCCATGTCCAAGAGTTTCCATGATAGGTAAACTAAAATACTTAATTACTAAATGACAAGTCATTCCTTTAGGCTTGGGAGGCCCACCTTCAAACATACGATCATGACAGATGGGTGAGGGACCACATGGTTGGCTCAGGTAGTGGAGAAATGGCACAATGAGCTAGTTGGTGGCTGCAAGGGGCTAATGGTTGCTGGCTAAGGACCATCACAGAGAAATTCTTTCTCCTAGGGAGATCACCCATAAAGTGGTGGGTAACAAGCCTAATGAACCCCTAAAGAGAGACACAACTAGAAGAGGACGAGTTAGTGTGGTTTGTTTTTGTTTTGGAAGAATAATTCTCTCGTTCAGAAGAGGCTGATTATCTCTCCTCATGAAGGATGAGGGTTAAAGCTTGTTTTGTTCCCTATTTGTGCTTGTTTGAGGCTGATTTGAGCCTTAGAAGTGGGATGGATGGACTCCTGTTCACGCCGTAAAAGGAGTAGGAAGGTCGAGTGTGTCTAAGGTATTCGAGCTGAAGTGCAAGTCTGATCTCGAAAACAGTTGTTTTAGGGCTTGGCTTATTCTGTGACAGGGTCATAGGCCACAGGCTGGCGTAGCCCTAAGAGCACGACTGAGGGTTTATACAGACCTAGCAGACCTACCCAAGGTTGATTTGAGATAGGCTGAGGCTGCTAGATGTGTGGACAAAGTTTGACGTGAAGGCTGAAGTGTTGATTATGGTGGACAACAAACTTTGAGGGCTAGTTGAGTTGGAGAAGGTTGATGTAGAGCAGACAACAAGTGAAGGCAAAATGAAGAGCGCTGATAAAGGAAGACAGTTAGGTTAAAGGAGAGACCTAACAACAAGTATTTTGTTGTTCGTATTTATACAGTGAGTTGAAGGAGTAGCCCTACTATGAGCAATTATGTGATAGAGGTTTAATGTAGCTAATCTTTGTATGATCTTGGAGGTAAAGGATAGCCAAGACAAAGGACAGAAGGGAGCTGATCTTTTGTGGACAATATGACTGAAAGGGTTGATTGAAAAGGGAGGTCAACGAACAAATAAGTTGTGTGTCTTGTCTTTGTTTTGTTGGGCAGATTGAGGGTCTAAAGGATTAGGCCTCAAGTCCTAGCTATTATATATTGTATATAATAGCATTGTATTTGGGTTATTAAAAGGGCCATGACCCCTAGTACGAGAGCCATTGATGGTTTTTTTGATGGACAGATAAGAACAAGTTTTGGGCCTATATATCTTGTGTATTGTTATTGATTTAACTGTTGATATATTTCGCTGTGCAAAGTGTTCATTGTTGAGCACTCCTAGTGTGTTTATGTGCTAGTCTAATCATAGACCGGGCGTAGGGTGCAAGGGAATTTCAACAACAAGCAATACCATAACATACAAATTAGATCCTCCACTAGCTCCTGTTGTAGAGAAGTTTCTATTCAGAGTTTTTTCTATTTCGCCTTGGATGTAAAAGGAGTTAACCCTTCTGTGCCTTGATATGCTCACACTATCCACATATCAAGAGAAATATCAGAATATATATTCACATTTCTTTACAACATATTTAGAGTCATAGGTCTTTACTTTTGTCTCTCAGAAAAAACTTGGAGGGGAGAAAATATAAAAATAAATAAACATCTTAGCTTAACTTGTGTTATCTAATCATTATTCATTGATTTGAATTGACTTTGTTGGAGTGGGAGCGTGAAGTGACAATTCTTAGAAGACTTTGAGAGCGAAGCATTTCAAGAGCATTTTAAATAATACATATTTTAATTTTTTTTGACGTTAAAAAATGTGTGATGTCGAAGTTTGTGTGGAAAATACGAAAACATAGATTTAACTACTAGATTAATGATGATCACTAAAGCATCAACCATTTAGTACACAAGTAACATGAACTGTCTTGGAGTTATAACTTTTAACATTATTATCAAAGGATTGATGATAACATTAGGCATCAACCTTAAAGTTTTAAGTCTTAATAGGTAATATTTTACATCAACGACTTGCAACAAATTACACACAACCTTGAATGAAATTGCACAACATGACCAAATTGTTGTAATTGGAGTCATGAGTTCAAACGTAAATTCTCATAAAATGTTTGATAGAATATGCCATGATAAAGAAAATAATTCTAAGTTCTAGAATCTAGATTCTAAATTGTAGAAGACAAACAATTATGCTCTTTATTAAGCTTTGTTCTTGACATGAGCAGTCCCTGATTTTTTTATATTTAATTATAATATAATATAATATTGTTATTATTACTTTTACCTTTCTCTATGAATAGAGGTAGGTAGAAGTGGTCATGGAACATTGGGATGAGCACCATCATGAGCTACATGATGGAGGTTGTGAAGCTAATGCTGTTGCATCTGGAATCCTACATTATGAACATCATCCTCCTCTACATTGTAGTTCTTGATTTTTATTTATTTAATTATAATATATTGTTATTATTACTTTTACCTTTCTTTATGAATAGAGGTAGGTTGAAGTGGTCATGGAACATTGGGATGAGCACCATCATGAGCTACACGATGGAGGTTGTGAAGCTAACGCTGTTGCATTTGGAATCCTACATTATGAACATCCTCCTCCTCTACATTGTTGTCCCTAGTCTTATATGTTCCATCATTCTTCGATGCCTCACAATAATAGGATAATGACTCTAAGTTGAAAGTCTCTTATATGCTTAAAAAACTCTCTTCGGAATAAGTTTTTACAATTTGTGAAAGTACACTCACTGCTAATTTATGTAAATGTGTGGTAGAACTTCCATACGTGTTCCACTATTCCACGTAATTCATCATAATTGTACCCCTAGATGTTGGTTGGGCCAACCGCTATAGAATAGTATATGGTGTAAGGACACATGTTAAAGCATGCTTTGGAACATTTCGATTATCGAACCTTTGATCACATGCTTATGAATATGATCATGCAAGATGACATTTTCCAGCTCAATTCCTTTTATTTTGGCCTAGCATGCTATCCATATGCTCATATACCTCTCCAATTACTAGTTGATTAAATTTGGAAATAGAATCATATTATAAATGGGTTTGGTGAATTGCAAAACATAGCTAACTTGCCCAAAGTCAACTATCATGAACGATGTCCTTGACCTTTGAAATTTCTCTTAATCAGATGTAGAAGCTACATCGATTATGAATCTTGTTATGAATCTCTCACCATTGTACTAGTAAATGCTTGTGTTACCTTCCAAAAGGTGCCTGGAGATGAGATAATTATCTAGTAAATTCGGTTTTCATAGGCTTGAGTAACTCTAATTTTCGAGTGATTGCAAAAAATGAAGTGGGCATAATTATGATTGGTGATAAATGGTACCATCCTCTTCTCCTTCTTATGTAGGTGACCAATCCATTTATAATCATACTTCATCAATATAATAATATCATGCATCAAAATATGTTAGGATATAGAAGCTACATCAATTATGAATCTTGTTAGGAATCTCTCACCATTGTACTAGTAAATGCTTGTGTTACCTTCCAAAAGGTGTCCTGAGAGAAGATAATTTTCTAGTAAATTCGGTTTTTATAGGCTTGAGTAACTATAATTTTTGAGTGATAGCAAAAAGATGAAGTGGGCATATTTATGATTGGTGATAAATGTTACCATCCTCTTCTCCTTATGTAGGTGACCAATCGACTTATAATCATACTTCATAAATATAATAATGTCATGCATCAAAATATGTTAGGAAATATGTCTTGCTTATAATTAGTAAGATTACTAGTAATGACTTGTTGACATTGTATGATCTAATCTTGTAAATGGCTTTTAGTAAGGGCTCTATTATATTAAATGGTCTTGTAATGATTTGAGTAATGTGTTGTAAGGAACATTACACGACTGGTGGAGACACCAAGAACATTTATTAGTGGCTTGCCTTTAACATTTGTCCATCCATTACATACAATGGATACTCGACATTTTCTTCAATCATTTGTAATTTTTTATAGCATTATCAATTTTAGCTCCTTAATGGATTTTGGCTCCTATTAACTAGAAGCTTACATGAAACATTTGATGGCATAATAGAGTCACTTCACCAACCCCTCTCTAGTAAATTTAGTTGTATAAATTGGCTAATTCCTACTAACACAATACAACATAGAATGTATATTATGATAGCGATGTACCATATTGTACTACTACTTTTGTTATTATCATGCGAATTTATCCAGTGCATAACGACCTGATTCTATCTCTCTCAAAGTCAGACACACGCTCATAGTTCCATTTATTGATCTTGATTGAGTTGAAGTTGGGTGGAGAGACAGGGCTTGGCATTGTAGGTAGGACTTGCATGTGTTGAGCATATAACTAGCAGAATCTTACTAGCATTTTGAGATTGGCTAACTTTAGTGTGCTTTAGTAAATTGAATGGAATGGGAAGGAAGGAATTTCCAATTGGGTGATCAACTCAATCTCCCTCAATTTTGGCAATGAATTTAATAAAACCTATTTTGATGCCAAGGAATTTTTTTGAATGATTCGTTGAATACATGCAAAGGGTTTTGTCCAACACAATTGTAGGTGGATTTGAAAAATTCATAAGGGCATTATTCCAATATGAGGGAATCAGGATTTGTTATCAATGATTGCCATTAGGGATTCTGTCATCTTTGGTGAGGATAGATCGTAGTCACATATATTTTTCTAATCAAATGAGGCTTTTAAGGAACAAGGTCAATGTGCATTTACATGGCCACATTATGAGACTGTCATACCTTGGGATTGAAAACTATGCAATATTGTTCCATAAACTCTTGTTTATTCCCTTCATGTTTGGGGATCCTTTCGACGAGTGCTTTCAATTGTCCAATCTTCATAGAGGCCTCTTTTGGTTGCAAGTGACTAGAAGAATATGTGGATTTGCCCCTAGACTTGAATAGATGAAGTTGAGCTTGAATTTGGGCTTGTCACGCTTGTCGAATTTTCTCCACCTCCAAGAAAGGCTTGATGTTCCCTTTGTAGGATATCATCAGACGCGGCAAGATGCTACCACTTAGAAATGGTCTCAAGTTTCAACCTTGGCTACATTGTGGCGTAGATGGAGAAAAATTGCTTCACCAAATTCACACACAAATGCAATCATTTGTTCAATTGCTTCATTTCATCACTCGATCTAGTGTTCCTCTCTTTGTGGTTTAGGCAATAGGTTCCAATCTCTTCAAACAACTTGGATGCATGTTCGATGAGGAGAGTCCATGGTTTGGGCATTCTCATTTTAGTCCCTCAAGAAATGGAAAAAAATTATTGGTTGATGGTCTCAAATAGTGCTCCGCATATCTCTTTCCTTGTTCCACTACCATCACAATAAAAGGAAAAAATATTTTTTCCTTGAGAGCATGAATCTATCTAGTGGCTTGATCACTTGCTTAGGGGTGCCTCTTGATATTGGACCAAGTAAACCAGAGGTTTGGAAGGTATAGAACAAGCTTAGCCTCAAGGCCATTCTAAGTAGAACGACACCTGAGTGGTATGTGAACATGATTAGCCCCAAATATGTTATTGTGAGATTTCACAAAGTTAAATTCCACAAACAAAAGCCAATCAACCTCTGGGAGATATTCACCTTATTAGTTCCAAAGCCTTGCATATTCTTCTGCTACACTGGATGTATATAGGTTGGTAGTTTCATGAACCTTACCATCTAGATTAAGTAGTACCTATACGACTAGGCTAGATGGATTAGTTCCTTGATTGATGACATGCCTCAAACTCGGCTAAGATAAGAGTGTTTACCCCAGCTTGGCCTTCATGTAAGGTATGGAAAGATGTTGTGTGATGCTGAATATATTGCAAGGTCAAGCTCAAGGTAAAGCTATTGACCTTTAGCTCAAGTGGGTACATAATATGTAGGTCTTAAATCAATGAACGAATTTGAGAACCTTTTTAATGACATTAATTTCTTCTTTGTCCTTACCATGAAGCACCTAGTAGGAGTTATGGGAGATAGTGCTTGTCTTCTCCATTGCATATTGTGTTGATTTTTCCTAGTACTTCAGAATTAAGTGTATGTCTAATTGCGAGCATAAACACATTCAAATACACACACTCCAAGCACTTTGTACAATGGAAATGTAACAACAATGAACCAATTAAGTATACCAGAATTTATCCAGACCCAAAACTTGATTTTATTACAACTTTAATAAATCAAACATAGGGCTCCCATACAAGGGATCATGGCCCTTACAAAGCTCTGATACAAGGAAGAACTAGGGTTTAAGTTCAACAAAGTTTGACTCTCAATCTACCCACATAACAATAACAAATACAATGACTTGTTGTAGATGCACTTCACTTACAGCCCTTTTGGTCCTCTTGTCCTTGGTGTACCTGGCAGGTCCTTCACCACCTCTCTCACAGAGAACTTTGCTGCTACAAAGCCTCTGCACTCTAGCTGTTCACAAGGATGTTTACCTCTTCAAAATCTCTTGCATACTCAGACTCAACCAATTAGCCTTCTCATAGTGAACTTGCCTGCCAAATCACTGTAAAATTGGCTTCCAATAGAGGTCCGCAACTAACAATGAAACTACCCTTCAGATCACTGTACTTTTGCCCTCAAACAGTGTTTCCCAAAACATTCATGGACAAACTTCATCAAAAGAGTTCAACATTCAATCTTCTTTAACATTCAGCCTTCAAGCACTAGTTAGTTTATGTAGTGCTAATTTAACATTCAATCTTTTAGCACAGTTAGTTTATTAGTTTACCACATCAATGATGTTCACAGTTCAATGTTCATTGTTCAAGCACATAAGAAACTAGAAATTTAGAAATATCATGATTGATAAAATAAAACTAGAAATTTAGAAGTAGAACTTAGATACTAAAACCCATAAATTGCGGATTTTTCATATAGTCATAAAAAATTTAAAGTGACAAATTTATGATTCATGTCCATATTCCAGGCAACATATGCTCAGGTGGAGCCGACCCATCACTATAGATGCCTACCGGTTATGGAAAATAGGGGCATCGAGCAGCCAAAAGTTTGGAGCCACCAATCACTTGAAGGCTGCTGTTATAATTTATTAAATTATTATTTTACCTGTTTGAGCGATCTTGTAGCTATAACGCTAAAAGCTGCCATTGCCAGAGGTCAATGTGAACCCATGGGCTAAGGTTGTGTAATTTAGACAACTTCCTTTGGGATCATTTTGGATTATAATTTTTATTGTATCCAACATTACACTGTGGATCTCCTTTGACCTAGATGTCAGAGCTTAGGTGTTTTCAATCCTTCTCGTGGACATAAACTTTAAGTTTTAAGTTCTAACCTATCTTAGCTTCTCCGTGAGTGTAAAGTTATACTTACAATAACCAGGGTCTTCATTTTGCCACCTAAAATATAGCTGAGTAATTTAGTCTTGGTGTTCGGTCCATCTGAGATAAATAATAAGCAAATTTCTAATTAAGTTGCTTGATAAGAAGTTGAATTAAAATATACTAGTATACAAAGTTTTCCAACATAAAAAACCTTTGTCAATTTAGATATGTTACGCAAGGATGCACTCCCCTAGGTGGGTGGCATGTCCCTCACACCTCTCACCTTTTTGCAACATAGGGAAGCCCAACAGGGGATGTTTCCCTAGCCGCTCATTTCGAGAAATGCAGGGGGGTGTTTCCCAAGAAGTAGGAGATGTCTGCATTTTGTGGAAGACTCCTAATCACCTCCGCTCTAAAACGTGGCATTCTTCAGTGTCCCCTTTGATTTTCACTGAAGGGCCTTGAAAATGTCAAATTTGTTTTCTCAAAACACGGAAAAATCAAGTGAATATTTAATTAATTTTTTCTTTGATAACATTTTTGACCTGTCATTGTTTCTCAATCTTAATTTCTTAAGAATTTTGGATAGGCCTCATGACATTTCATAAATTTTTGGGGTCTCACCACTGGACCCCTGAGATTGTTTTTCGTGCTCAACAATTGCTATGACATTTCTTAAAATTTTGGGGTTGTCTTTACATGTCCCCCGAGCAGGTTTCCGTCTTCCTGTGCCCCCCTCCCGTTGTCTTGAGAACTTGCTGAAACATTGCAATTTAGACTAATCAAGTCTCTTTCCCATTAGGTTATATGTCTTGATATCCTATATCTTTTTTTTTTACTTCATAAAATTTATGGAACTTAAGCCTCCCTCAAATTGATTTTCAAATTTATGACCACTTTCCTAATAGTTTAGGGTGAAACAAAAACCTTGCCTGAGATTGAAGTTTAACTCGAACATACATGTTAATGCATTGTAGTGTAATCGAGTCGAGGGGTCTTCTCAAACAACAATCAGACTTTGGGTTTTCTTACTTTTCAAAATGAGCTGTTTGACTGAGTATAATGCAATGCTCTTGGCATTGAGTCAACAGAGAGTTCAATATGGGGCAAGACATATCTGCAATTGTTAAGAATCAGTTCTAGAATTTGTGGATAATTAGACAAGAGTAACTGCTGTTCTAATGCCCTTGTTTCTTATTTTAAATTCTTGTTTTTGAATGGGAGAACCCTTAATGTGTCATGTTCAAGATAATGTCTTGTTTGTTTATCCTACTTAGTATTCGAGTTGAGTACTGGCTTGAGAAGTTCCATTTACTTTGGTTGCTTTTGTCAAGTCATTCTCTTGTATAGGCTTTTGTAGCAGCAGTAGGTATTCTACTTATCTTGCACTGGAATGTTGCTGACCTTTGTCTGGTAACTAGTTGCATTTATTCAGGCAATTTTTTTAACTAACCCTTGCGTTTTTCTCATTTCCTGTATGACCCTGTCTAGAAAGCTTGCTTTTATCCTCCTCACAGGTCTCTGGTTTGACTCTTGTGAGGATGAATGACTTCAAAATTTACATTTATGATTGCGCTTGTGTTAGATTGTGATTGTGTTGTGCTGGTGCATTCTACTCTAGGTTCATTGTTTTAGCTTATTATTTAATGTCTTCCCAGCATCTTTGCTCACCTGTAATTTAAATGAATTTTTGTCTTAATTGGTTGATGACCTTTTAACTTGTATGCTGTTTGCTCTTCATTGGACAATTCAACTTAGTGTGCATATTCAGGGTGGTAATGAGATTTAGATGGCTACCTCTTATATTTAACCATTTTATTACTAATGAAGCCACAGTAAATTTTATGGCTTTCACAGTATTTTTTTAATGATTACGTGGATGCAAAGCTGTTTATTTACATTGTTCTCTTTTCCCTAGTCTCTCCAAACTCTAATTATCTCGGAAATGCTAAGCTTTCTGATTATGTTAGAATTTTTGGGTTTCAATATTATGTAATCTCATTTACATATATTTTGAGTACATGTCCTGCAGATGCCTGTTCCAGCATTGAAAGAACAAATTGCAACTGTTACTGGGGTGCTTTCAGACCAGCAGCGACTTATTTGTCGGGGAAAGGTCTTAAAGGATGACCAGCTTTTATCAGCGTATCGTATCCTTTTATTTTGGTTGCAGTTTTGTGTGGTTGGAAATATAGGAGACAATGAAAGCTATATTTTGAGTCATTCTATCTTTTGTCAATGTTGGGATAAAAATGTTTATTAAAATTAATTCCATTAGTTATAATATTTTGCTGCATGATTTAGGTATAGATTGTTGAATTTGCATGTTGGTTGCTGGGATTAGGATATTTCTTTGGGTACAATGCATGCTAGATCGTGCTTGATGCAAATAAAATTAAACATATTTTATATTGGTCAGCTATCATGTACCTTAAAATCAGGGGTTCCACAAAATCATTAACACAGCCTCTTTTTAGGTAATTGGTGCATACAATTTGGTAGTACAGAAAATAGAGATCCTATAAAATTCTGTAGCCTTTGTACATTTCCAGACAAGGTGCAAAAATGTGTAATATCCCCAAGGAAATTTTACAATGATAAACAAAGTATGCATAGTAAAAACACCCACAAAAATAGAACATAAATCAGACACCATGAAATAAGCCAAAATTGCGCTGCTCTGAGCCATTTTATTATCAAACTATTGGGTTACAACAAATGATTGGAAAGTGTGCACCTGGGCTTGCCCAAGGCAAGCTAGCATAGCCCAAGTGATGAAAGCAAGTGCCCCAACTGGTGCGTAGCTGTTCAAATGATCAAAGATGCCCAAAATGAGTGCCTCCTATTTTGTCATTGTGCCTCCAGTTTGCTCATGTGGGACCCATGCATTGATTCCCTCCATCCTTTCCCTCCAAGAGTGCGTATTTCCAAGAGGGGAGCATATTCCCTCTTTGGTGTGGCCCCCACCATCCACTAGCCATTCGATTTTTCCCTTTCTCCTATGTTGGGCCCTTGCCTTAGCTCAAAAACTTCAAGTGGGGTCCTGCAACCCACTTTTCCCAAGTGAAAGTACAAAATATGACAAAATTGACAACTCATATTCCCCCTTAGCAATATTGCTAAGTGGGAATATTACAGTCATCCCTGCCAAAATGTTGCTTGCCCTTAAGCAACTGTAAGGATGGATGCTGGAATATCTTCTTTCCCTCCCAAGTGGCATTCTCATCAGGTGGACTCCTCCATCTGATTAAGAACTCTTTGATGACCCTGTGCCGCAAGCATCCCTCATGGGTGTCCAAGATAGCCTTAGGCTCGAAAACCGGATGCCCCTCTCATCCATGGGCGATAACTTTTCAGGCAAGACACATGAAAAATGTTGTGAACTTGGCTCCCTGGGGGTAGTTCTATCTCATACGCTACCTATCCAACCCTCCTGGTGACTCTGTACAACCCATAAAATCGGGGCTTGAGCTTTTCGTCCCCCTTCTATTTGTGCGTGGATTGTTTGTATGACTGAAGTCTCAGGAAAACCAGATCTCCAACCTCAAACTGCCTCTCTACTCGACCCTTATCAGCATAGAGCTTTTGCTGGTTCTGGGTAGTCTGTAGGTTGTCCTTGAGAGCCGCCTATAGGATATCCTGGCTCTCCTATATCCAATCCTTGGCCCTTGGGGCTCGACTGTCTTCAAACATCATATCAGCGAAAGTAAATGCATAATAACCGTACAAAGCTCGGAATGGGGACATACTTGTGGACATGTGGTATGTTGTGTTGTAGCAATACGAGCTCAAATGCAACCACCTTATCCGTGCACATTGCTGGCTCGTCACATAGTTGTGTAAATATCCCCCCAACCACTTGTTTACAATCTCCAACTGAAATAACTCTTGGTAGCTAGTGCTCGGCGTGAGCTCAGTACCCACCAACCGAAATAACTCTTGCCAAAATCCCCCCAAGAACTTGTTGTCCCAGTCACTAACAATAGTCTTCGGAAGACCATGAAGTCGAAACACCTCCCTGAAAAATAGTTCAACTACCTGTGAGGTTGAAGACCCGGTGGAAATAGCGAAGAAGTGGGCAAATTTGGTTAATCTGTTTACCACCACATAAATGAAGTTCTTGCCTTGTACTGTAGGCAACCTGTTGATAAAATCCATCGAAATACTCTCCCATTTCCCCTCAGGGATAGGAAGAGGCTGCAACAATCCAACAGGGTGTGTCTGCTCACCTTTGTTCCTTTGCCCCGTATCACACTCCCAGATGTGCCTCAAAACATCACCCTTAAGGCCCTTCCATGCAAAACGCTCCCTGATAGCCCTATATGTTTTGGTAAACCTCTGATGCCCTGCTAACGGTGAATCATGGGTGGCTTGCATAATCTTCCCCCTCAATGGGGAGTTGGGCACTAAATAAATTCGGTCCTTATAGTAGATCACCTTGTTCATCACCTTGTACAGTTCATCCATAACTGCGCCATCAAGCACCTCACATGCAAATCGGTACTTGGAATACTCCACTAGCAATTGCACCCTCCAATCCGAAGCAATGCTCATCATCGAAATAGTGGTCGACCTCTTGGACAATGCATCAACTACCACGTTGTGCCGACTGTTGACGTACTTAGTGTCAAAGTCACATGCTTGAAGTTTGCTCACCCACTTTTGTTGCCTCTCCTGCAACTGTTTCTGCTCCAAAAAGAATTTGAGGCTATTGTGATATGTTTTCACCAGGAATCTGTTGCGCACTAAGTACTGTCTAAACTTGGCCAGTGCATGCATGATGATTAAAATCTCCTTGTCGTATATGGAGTATAGTCGCTTGTGGGGAAGTAGGTTTTGACTCTCAAAAGCTATCGGGTGCCCCCCCCCGCATCAGGATAGCTCCTATGCCCTCCCCTGATGCATTGCACTCAAGCACAAAGGGTTGTGTGAAATATGGAAGTGCCAACACCAGGCATTTGCTCATCACCTGTTTGAGGCGCTCAAAAGCCTTCTGCGCTCCATTGGTCCACTCAAATGCTCCCTTGGTCAAATCAGTGAGGGGGGCTGCCAACTAGGAGAAGCCCTTCATGAACTTCCTATAGTAGGTGCATTTACCCACGAAAACCCTCAAATTTGTCACATTTCGTGGTACTGGCCAGTTTTGGATGGCCCTAATCTTCTCCTCACGCCCTCTCACACCATCCTCCCAAATAACATGCCCCAAATAAAGCATCTTTGTCAATCTAAACTCACACTTGGACAATTTGGCATAGAACTGCTATTCCTCTAGAATGCACAACGCCACCTCCAAGTGCTGCAAATGCTACTCCCAGGTCTGTCTATAGATCGAAATGTCGTTGAAAAATACCAATATGCATCTGCTCAACTGCCCATGAAACACATGGTTCATGCAGAACTGGAAGGTGGTAGGTGCGTTGGTTAGGCCGAAAGGCATAACCAGAAACTTGAAGTGCCCATATTGACACCTGAAAGTTGTCTTGGGGATGTCTTGATCCCTCACTCTGATTTGGTGGTACCCCGAACACAAGTCTATCTTGGAGAAGTACATAGCTCCTCTCAGCTAATCCATCAACTCATCTATGTGTAGAATGGGGTAGCGGTTCTTCAGGGTCTTTTTGTTGATTGCCCAGTAATCTATGCACATGTGCAACGTCACATCCTTCTTCTTCACCAGGACAACTGATGAAGCGAAGGGGCTAGAGCTAGGCCTAATATGCCCAAGTGCCAGCAGCTCATGAATGGCTTACTCAATCTCATCCCATTAGGCCTTGGGATGTCGGTATGCAGTGGTAATAACGACCTGTATCCCTCGCTCTCTCTCATTCATGTGCTGAAACCCTCGGTCAGGTGCCTGCCTTGGCGGTATGCCCCCAAACACTACTGAGTATTTGTCTAGGATGGCTTGTATGTCTGGGTGTGGTGGCTTGGGTTCACCCCCAACCTCAGAAATCCTCTACTCCACTGCCCACTCAATGGCACCATGCCTTAGGTCAGCCTCCATTCCGTGCACTGAGACTGTCTGTGGAGGGTAAGAATGCATGCCCCATAGAACAACCAATTTGCCATTTGACCTTGTAAACTCCATCTCCAACTTCCTCCAATCAGTAGTGACCTGTCCAAGAGACTAAAGCCACTGGACAACCATCACCACATTGGTGTCTAGTACATCCACCACGAAGAAATGGTCTGTCATTGAATAGTTCTACATGGTCATTGTCAAAGCGGGAACATATTGCGTACATTGCATGGTCTTGTCCCCTGGCACAAGGACTGAGAAGCCCTCAAACTCCTCGGTCGTGATACCCCTCCTTTGGACCATCTGTGCATTGATGAAATTTTGGGTGGCCCCATTGTCCACCAAAATTGAGACATGTTGTCCCTGCACAATGTCTATTGTCCACCAAAACTGAGACACATTGTCCCTGCATGGTGTCTACTGTCGCCCAAAATTGAGATTCGTCCAAAGTCAAAAGTTTGGGTACCCCGCTTAAGGACGTAAGGAACCCATCCTGTTGGCGCGAAATTTTATCCACCTGGTGGTGGAGGTGGTGGTGGTCCCCTCTCCGCATCTGCCACACTGTCGTCTCCACCCATCTCGAACTCTACGCTATCCTCTTTGTCATTGTTAGAGAAGTCCTTCATGTAATGGGCCTTGCCCGATGTGCATCTGTGTCTTGGTGCCCAAGGTTCCTGATAGGTGAAGCATAACTTCCCCCTCCATAGGTCTCTCTGGGTCTCCATGTCCAACTGTCCACGCCCTGATTGGGTCTCAGTGGTGGAGCCCTAGTGTCTCTCCCCCTTTGTTGGAACACCTGTTTGGGTGGTATCTGCGGTTTGGCCCTGGGTAGAGCATCCTGCAAGTCCTGAGCTCTACCAACTGTGTCCTGCAAAGTGGTGGGCTTGTTGGACCTCACCAAACCCCTCATTGGCTTTGCTAGCCCTTCCAAGAACATGAAATCCCTACTGGCCTTTGATAAATCTGGCACCATCACTGACAATCTTAGGAACTCGGAAATATAGGCCTCAACACTCCTCGTCTGCTTGAGCCGTGTCAACTCTTCAAAGTGCTCCCGCATAGGCCGTGACTCCCGCATGTCCCATAGTGGTTAATCCATGGAACCACCAATCATGGGCCTCCCCCTCTAAGTGCAGTGTGGCAATTTTAATTTGTCTCTGCCTATGTCATCTAGTTGAGCTGAAAATAAACATCTAGCTTCTCAACCCATGCCTTGGCCGAGCCATCAAATGTTGGGAGTAATAATCTCCCCATCGTGCGCTGAAGGTCAATGCCATGTGTGTAGCCTCCTTCACTTCGTCCCTTGCTCTTATCGTTGCCCTTGAGTTGGCAGAAGTCCCTGAAGGTGATGGCATCTCTAAAATCGTGCCCATAGGATTGATCTATGTTGCACGGGTTCCCACATCCGACGGTGGGGTTCTCGAACCCGTCTTGGGTTCCCGACCTAAGTACCAGATTCGGGTACGGGTTCTTCCCAGAAGAACCCAGAAGAACCGGGTTTTCAAAAAAAAAATTCTTTGGGTTCTTGGGTTCTTCAGGTTCTTCGGGTTCTTCGGGTTGGGATCTTCAGGTTCTTTGGGTTCTTCATAAAAAAAACTATATTAAAAAAACTATATTTTGAAAATACATACTAGGATACGGCATGCATGAATGACATGTTTATGCTACTTATAACTTTATAAGTTATTTCAAAAATTCAAACATAAAATAAGAATTTACATGTAACATTGTAAGATACTAAGATGTCTAATGCCAAAGCAGCGAGTCCAACATTTACTTAACTTAAGTAAATGCTAGACTCAGCTATTTTGGTGAAACTTGGGACAGATTTTGTCACACACAGCTGACTGAGATACACTAGCCAAGTTTCCTACAAACTCAGGAGTACGCTCAAAAATCCTAAAGTATTCTGAGTTCTCAAAGACTCAACATTTTAAACTTTATTTTATTGGGCTGCCTTGTGTGTTTGGTGGGACAGCAGTGAAATATATGCTGCCAGCAGCCATAATTTATACTTTAATGTAGCCACAAGCCTAAAAAAAAACCACAGAATTTATATGTAATGATTCAAAATATATATAGTATAAAAAATGCTCTCGATCTGGAAGCTTCTAAAAATTGTGTCCCCCACTCTGGCTCCCACTTCCAAGCAGCCTTGGTTCTTATACCTATTAGTTCTTTTTTAATAAAAAGGGATGCAATAATATTGGAGGTCAAATAACTTGTATTTTCCAGTTTTTTGGTCTTTGAGGAAGCCATTGTTCCTTAGGCTTTAGCTATTTAGTATTTTAAAATTTCCTAGTTCATGTTTGAAGATGCCTTAAGGCAAATTTTGAATGTAGTATGACAATGGACATATATCATGATTCATGATTCTTATTAATATGTAAACAATGAACAGTTTTTTGGTGATAAATTTTGAAATTTCAATGTCAATGTTGAATGTTCAATGATGTGCATGTTTAAATGATTAAAGTTTTCTTGTTTAAAGTTGAAAAAATATACAAATTCAAATTTCATATATGTTATTAGTTATAATTTATAAATTTATAATTTATAAAATATAATTATTAAATTTTAATATTATTATATTACCCGACGAACCAACGCACCTGTTTTCAAAAATGCTGTCCCCGTCCCGTCCCCGTCCCCGTCCCCCTCCCCGAACCCACGTTTCCTGGCAACATAGGGATTGATACTCCACAAAATAGTCCCCCATGGGCATCTCCTCCCGACCTTGCGACCCTCCAGCACTAGATGTTAGAAATACGGGGAGAGTAGTTTTGGGTGGTGTGCTGGAAATAAGTGGTGCGTTGGGTGGATTTGCTGTCTCATGGTGCGAAGTGGCTGAGCCTTCACCCAAATGGATTTCTCTCTAAATCCCTTTTCCCTTGTTGTTGCTGCAATTCTGCTGCCGCAACTCATCAATGCCCTTAGACAGATCGTTGATGGCGTTTAGAATATGTTGGGAAAACTCCTCTTCTTTACTCATCTTGTCTCCCCCATTATCCCCCATGTCTGGCCTCTCAACCTCCGGTTCAACGGTCACTGGGTCAAGAGTGATTTGTAGCTGCCTTTCCTTGCTTCTATACCTGTACCTCCTGTAAGTGATGTTCTGCTTATCCTCTGGTGTCATAGACTAAGATGCTCCCACAGGCTGAGCCAAGACTATGAGCTCTGATACCACTGTAATATCCCTAAGGAAATTTTACAATGATAAACAAAGCATGCATAGTAAAAACACCCACAAAAATCACACATAAATCAGACACCATGAAATAAGCCAAAACTGCGTTGCTCTGAGCCATTTTATTATCAAAGTATGGGGTTACAATAGATGTTTGGAAAGTGTGCACCTAGGCTTTCCCAAGGCAAGCTAGCATAGCCCAAGTGATGAAAGCAAGTGCCCCAACTAGTGCGTAGCTGTTCCCTCTATGGCTCTGCTTTGAACACCCAGAAAATTGAATTGCTGGTTGTGAAGAATGGCTGATTTGACCCCCTTTCGGTGCTCAAAAAATTTCAATTAACCCTGACCTCTCTTCCAATAACCCTCGAAAACCCAGAAAGGGTTTGTCCAAACACTGACCTCGGATTTGCGGCCCAATTTCTCCTTCCTTTTCTGTTGGGTATTTTGACCCACCTATAAATTTCACTGCTGAAGGCTCCCGAAATGGTCGAGGTATTCAACAAATCCCTTTCCAGAACTCCTCCACAAGTCAACCCCAAACTCCTCTTCCTCTCAATGCCCCACGTGTGGCACGAAAGGGTACTGCGCAGGCCCACGCAGTCTTTGCTGAACCAGATCCACAAACACACTGAAAAAGGCTCCCAGATGAGACTGAAGGTGATGAAGACTCTCTCCTAGCGCTGGAACTTGAGGTCCACTGAAGCAAGGCTGAGATTTTCTCCTGAAAATCTCTTGTACTCAACAGCACATGCAGACTCGGCTTTCAGAAGTGTGCTAGTGAAAGTGAATGTTCAATGATCAAATATGCCCAAAATGAGTGCCTCCTCCTATTTTGTCATTGTGCCTCCAATTTGCTCATGTGGGGCCCAACCATTGATTCCCTCCATCGTTTCCCCCCAAGAGTACGTGTCCCCAAGAGGGGAGCATATTACCTTTTTGGTGTGGCACCCACCATCCCCAATTTCTCCTTCCTTTGCTGCTTGGTATTTCAACCCACCTATAAATTTGACTGCTGAAGGCTCCCGAAATGGTCGAGTTATTCAACAAATCCCCTTCTGGAACTCCTCCACAAGTCTTAGCCCCAAACTCCTCTTCCTTTCAATGCCCCACGTGTGGCACGAAAAGGTATTGCGCAGGCCCACACAGTCATTTTGCTGAACCAGCGCCACAAACACACTGAAAAAGGCTCCCAGATCAGACTGAAGGTGATGAAGACTCCCTCCTAGTGCTGGCACTTGAGGTCCACTGAAGCAAGGCTGAGATTCTCTCCTGAAAATCTCTTTGCTCAACAGCACATGCAGACTTGGCTTTCAGCTCAAGTGTGCTAGTGAAAGTGAATGTTCAATGATCAAATATGCGCAAAATGAGTGCCTCCTCCTATTTTGTCATTGTGCCTCCAATTTGCTCATGTGGGGCCCAACCATCGATTCCCTCCATCCTTTTCCCCCAAGAGTGCATGTCCCCAAGAGGGGAGCATATACCCTTTTGGTGTGGCCCCCATCATCCACTAGCTATTCGGTTTTCCCTTTTTCCTATTTTGGGTCCTTGCCTTAGCTCCAAAGCTTCAAGTGGGGTCCCGCAACCCACTTTTCCTAAGTGAAAGTACAAAATATGACAAAATTGAGATTTCCCCTTAGAAATATTGCTAAGTGGGAATATCACAAAATGACATCTCATCAGTATAAAAGGTCGTGGGGGGTTGTTGTTTGCGGGGGTGTAGGGCATCTGATAATTTCCATTATAACATGTTGGGTGCCTAACTCTTGACCTTGGTGAATCAAGGGTGTGGCAAAGAAAACCATTTCCAACTTGAATGAGGCCCTGTACATTTTATTCAAAATAATCAATAAAAGACAAATAACTTTGAGTTCAAGTTCTAGGACCTATTCAAATTCAATTTACTCTGTATTGGGGCTAACGTAAATAGCCTAATTGTATGCAAGAAAATGGGGGAATTTGCAAAGAGGCAATTCCAGATGAAGAGATGTCAAATTTGAAACTAAGAGTGTGAAGCTAAAATGATCAAAGATTGAAATCCCACTGGAAATGAAGGCTCTCATATTTAGTAAGAGATAAATAAACACTAATTAGGATGCTAGGGTAACAAAGTGTATTGCTTGCTCAAACAGTCTGACAAAGTATGCAGTTTGTTCCAAATATTAAAAACTAAAAATGGTCAAAGATGTGGCACATGTGAGTGTGAACAACCACTAACAAATATTAGTTTTTAATGTTGGATTGCCTGAACATGCGTGCCAAAGGGGAATGCTCACTACAATTGTACGAATGCCACTCAAGGATAAGCTTTATTCCCTTGTTCTACTTCTTTCCCCTTATTATTTCCTTTTTTTTTTCTCATTCTTTTTCCTGTTCAAATTGGAGTAAGGGAATAAGGCTCTGATGAAGGTTTAAAACTTTGAAATATAACAAGGAAATAATGTAGTACTTAATTTGGGATTATTTTTGGAAATATCCCAAATTAGTTTGGCATATTCACACATGGAAAAGGTGAAATAATGAAATATTCCAAATGAAAGGGTAGTTTTGAAGGGAAAACTATATAATCATGAATGAAATGTTCATGCGCCCTCTAGGAGTTGGAATTGTATGTAATATGGTTTGTAGGAATTTGGAAAGTGGTAATATGTTGAAAAATGGAAGATAACTTGGAAAAATGATGGAAAAGTGATGAGTGGGAGTGGATAAAGGTAAAACACTAGGAGAATACCCCAACATGAGGATGTCAACAACTAAGAACAAGGCCCAACCCACATGTTTTGTCATGCTGATATAAATTTCAGTATGCATTCATTACAAACATTAAAATAGTACTTCTACTATTTTTCACTTTCCTATCAGCTGGTAATTAATACAAAATTTAGGCAAGCATTCAAACATATGAGAGACTTATTTTTGGTCAAGTTGACCCCGGAAAAACCCTACAGTCTTTTGGGGAAAACCGGTTTTCAAAGGAGGATTTGTTGCTTGAGAAAATAATAGTACATAAAGTAAACACAATACTTATCTCCCTTTTCAGCTGTAGCATTAAATGCAAATTTCTGAAAAGTTGTGCCAACTGTAATTTTCAGATTTTCACAAAATATCATGCCCAGAATGGCTGTTTTTTTCTCACAGCTCAGCTCCTTGAATTTTGTGCCCAAATTATGCCTTGAAATCAATGCTAACTGCTGCCTCGATTTCTGTGCACATGAGTGACTGTTGTGCCTTGATTTTTGTGCCAGAAGACAGCTGCAGACCTCAAGATCTGCGCTGCCTGAGGCTGCATGAACAGCGCTGCATACTCCCTTGAAATTCATGCCTGCTGCCTTGAAATTTGTGCTGAGTTTGCTGCTGTGTTCCTCGATTTTCATGCAGCCTCGCCTTGAAATTCGAGCTGCTGTTCTTTGATTTCTGTGCTGCCTCTTTCTCCTAGAAAACTGTGCCCTAGCTCAACTCTCCTCTTTGGAATTTTGAGCCCTCCTTTCACTGCTGCATTTTCTCCTTGAAGTTTTCTCCTCCTCATGCTATTTCAAGTGAAGTGAAGAATGAGATCCCTTTTACCTCTTTTGTCTCCTTGGAAAAGATTGAATCCTTAAACTAAGATCCAATGGTTGAGATTTAATCTCCAAATCTTAAGATTTGTGGTTGAGATCAATTATTCCAAATAACTCCCTTCTTACATTGGCTCCATCACTTAAAAGTCTCCTAGTACATTTTTCAAGTTGTGTATCTTTTCTATTTTTCTCATAAATTGATTTTTCAACTCACTTTAATATTAGAAAAGTACATTATGTACTTTACACATAAAGTCACTTTATAAAACACAAGTGATTTTAATATTAGAAAAAATACATGGTACGACACTTCTATATACCTTCTTCACACATGACATTAATTTAACTCATAAATGTCATTGAGACAAAAGTCCATTAATGTGCTCACTAGGCTAAAAGGGATAAAATCCTAGTAACACCTTTCCTTGGTACTATTTTCAACATTAAACAACCTAGTTATGTCTGTGACTAAAGCATCATGAGCAAGGGAAACAAAAAGATTGTCACCCAAACTATGATCAACCATGGACAAACATCTGTAACAAGATGAAAATACCTGATATGCTATTGAAGCAACCACCACCAACGGTAGAAACATAACTAATCTATCTTATATGTTGAAAAGGGTGAAATAGGCATGACAAATGATTGTGCCAAGTCTTTGTGTAAGAATACCATCTTTTGCCTTGTTTGGGTAGGGGTTGGGTAACCCATAATGGTAGCACCCATAGTTTTAAAAATTGGAATCGGTGATTGACCCGATGTACCTATCGTATCGGTTTTTGAACTAGAACTAAAAATATTGGATTGGTCAGATCTCAATGAATCGGTTTTCAAAAAAATAAGTGAAATAATTAAATTTTGATGAAAAAAGTATTATTAAGATTTAAAACCATGCTTCCAAACCATTTGAGACAAAATATGCAAAGTTTGCTCATCTATATACCATGTAAAGGTGACTATATCAAAATGGCATAGAGTGCAATGCATATCAACAACAAAATATATAATTATGAGGTTTTAAATGGCCTCTAGAGTGTAAAAACAATGCTACAATCTCGGGGCCATTGGCCTACTACAAGTCTACATATATCAGTGATCAACATGATCACTCATCAAACTCATCACTTCTACTAGACATGGGATCATCAACAAGAGCTAGATAAACATCATCTAACTCAGAGTTTAAGAACTCCTTAGACTCCTTTGCAACCTTAGTGGTAGTAGTAGCAACAAAACTAGACCTAATGAAAGCACGAGTTAGTTGAGTTGCACGACTGGTGCCTTTCATTGGATGTTTGCCTTTGCTTGATTCAACTATTGATTTTAGTTCCTTTGTCACTACCAAATTTGCATTGGGATCAACCCCCCTAATGCCATGGCATCAATATCAAAGTCAGGATCAAACTTAGTTGGTTGAGTCTCCTCCACCCATTCTTATGTTGGATCAATATCATCCAACACAATGGGATCTAGATTAGGTCTTTTGTTCATCAACTGGTTGCGCCCTAGCTGAAGGTTGTGTGAGACAAAGACGAGATCATTTAACCATTTTTGTTCCATAAAATGTCTCTTCTTTGTGTGTATTTGCTAAAAAGCAGACCAATTGCGCTCACAAATAGAAGCACTGCAAGTTTCGCTGAGGATTCTAACTGCAAACTTTTGCAAATAAGGACATTGGTTGCCAAATCATTCCCACCTATGTGTTGCGACAACAAAGACATTAGTTAGTTCATTGTATGTTAAATGGAGTTAGAGGAGGAAGGGTTCATCTAAATTTAGAGGTGCACTAAACTTAGCAGAGGGACCCACAAACCACTATCTGCCTTTTTATTATTATTTCCTAGTAGGGGGACCCATAGTCCACTAGTTTTGTGAGTGCTTTGTGGGCCTAGTTCGAGCTCTTAAGGAGGGGATACTCAGATATGGTAGCTGGTGGTCAGTTCAATTTGCATAAGTTGTGTGTGTGTTCTTCTTAGCTATTGCAGCCAATTTACCCAGCACTAGGGCATCATTTCCAGGTTAGGAGGAAGAGGACGTTTGACCATAATATTTTTCAAACTAAGTGATATCTACAACCAAGCCGAGTTTCAACTCAGAAAGGCTACACAGAGGACTGTGTAGACCAGTTCAAACTTTGTACAATGTGCAGGTTGAGAGATGGCCACGCTCAGGAAGAAATGTTGAGTGGATTATGCGCAGACCAGCTTCGACACAGTGAAAATTTGTGGAGTTGCTAAGATTAAAGGGAGTTTCCCTGCCCATTGTAATTTTCTGAAATAGCATTTGTTGAGAAGAAATAAAATGAACACACATGCATTGTACATTTTCCCTTGTTGGGGTTTCCTGGGTATATACTATTTACATGTATTTTTTTATGCTTGTTTGTCTTCAGATTTATTTACCTTCCGTTGTGCATGCAAGTTAGGAAACTCAACATAGCATTGAATTAAGTTTCAACTTCAATTGCTTTACCGTAGAAATTCAATGTTTAGGTTCCGGGTTTTAAAAACTAGCATTGTACAATAATTTCATTTCTGAGTTTGGCTAGAAAGACAAGTATTTACAGGTTGAATTGCTTACATGGTTGACCCACATCTCTTGCCAACTTTGCCAAGTGTTTGCCGAAGGTGCTTAAGGCCTTAGTGAAAAATCAAAGTTGTTTATGTATTTCCAATTGGTTGGATTGCTTAGGGACCATGCATTTGAAGCAATCATACAATCCGTCTATGAAGTCCCCAGTCTGATTTTCTCCTAGCTGAGCTTTAGAATGGTACTTTGGGTTAAGGAAATACCTGACTGCATGTATTGGACAATGGAGTTGATTGTTCCGTCTATTGACAATGATCTCCCAAATCGACCCATGCTGACCTACTTTATCTTTGTATATTGCCTGTATGTGCTCATTTGCTTGATTCATAGCCTCATAGATGTAGCCCATGGCCAATATTTCCCCATCCACCAGTCGTAAGACCTTAGCAAAGGGCTTGCCAATTATGACAACCTTTGCTGACTTTTACCCAAAAGAGTTGTCAAAAAAGCTTACTTTTTGGTGTCTTTGCCATCTCGTCTACGAGCCTACTAAGATGATACCGTTCATCAAAAGAAAACATTTTCAGAGAGTTTTGTCGCTGAGAATTGAGAGATTGCAATATAACAAAGTGAGCTGCAAATCTCTTAATTGGAGGCCTAACAAGCTCCTTGCCCCCAATGTTTTCACTCATTAGGCTCGATACCCATGAGTAGTTGTATATTTATTTTGCTATGTTGCTAGGAAACGTGGGTTCGGGGACAGGGACGAGTACATCATTTTTTGAAACAGGGTGTGTTGGTTCTTCGGGGGTATATTATAATTTATATATACAATATATAAATATTATTTTTTATAAATTATAATATATATATATATATATATATATATATGAATTTGTATATTTTTCAACTTTAAACAAGAAAACTAAAATATTTGTAATTTAAATTCTAAAGATTGCAATATAACAAAGTGAGTTGCAAATCTCTTAATTGGAGGCCTAACAAGCTCCTTGCCCCCAATGTTTTCCCTCATTAAGCTCAACACCCATGAGTGGTTGTATATTTATTCTTCTACGTTGCCAGGAAACGTGGCTTCGGGGACAAGGATGGGGACGGGTACGTCATTTTTTGAAACAGGGTGTGTGGGTTCTTCGGGGATATGTTATAATTTATATATATAATATATAAATATTATTTATATATATATATATATATATATATATATATATATATATATATATGAATTTGTATATTTTTCAACTTTAAACAAGAAAACTAAAATATTTATAATTTAAATTCTAAAGATTTAAACAGGCACATCATTGAACATTCAAAATTCCCATTGAAATTTCAAAATTTCTAGTTTGATATCAAGTGCAAATTTGAGTTCACATATTAATAAGAATTATGATATATGTCCATTGTCATACTACATTCAACATCTGACTTAAGGCATCTCCAAACATGAACTAGGAAATTTTAAAATACTAAAATAAAAATAGCTAATAGCGAACAATATCTTCCTCAAGCCATGTGATCAACATCACTTAGATCTTCAGTTAGCATGCTCTCTGGGTAGGAATAACTCTCATCTTGAGGCTCTTGCGCATCCATAGCAATTGGAGGTTGCTCAGTAAGGCCATCTGGTTGTATCTCCTCGTCCACACACATAGCATCATCTGTGTATTGGTCCCATCTCTTGAAAGGACCCTCCTTGTACCTAGGGTCTTTTCGAGATATGAGATGGAGTATGCTATGAATGTACACTAAGTTCTTTGCCTTCTTTGAGCCCAACCTATTTCTCTTTAGTGAATGGATAAAGGCATAAGTACTCCAATGAGTCGCAAGATGAAGAACTAGCTACTTGGAATATTAATATTAGGGGAAGCCCATTAAATTAGTTAAAAATTTAAAAATAAAAACTAAAATGAACCCTAAAGAACTTGATTTTGGAGTTCTAAGTACCCACCATAAGAGTTCTCCCTACCCGTCAAGACAAAAGAACCCAACTTTTTTCAATGGAGAACCCGGTTCTTCATAGAAGAACCCAGTTCTTATGGGTTCTTCTTAGTAGCACTCGTATCCGAATCCGGTACATGGGGACAAGAACCTGGGATGGGTTCGAGAACCCCACCCTCAGGTTCGCGAACCCGTGCAACATAGTTATTTTGTAATACACTTGGCATGCTCTACAATGTTCTTTACCCGCTCCACTTTGCCTATGCTCTCAAGCATGATGTCTATGCAATATGCAACACATGGGGTCCAAAATATGGTCCCATATTTGGGCTCTGGCGTCTTTCTAGCAAGAACATAGTTTGAGGCATTATCTGTGATGACTTGCACAACATTCTCCTCCCCCATTGTCATAATTATCTCATCCAAAAGCTCAAATAGAATGTTTGCATCCCTCACTCTATTGGATGCATCAATTTATTTCAAAAACGTGGTTCCTTCAGGGAAAGAAACAAGGAAATTAAAGATAGCGCGGTTGTTTCCATCGGTGCATCCATTTGACATGATGGAACAACCTGTATTGGTCCATGACTCTCTATTCTTAGTCAAATTTTCTTCAATGGGAAAAATGGCTTTTTGCTAAAGACTTGCCCTCAAGTCATGCATACGAGGGCCTTTGAAGCCCTTTCCTGCAAATATAACGGAGTCCCACATAGCTTGGTAATATTATGAGTGGCCAACAGTAAAGGGGATATCTGCATCATACCACCATCTAGCAATGTATTGAAACACAACTTTTTTGCATTGCTTTTTGCAATGGTTATCCGGCGTGGGTTGAGCTACACTTGGTTAGGAGGAAGTGGCAGTGGCAGAGGCAGTGGTGGGGGAAGTTGAGAAATAACTCTTGGTGTTCATCCATATAGATTGTCGGCCTTGATTGTAAGACCTAAGAGCAGGCTGAACATAATGGAAGGGGCCATAGACGTTGGCGGAAGTGATAGAAGCGGTGTCTTGAATCCCAAACTCTTCACACCCACCTGCTCTCATGGCTTGTACAAGTTCCATCTTCCTTGCAAACTTTTTTTGGATAGCCTTACCCAAAGTTCTCAAACCTCCCAAGGAATTCTGCCCTAATATGCGCTATCACTTCATTTGGTGCTTTACATGGCTTTACTTGGCCTCTTCTCCCAGTCAAGTGTTGTTTAAACATGTGAATCCTGTGAATATCCTCTCCCTCAACAGATTTTTGGCAATATTTGCAGATAATTTTGCCATCAATCATATCACAATAAGTCCTTGCAGTGTCCTTGGCTTCTTGGGGCATGGTGGCTTATGAAATGTTTGAAATTTGTAAAGGAAATAAACGTGCAAATTTGAAAAAAGAAGTTGCTGTTAAGAAACATGGAAAACCTAAGATAAATTTGGAAAAAAAGGGGCAGATTTAGCCTACAAACAGGCTGAAATTTAAAACTTGAAAATTAAAAATTGAAACTTGAAAGAACAAACATAAATTAAATACATGGACAGCAATGGAATATGTATTTTGTCAAGTGAAAAGCCTTGTCTGGAAATTAAACTAGCTGCCTTAACCTCCTCCTGAAGATGCCAATTCCACTAGACAGCTCCAAGATTGCAAAGACAGCCTAAACTTTCTGCTGTTACACTACCTCTGCAAAAACTCAACACTTTCCAAGCTCACAATGAAGTTCACTAAAACTCCAAATGAGATGTGCAAGGTAAATGAGAGGGGAGGATTGATTTTGTAGGCATGGAGGGGCTGTTTTTGGAGGGAAAACATCCCCTAGTTTCCCGAAAAACCACTCACAGCCATCCAAAACAGCTCAGCATGGGTTCGCAGCTGCGCATATGGGAGTTGGCAGTGACACGGCTGGGTTATGAAGGAACTGGCCAGGTTATACCTGTTCATGCTGGTTTGGTGTCCCAAATCGGGGTCTACCTCGGTCCAAACCGGGGTCATTGGCCGGGTTGACCTCTGAGCCTAATGAACTGGCCAGTTTGACTGGGTAGCAGTTCAACCTGGCCGGGTTTTAAAACCGTCGTACTAGCCCCAAAATTAACATTTGCACCATAATAACTCCCAGGATATGCAACTGGTACATGGAAAGTTCATGAGTGTCATCAAGGTGTCATGAAATGGTCCTTGGACACCCCATACAACATGTGGTGTAACACAAACTATTGGCTTATTCCCAAACATAATATTCCTGTTTGTGGTTTGTTGACCCTGCCACCTTTTCCAGACAAGGCTAATGCGTACACCACTAAAAATTGGCTAATGTGTACACCACTAACAAATTGCCACCGTGTGATTTTAAGTGGGGACAAGATCTGCCATGTCACTTTTATTGTCCCCCCTTAACTTTGGAACTAGTTTAATGTGTCCACCTTTAATATTTTGAGTTTCTCGTCCTTTTGAAATAAATCACCACTTTTAACAATTCGATGTGGCTCATAAACTCAACGTGGGCCCTCTTTGACTTTATTTGACTTGGAACTTTGACTTTCTTTGTGGCTTCATGTGGTGGGCCCCACATTGCTGCTACATCACCCTTGACTCTCCACATAATTTCCATGTCAAAATTTGACTTATTTTGACTTTGGAAAAATTTATAAATTTTTCCAATTATTCATTCTTTTGAATTTTTTCCTCATTTTTGCTACTGTCATTTGAAAAATCGGCTTTTGAGGGACTATAAGTCATTTTTTGACCGCCAAAGTGGGTCCTAAAATAATGCTGGGCCTCTGAGGATGAATTTCGAGTAGTCACATGCCCAAACATTTCCTAAGGCCACTTATTTATACCATTACATAGAAAATAATTAAAAAATCCCGTTTTGCGGGAAATTTTTAATTATTAAAAAATCCTACTTAGACCTAGCCAAATTCCATGAATTTTTTTGTGTGATCTAGTATGGTAATATACATCGACTTTAGACACTAAGATGTGTTAGGGGCTCAACCTTCAAACCGTCACCCCGGCTTTGGGGTTAAAAATGAGTGAAAAAACCAAGAAAATTATCTCTAAAAAAGAAGGCATAATTAACCGGATAAAAAAAATACTGCAAGGTGTACTCGTATGTTGATCAAGTCCCAACATCCTAGGCTTGTTACAGATTCAAAAACTCATCATTACTAGCATCACTTATTACAATTCCCCGCAGGGTGTGGAATATGGAAACAAGAAATATGATGATAAGATAAAAGTAGAGTTAAAAAACTCTGTTGACTGATGATATCTGATGGTACAAGTGTCCTCTGGATCATCCTTGGGCATGGAGTTTTCATATAATCATCAGGTGCTACTCTAGTGGTCAACATGGTCTACATGTTCTAATCATGACCATGAGTTTCTTTTATCATGATAATTTTGGTGTCGCATCTTGAGTTTTCAAAATAGTAACACAACACTGCATACAGTTAATCTCCAAATCCTACAGTGAATTATTCTGTTTTTCACCGAGTATCAGTCTTGCAGTCGACTTTGTGTTTTTCATGTTCCTTGTTAATGGTTTTATTATATTGTGTGCATGTGAGATTTTTGTTTTTCTAATCATAATTAGATGTCGAGGATGGACACACACTACATTTGGTGGTTCGACAGCCCCTTCAACAACCACCTTCATTTATGGCAGGAATTGCTGGTGATGGCCATTCTGAGTCTCAAGGTATAATTTGCTTTGCATTGCCTATAGAGTTTTTTTAGTTATTGTTGAACTTGTACTATTATTTTTCATTGCGTTCCACTCAATTATTATTGTTTTTCTTTTTTGGTTTTGCATAAACACGTTTCTTAGCGTTGCCTCTCAGAGCAAAATGAGCTGGTTCTTGAATTCTGGATAAAATAGCTGCCTTTTAGAGAAGGATAACAAGGTCCATGATGCTTTATAAAGAATAATCCAAACATAGATTAAAGGGCCTTAACTTTCTGTAACATTTGTGAGATCAACGAGGCTCTGTAGGCATGGGTACTTGCAACTGAGAAGATTCGTTTGCTTTTGTTTTAGGCTTCTTTTTGAGCATCTTGTCTGAATTGAAAAAAGAAATTCATTAAAGAAAGAGGTATCAGAGGACTTGATTTGGATTTGAATATTTGATTGCATAAATGAGAGATGAAATGCTTGTCAAAGTTGTATGTCATCTTTTGTTGGGATTGTGAATCAGATAGCTATTTTATGATTTATTTATGTAATAATTCTAAGATGCCCCTTTTACTTTTAGTCTCAATCAGTTATACTGAACAACCTAGTATCTGTTAAAATTCTCTTTATTCGAGTTAGTGCAAATAGATTTGAGACTGTGCCTTTATAATTGTAACTAGCAATGAAGACACTCCAAATTTGAAAAACATTCAGCTGTCTTTCTTGCAGAAGTTAATTATAATTAACAAAGTCAGTTAGTTATTTTCCAATTTTTTTGTTTTGTTTTGTTTTGAATCTAGAGGAATTGACAAGTGGACTGATTTCATACTTGTGTGACGTGGGGTCAATTCTGAGTGCTACCGATGTAGCCTCCAGGTTCCTACCTATGGCCCTTTTGCAGACACGAGTTAATCAGTGGGGTTTGAATCTCATATCGTATAGTTTACGTGATGCTTTGTAATATGGCCATTGCCAATTGAGCTGCCCTTCGGGGGATTTCCAGAATTTTCTTTTATCTGAATGTATTTGATAAATTGCACTTTTCTATTAAGAGGAAAGAAAACCATTGCTACATGCAACATGCTTGTGCTTAATTTTGCTATTCTTGTCAAATATATATGGCATTCTAATGTGATCATGATTGTAAGATTGTTAAGCATATAGTAGTTTAAACTTTGAAGTTCTTATGTGGAGGTTGAATCTGGACAAGAAATGAAGAACTTAGGAACAAGTGGCATGAAATTTGTTAGTTCACTATTATGCCCCATTGTGTTTTTCATGTGAGTAACTTTAAAAATCTGTATAACATACCTCTTGGACATAATGTTTTGAACTTTGCTATTGATTTTTAGGTAGTATTTGCTTATATTAATCATATTTGAGGAAATATACAGTATGCTTGACAAACATTAGAGTGATTGTGGTCGTCACCTTTGTGCATGTAAGAATACTAATCATGCAGTAGTTCATAGCTCATTTTTGAGGCTGAACCTATGGAGGAAACATTGACTAGGTTGTGAACCAGTGGAATGAAATTTGATAGTTTATGACCAGTTAACAATTTCTATGACACACTGTTTAACAATAGGTTATGGACTTTACTAAGTGATGTTGAGCCTATCTTGCTTATGTCAGTCATGTTTCAGGAAAGTAGTAAGTTGTGATACAGATTGAAATTGGTGGTTGACCACCATTTATAATATTTCTAGTTCAGGGTAATCTCTTTAGTATTATGCTTTTAGAGAATGTGTTCTAGACTTTGTAATAATATTTGGCAATAATTAAGTTTTAAACAATCAAAAGAAGCATGATTACAATGTAGCATCTGCATAGCTAGTAAGGGTTGCTAAGAAATCATATTTGAAAAAGAAATCTGAACCTTATTATGGCACAGGAGCTGTTCCTATTGCAGGTGATACTCGAAACAGGAGTGGGCAAGTGTCCCACAGTGTGGTGCTTGGGACCTTTAACATTCCAGATCAAGGTGATGGGGGTATTCCAGATTTAAACAGGGTAAGTTAATAAATTTGCAATGTATTGCATCTCAGAGGAAATGATGTTTGTACGTAGTACTTCTATTTTGGTATGAGTATATTATTGTCATTTAACGTTTGAAATTTTACAAGGTCTCCCAAGCGATGAAAGAGATTAAATTCTAGTTTCAGGGGTCTGATGGATTTGCATTTTTGTTGTGTGTAGATTGTTTCAGCAGTGTTGAATTCTGTTGGCATTGGTAGTCTAGTACCTGTAAATGCTAGCATTGGCAATGGGTCAAGTACTATTGCTGTGAGTGCTGCTATGGAGTCCCACTCCTTATTTCTAGATTTTTGAGGCTTTCCTTCATGATTATGATTGGATTTAAATAAGATTATCCCTTGGATTTCTCAAATTTTCAGTCTGTTTTACCATCTGATGGCCAGCAAGGAACTGGTTTGCAAGGGCAAGAAAGGGCAGGCAATGATGGTAGCAGATCAGATACCAATCAGCCACAGGCTGATCATATCTCAGATGTTCAAGTTGATCCTGGTCATGTTTCATTTCGTTTCCCCGCAGCACCATTGCTAAGGCCTTTTCAGCAAGCCACGGTGGGGTTCCCTATAATCTCCATACATGTTGTAGCTTTGTTTAAAATGCAAGGTGCCTTTTATCCTCATTCATTGGATGAAGTGAATAGGAAGTTTTTTGTAGTCTTATTGTGGAATGAATTGAATTTTCTTTCCTTGATTTTGCAGGTTATCCCCGATTCATTGACAACATTGTCCCATTATTTAAATCGTATGAGGAATGAATTTGCACTAAACAGTGAGTATAATTTCTTTTTTCTTTATTAGGCTGCTTATTGAATTAAAATTAATAAATGGAATTATACCTGCTCACAAAATGGATCATAGATTTTCCTGGATGGAAGATATTGTGGATGAAACTTTGAATTCTATTCATACATGTCACAGGTTTTGATAATCAATCACAAACTAGTACCTTAGAAAGCAATGAAGCAGAGGGTTTCAGATCAACGGGTTTACAATCAGCTGCTGGAGGTTTGCCAACACCAGCAGTGTTGGGAGCAGTCATTCGGTCCACACAACAGTTACTGACTCAGCAGGCTGGAGCTTCACTTGATGTAAATCCTGCTTGCCTGGTTGCTCAAATCTGCTCCTTTAATTTCTGTATTATCAAGGAAATACTTCCTTCTATATGCCTACCATGAGAACCTTGAAAACTGTTTTCAGCCGTGTTTAGTTTTGATGGTTTGATATCCATCTTGACATTTAGTTCCGCCTCTATATGCTTCATATCCAAGTTCTTTGAGATCTATCTTGAGTTTCAGTATCACCTCTCTATGCTTCAAAATTTTGTCATATCCAAGTTTTACAAGCTGTTCACGATGATATCTTTCTTGCAACTGTACACAAAGCATTTTCCAAGTGCTTTATTTTCATTGAAGGTGTTATTTATAAGATGCATATGATGCGTTCTTATTATCTTCTAACTATCTTCTAGGCGCGAGCTACCCTAGGGAAGCAATTTGGCATTCTTGTCAACCTCGATATTCCTCTAGTTCTTTGTAGATAACCAATAAAAATTACATCAATTTAATTTCAACAGCAGTTTTACAGGGAAGGCTTAGTGGGAAGCAATGTTTTCTATGCTAGTATTTCATCTTTCTGTTATATGAACTTAATTTGTAAGCTTTTCTTTGCAGGGGTCGGGGCATATTTCTTTGTTATTTTTGTCGGCAGATCACATCTTTCTTTAGACCTATGTTACCCAATGGCATTATGAGGCACAATACAGATATTGGAGATATTGATATATAGTTGTAGATCACTTAATGCCCCCTGAACATGAATTTCTCAATGATTAACTTGTCATGGGAGCAACTAGTAGTTGGTGTACGGTTGTTACTTCTTCCCATAGCTGCTCTAATTATCTTGGATAGGAGCACATCATCATATTTTTGAACTCTACTCAGAGTTTTTTGACGTTGGATGTCACAAGAACTTCAGCTTTGAGTTCGATATTGCCATATTTTTCAACTCTTCTCAGAGTTTGTTGACCTTGGATGTTTCCCTCGCAACCCTTGGTTCGATCATGGAATTTGGGATTCTTGGCCAACTTAATTGTATAAGTATTGTCAATCAAAAGTATAGTTCTCTTGTTTCTCTTGCAAGTGATTAAGAATTTTCTTGAACCACACAATCTCCTTTGTTGCTTTTGCAACTGCCACATAGTTTGCCTGTGATGTGCAATCTGCTGGAACTGATTGTTTGCATGTCTCCCAGGAGACAGTTCCTGATTCAAGACTTATAAGGTACTTTGAAGTAGACACTCCACTTTCCTTATCTCCATCAACATCTGAATCAGAATATCTAATCAAGTTGAAGTCATCCACCTACGAATATTTGCATCCAAAGTCTCGAGTTATTTTCATGTACTACATTAGAACTATTTTTGTAGCAGACCAATGTCCTTGATAAGGATTTTGCATAAGCTTGCAAAGGATTCGAACGGTAAATGAAATATCTAGTCTGGTAGTGGTAAGGTAGATAAGACTCCCCACAAGTTGTCTATACTTAGTTGCATTCTCTAATTCATTCCCTTCTTTAGATGTGAGATTTATATTTTGTTCCATTGGAGTGGAAAAATGGTTGCATTTGGCCATGCCAAACTTGTTCAACAATTCTCCAATGTACTTCTTTTGAGAAGGAATATAGTCCTTGGATGTTGAGTCACTTCAATGCCCAAGAAGTAGTGAAGGTCTCCCAAATTTGTCATATCAAATGATTTTATTTTTTCTTTATGGATGCATTATATAGTTTTCATTGTTCTATGTTATCAATAGATCATCTACATATCCCACAAGATAGATAACAATTTTTGCGAATTTTCTTGACAAATAGAGTTGCATCATTAAAATTAAGTGTTTGAAGTTTAATTTCATAAGATTAGTGGAATTTTCATACCGGGGTCACAATGCTTCTTTTAGGTCATATAAGGATTTGATGAGTTTGCATACTTTTTGTTCTTGTTCCTTCACAACAAAACCTTCTGGCTGAGACACGAAGACATTTTCTTTCAAGTTTCCATTCAAGAAAGCAGTCTTCATATCTATTTGATGAATCTTCAATCCATTTTGAGCTGCCAAGGCAAAGAGAGAGTTTGGATGGTTGCCCATTTTGTTGTGGGGGAAAGGCCCTGTTCATAATCAACACCTTTTTGTGCAAATCCTTTTGCCACGTGCCTTGCTTTGTGCTTATTAAGTGAGCCATTTGATTTGTACTTGCTCTTGTAGACCCACTTGTAGGCAATTGGTTTGACTGCAAATGGAGAGTCGACTAGTTTCCATGTTCCATTCTTTATGAGAGCATCTTTCTCCTTCTGCATTGCTTCTTTCCATTCATCATGAGAAGCAACTTCTTTAAAGGAAGTTGGTTGAATATTAGTGGACAAATTAAATTCATAATCATATGAAACATCCATATCATCAACTAAATTAGAATTATCTACATCACCTCCATCTCGTTTAGTGGAACTTCTGGTTTTTGTCTTTTCGACTTCATCATGATGAACATTTTCAAGTGTTTTGGTGAGCCATTTTGGGGAACCTTTTTGAGATGGTCTAGGTTGCTCTGTTTTTTGATATGGCGTTGTATCAAGATTTAGCCTTACAATCCTCTCAATCACATCAATCAAAGGGTCTTCCTGATCTGAAGAAGTGGTTGAAACTTCATGAGGCGGAGATAGTGTTTTAGAAGGAGATTCATAGATTGATCCAAAATAGGGACCCCCCCTCCAAGATGTGGAGTCTCATTATAAAATTCATGATAAGGTTTTGAATGATTGATTCTATCCAAATGATCAAATTGCCATTGAACAATGTTGCTTGTCTTGGAATTCAAGAAAAATCACATCTCTAGATAATACAAACTTCATCTTTACCTCATCGTAAAGATTATATGCTTTGGTGGTATATGAATACCCCAAGAAGATGCATTTTTGACTCTTACATTAAGCTTGCTCTTTGTTCCTTAGGAACAAAGGCATAGTAGGTGGAACCAAAGATTTTTAAGATGTCTTACCAAAGGAATGTGGCGATACCACATCTCATAAGGAGCTTTACTTGTGAGAACATGAGATCGACATCTGTTTTTGAGATACACTTCAAATATAACTACATCAACCCAAAACATCAACTTTACATTTTTGAAAAACGTCATGGGGCAAACCATATTCAAAATTTTCTTGTTCATTCATTCAACTACACCATTTTGTTGAGACTTCTGTGCACCAGTAGATGTTACTTACAACTTTAGTAGTCTTTCCTCATCTATTCTAGTTATGATGATTGTGTTGTCAAATGCTTTCCTTATCTCTACTTTTCCATTAAACATATGAATGGAGTGCTTGATCTAGTGAATGTGAACAAGAGACAATGGATTTCTTCGCAATTCTAGAAGGTAGAGTACATCATGTAGAAGAAAGTCAAAAGTCATGGAAGTTTAAGCTTGATTGTGCCAAGTTTGTATGGCTTGAGACTTGTCTTGTCTACAAAGTACATTGCGCCATCTACATTGTCACTGATGTCTTCAAAGAAGTCTTTTCAAAATGGCAGGTTGCACCTATATGAAGTAACCATGCATCTCTCCAAGAAGTAGGGGAAGTATGAAACAAATCATCAATTACTTCAATATTACAATGGGCAACAATGTAATGCACAAATTTAGTGCTTTACCTTTTTCTTTGTGGTATTTCTTGATTCTATACTAGGGGATTCTGCATGTGGATGCATCATTTCCATCTCTGTCACAACAAATCCATTGGAGATGAAATCTTTCACCTTGATGGTGTTTACCTCCCTTACCTCTGTGATTCTTCCTTCTACGCCCTCCTTTGCCGCCTCTTCTTTTAGGAGAATCATGTGACTTATTCTTTTCATTCTGAGCAAGGAACATTGTTTCTTTAGGGGACTAAGATGTTGCCTTCCTCTACCCAAAAGCTTTTTCTTGTTCTGCGAACTTCTTATAGGAGAGTCAAAAGTAATGGCATTGAGTTGTGCTCTAGCTTTTAGGGATTCAAGATAGTGAGAGCATGGGATAAAGGGATTTGACAAAGACTGTGAGAGGAATTTCCATCTGAACTTCGGTGGCATTTATGTCATGCATGATGGCTCTAACTTGAAAAGCTAAGGCTAGGGGCTTTATGAAGAGAAAGTCTCTTAAATTGACTTAATAAAAATTAAAAAGGTAAAAAGGCAACAAAAATGGTCACTCAATTATAAAAAGAGAAAAGTGAGGAGTCTCTACTCATTCTAACACTTGCATTTTTAGAAAATGAGTTCTTGGAGAGTTTGGAGAGAAGCTTATGGTTTCAAAAACCCTAGCCACCATTTGCTAGCTTCGGGCTAGAAACTAGACACCGTAGTTGGTCTCGAGAGTGGAATGACTTAGATTTCACCATTGAGATTCAAAGCAAAAGATGAATTGCAAAAGATAATAAGGTAAAGAGGTCTTATTAGTTGATTTTATCTTTTGATTTTGTGTACTTCATACATGTTTTTATAGGAGGAAGATTCAAGCTCAAATTGGTATCCTAGTGACTGTTGAAGGAGGTCGAATCTCTCTCCCTTTGTGCTGGACGAGTTCACTAGAGAAGCGGTTGAGTTCCATAAAGCAATAGAGTCCAAACTTTTGGCTTCCTATAGTACGAGTTGCCCATCTCAAGGGAGGTTGAATCAACTTGTATTCTTGCCAACAAAATTCTGATATAAATGAGTCGAGTTTTCCAAGACATTCCTGGAAGAGAATTTTACAATGCTATCAAAGCATGTTCTTGGACAATTGTGAGGTTCAAGTGGGGTTTTTTTAACCACAGTGGATGATTTTAGAAGATCAACTTATGTTACTTACAAAAGACACTACAAAACCTGAGAGCCCACTCCCATTCAAGTGGAAGAATTGTTAATTTTAGGCAACAATGGTATGTTCTATGCTTTAGAGCAATTTTACTTCAATATCTTTATTAACCCAGTATCAGTATTTAGATTAGCAATCACATCAACATGATAGTAAAATGCAGATAGACACATAAACATAAATAGTAGAAGACAAGCAGACACAAGAGGTGGCACCACCAGCTAGTCACAAACACCAATGTGGGGAAACCCTTGATCAAGTCTTCTTTTAGTCTTTAATAGTTCAACAGAGAGAGATAGTACAATTTACAAATTTGATAATTTATAACAGCAACAAAAGAGCCCTAACCAGAAAAGTCAATGTTTGTCAACAGGGCAGATTTGACCCTCAACAAATCGGTCAACTTCAACCTCCAAACAACAAGATAAAACAACCCTCAAAACAGTCAAATTCAACCCAGTCAAAGTTTGGTCAAACAACCCCCCTGCGATAAGGCCTAGCTGCTGTCAACGTTGGTCAACAGTATAGAAATTTGGTCCCCTGAAATTTCGGCTTCTTGAAATTTTGCTCTCCTAAAATTTCGGCCTCTTGAAATTTTGCTCTCTTGAAATTTCGTACGTGTGGAGAGAGAGAGGCCTTGAAATCCGTACCCAATCAATGAGGAGAGAGAGAGAGAAGTGTGAAGATGAGTGTGTCCAAATGAGGCTAAGTCACCTTCTATTTATAATGCAACGTGGAGGATGATAGAGGTGACTGTTGGGCTTCTGAGCCTACATAATTTTGCTGGCCGACCTTGACAATTTGACCATAATCAAAATAAAATCATAACATCATTTGTACATGCCAGAATCAGATGATCTTTAAATCAATCCTACACCTCTCGGAGAGAGGAATCCAAGAAAAATATCAGCTGTCATAAATAAGATGACCCATGTGGAGTTTGGCCCTAGTTGCCGATTTTCACAGTGCCTCTCAACTAGGGAGAATTCCATTTGCTAATCTATTTGCAAATCTGTACTATCTCTGCCATCAATGCACTGCTCTGTTATGCTGAACTATGAAGAAGAAGAAGCGATCGAGAATGTATCATACCATTCTCTGTTGACCCGAAGTTAGTCCCAGCTAGCAGCTGTGTATTCGGCCTCGGCAGTGCTCAAGGCAACCGATTTCTGCTTCCTGCTCATCTAGGATATCGACGCAGAACCCAAAGAAAAACAACATCAAGAAGTGCTCTTGCGATCCACCACATTGCCAGCCCAATCAACATCAGAATAACCATGCAGCCTCACATCCTCGGTAGTGTATCTTAGTGCATGAGTGATTGTGCCCCGAAGATACCTTAGAAGATTCTTGGCACCAATCTAATGTATATGATGAGGCTCAACCATATATTTGCTCAATGTGTTAACTGTAAATCATATGTCCGGACGGGAGTTCACAAAGAACATCAGTGCTCCTATGAGTTGACGATACTTAGAAGCATTTCCCAATTCAGGTCTAGCAACACTACCACATAACTTCTTAAAGTTAAGTTCCATCGGACTAGTCACAGGCTTGCAGTCCACCATCCCAAATCTTTCCAATATCTTCACAACATATTTTCCTTGAGAGAGGAAAATTTCACTTGGCTTTTGCCAGACCTCCAACCCTAGGAAATAATGCATTAGTCCTAGATCCTTCATCTCAAATTCAGAAGCCAGCTCCCTCTTACATTTGTCAATGAAAGGCTCTACACTTGTCAGAAAGAGGTCGTCCACATAAAGTACCAGAATGAGGGGTTTATCATTTTCAACCTTAAAGTAAAGGTTTAGATCAAATTCACTTGGCTTTTGCCAGACCTCCAACCCTAGGAAATAATGCATTAGTCCTAGATCCTTCATCTCAAATTCAGAAGCCAGCTCCCTCTTACATTTGTCAATGAAAGGCTCTACACTTGTCAGAAAGAGGTCGTCCACATAAAGTACCAGAATGAGGGGTTTATCATTTTCAACCTTAAAGTAAAGGTTTAGATCAACTTCACTTCTAGTGAATCCGAACTTCATTAGATAGCTATCGATTCTCTCATACCAAGCCCGAGGTGCTTGCTTCAATCCATCTGATGTAGGTTCCATTCTTGAGAGGCAGCAAGGGCTATGATCGAGCGGATGGTGGTGTATCGGGCAACAGGAGAAAATATCTCATCGTAATCTACACCTTCGTTTTGAGAGAAGCCTCGAGCAATAAAGCGAGCCTTGAACTTTTTTGCACATCCATCAGCTCCATGCTTGATTTTGTAGAGCCGCTTAAAGTTGACAACCGATTTGTCCTGGGGTCTAGGGAGCGCATCCAAGACATCATTATTCATAATTGCCTCGTATCTTCATTCATAGCATCCTTCCATACTTGATGCTTCAAGACTTCTTCGAATGATGAAGGCTCATTTTGAATAATAGTGCTAGTGGCAGTCAAATATCCTTGATACCTGTTCTATTTCTTGGTTTCAAGGAAAGTCCCCGTTGGTGGAATGTGTCTCTTAGCATCTTCGAGAGTCTCCCTAAGCAATGAGGGCCTCCTTTTGGAGGAGGACGACTCATGAGGAGGAGGATCAAGAGGATCCATAGGTTCATCAACATCAGGCATCGTTTCGTCTTCTTTTGCACCCTGATTTCCGGTGTCAGCTTCTTTGTCCTTCCTTAGGATAGGAAGGTTGTTGATTTTCCTGAGGGCCATATTTTTGTCGAAGGTGACATCATGACTTATCTCAACTTCCTTTTGACCAGCCACATAAATTCTATATCCCTTAGAATTTTCACTATAGCCCACAAAGATTCCTTTCTTCCCAGATGCTGCACCCAATTTGCTTCTTTTCTCTCTCGACACATGAAAAGATATGAGACTTCCAAAAATTCTAAAATGAGAGACATCAGGTTTCTTACTAGTGAACATTTATTCGGGAGTCTTGGAGTGCAATGCTTGATGAGGGCATCGGTTTTGAACATACACGGCGGTATTTGCAGCTTCAGCCCATAGGAACCTCAGAAGGCCTTGATCATGAAGTATGGCACAAATTGCTTCTACAATAGAGCGATTCTTCCTTTCAGCCACACCATTCTGCTTAGGAGTGTATGGCGTTGTAGTCTCCCTCTTAATGCCAGCGTCTCTGCAATAATCTTGGAATTCATTGGATTTGTACTCGGTCCCATTATCAGTCCTCAATATCTTGATTTTCCTCTCAGCTTGGTTTTCGATCAAGGCTTTCAAGTGTCGGAACCAGGTGAACACTTCATCCTTCTTCTTCAAGAAGTAGATCCAGGTCTTGCGAGAATAATCATTCGTAAAAGTGAGATAATATAAGTATCCTCCCAAAGAGTTTATGGGCATCATACTAGATATGTTGGAGTGGATCAATTGCAATATATCTGTGGTCTTGCTATTACTTGAGGGGAATGGCCCCCTTGTAAGTTTTGCTTCGGCACATCTTGGACATACACCTTCATGCTCCACTTTGAACTCGGGCATACCTGTCACCATTTGTATCACATCGGGTAGGGCCTTAAAATGAAGATGGGCAAACCTTTGGTGCCATAGTTCAGATTGTAGAGATGTGTCGGAAGACATGGCTCCTGTTGGACTTCCTCCAACTTGATACAAAGTTTCAACCTTGAACCCAAGAGTAAAAGCATGTTTAAAGTTTCTTTTCCAAATATGTACCTTTCCTCAATATCTTGATTTTCCTCTTGGATTGGTTTTCGATCAAGGCGTTCTTGTGTCGGAACCAGGTGAACACTTCATTATTCTTCTTCAAGAAGTAGATCCAGGTCTTGCGAGAATAAATCATTTGTAAAAGTGAGATAATATAAGTATCCTCCCAAAGAGTTTACAGGTATCATACTAGATATGTTGGAGTGGATCAATTGCAATATATCTGTGGTCTTGCTATTACTTGAGGGGAATGGCCCCCTTGTAAGTTTTCCTTTGGCACATCCTGGACATACACCTTCATGCTCTAGTTTGAACATGGGCTATCTGTCACCATTTGTCCCACATCGGGTAGGGCCTTAAAATGAAGATGGGCAAACCTTCGGTGCCATAGTTCAGATTGTAGAGATGTGTCAGAAGACATGGCTCTTGTTGGACTTCCCTCCAACTTGATACAAAGTGTCAACCTTGAACCCAAGAGTAAAAGCATGTTTATAATTTCTTTTCCAAACACGTACCTTTCCATCGATGAATGCCACCTTGAATCCTTTGTCCTCCATGACTGAAATGGGCACCAGGTTCTTCTTGAGATTAGGTACATATAGTACTTCTTGCAAATGAATAGTGTTACCTAGAATAAATTGAAGGGTAACATTCCCTACTCTTTTCATGGGATAGGTGGCATCATCTCCAAGGATAATCTCCAAGTTTGTCTCCTTTTCTATCAACTTAGGGAGGGTTTCCATGTATCTAGTGAAGTGTCTTGAGGCACCACTATCAATCAACCAATTTCCCAAAGTGTCCGGAGGAGAGGCAGTGGAGAGGGCCAATATAAGATAGTACTCTTTTTGCTTATTGTTAACAACATTTGATTCTTCATACCTGGAGTTCCTTGATTTCTTGGAGGGTCAACCATTTCCTTGATGTCTCACATTTATTTTTCCTTTGCCATTGGACTTGCCATTTCTTTGATCGTTGTTGTTGAAGTTGCCCCTGGAATGATTGTGACCATCATCATGCGACGTGTCCCTTCTATTTGGACACTCCCTTGCATAGTGGAAAAACTTATTGCAAACAAAGCACTTGCCCTTCCTTCCTCCCATAGATCCACGCTTTCTAGGGAAATGACCTTTAGACCCCACATTATTTCTCCTTTTGGCATGGGCGGAGAATGTAGTGGGGTTGCTTCTATTAGAAGGCATTTCTTGCTCCACCATTCTTGTTTCTTCTTGAATGCATCTCGACATCAATTCTTCAAACCCTGGAATTCGATCATTGTTGAGGACAGTGGTTCTAAATACATACCACTCAGGTGGGAGTCCTCCAAGGGTGGTGAGAGTAAGTTCCCTGTCAGGAATGACTTCTCCAATCGAGAGTAGATCATTCTTGATCTCAGTAATCCTCAAGAAATAGGATTGAATATCCTCGTCATTGCGCTTCTTAATATCCTTCAACTTATTCTTGAGAAATAGAATTTGATTAGCATTACTAACCTTGAACATGCCGACCAACTTGTCGTAGATCTCCTTGGAGGTCTTCAATTTGGAGATGTAGGCCACCAGATGCTTGTCAATGGAATCCCTGATAATCTTCTTTGCTTTGATTTCAACCTATTGTACTTGGTCTTTGCAGCAACTGGTGCATTTGAAGGAGGTTCAAGGATTTTACCCTCCACACAGTCCATCACTTTTTTATCATGTAACTTGTCTTCAGCCGGGAAGTAGGACGAGGAACCCATTGAACCTTTTGTCCTTGTCCAACTGTCTTTGGGGATTGCTCTTTCACTCTTGCTTGGGCTTTGCCTTCACCTCACCTCTGATACCATGTTAATTTTAGGCAACAATGGTATGTTCTATGCTTGAGAGCAATTTTACTTCAATTTCTTTATTAGCCTATATCAATATTTAGATTAACAATCACATCAACAAGATAGTAAAATGCAGATAGAACATAAACATAAATAGTAGAAGACAAGCCAAGACAAGAGCCAAGACAAGAGGACAGAAGATGTGGCACCAGTGAGGGACAAACCCCGGTGTGGGGAAACCCTTGATCAAATCTTCTTTTAGTCTGGAATAGTTCAACAGAGAGATATAGTACAATTTACAAATCTGATAATTTATAACATCAACAAAAGAGCCCTAACCAGAAAAGTCAACACTGATCAATAGGGCATATTTGACCCTCAACAAATTGGTCAACTTCAGCCTCCAAACAACAAGATAAAACAACCCTCAAAATAGTCAAATTCAAACCAGTCAAAATTTGGTCAAACAACCCACCTGTGGTAAGCCCTATCTGCAGTCAACGCTGGTCAACAGGTCGGAAGTTCGGTCTCCTGAAATTTTAGCCTCCTAAAATTTTGGCCTCATGGAGAGAGAGAGGCCCAAAAATTCGTACCCAATCAATGAGGAGAGGGAGAGAAGTGTGAAGATGAGTGTGTCCAAATGACGCTAGGTCACCTTCTATTTATATGCAACATTGAGGATGAATAGACGTGACTGTTGGGCTTCTGAGCCTACAAAAGTTTGTTGGCCGACCTTGACAATTTGAACGTAGTCAAAATAAATTCATAACTTCATTTAAATGTTAGAATCAGGTGATCTCTAGATCAATCCTACACCTCTCGGAGAGAGGAATCCAAGAAAAGTATTAGCTGTCATAAATAAGATGACCCATTTGGAGTTTGGCCCTAGTTGCCAATTTTAACAAGAATAGATTCTAGAAATAGAAGAAGAAAACCTTAGTAAGAAGAAAGGGGTAGAAGCGTCGCTTGAGAGAGAAAAACTAGACATGGGGGACAAGGAGACTCAAGCATTTAACAACTTGCTCAGTGGACTGAATGATTTGGCTGAGGGCCAAAAGGAGATGGTGGACTTCACGACAGGAATATCAAACAAGGGGACTTTCACTGAAAGATATCCTGTAAATGGGGAAGGGTCCAACAGTGCAAAGAGCAATCATGCCTAGATTGCCACACTGAGCCATTCATGCCTCAATTCCTACATGATAAAACCAAGGACCAAATGGAACACACAAGTCAAGGGATCCCTTATGCAAATTATTTGGAGGAGTATAGAGCATTGGGACATGAGTTCCAGGTTGTCATGGGTTTCACTTATTTCTGCCACCTTCAGTTAAAAAGCAAGCTTAAAATAGTTCAGAAAACTTTCAGGTAGAATAACAAGTTGCAAAAGACATTGGGGAAAGAGACCATTCCTTGCTTTGATGGGTCATCTAAATGCTCAACTCGATCATGGGTTCAAAAACTGGATACATATCTCCAATTGCATTAGATGACGGAGGAGGATGCCATTAAGTTGGGCACATTACACTTGGGATGACGAAGCCCATGAATGGTGGTATCATGGGTTGGTGACAATGGGTCACAATATCATCACTTGATATATTGAGGTCACTCAGGGGCTTATTGAGTGATTTGATAGGAAGGATTCATATCTTCATTTTAGGGAGCTGGCCCAAGTTAGACAGATAGGCAGTCCAGAGGCCTATATTTCCGAGTTTAGAGACTAGTAGTTATGATCACAGGTATCTCAGAGGCTAAGTTAGTGATGCTATGCGTGGAGCGGTTGTCTAAGTCTCTATGTGGTTGGGTAAAAGGCTTTGAGCCCACCACTCTTTGTGCAACAATTAACAAGAGTAGAGACCCCGCAGGATGCCGTCTCTAAGAGCAGATTCCCTCCCAAGCCTTCCTTTTTTTGGAAAGGCAAAGAAGTGAAACCTTTCAAAGGGAGGGCACTGGGAAACCAAAGATGGATGAAGAAACCCAAAAGGAGTTGAGAAAGAAGATGCTTTGTTTCAATTGTAAGCAGCCTTAGACACCAGGGCACAGGTGCGCAACAAAGGACAAGGTGGGCAAGACCCACTATATTGAGGTGTACTCTGAGAGTGACAATAATGATGGAGATGAGGAGCCGGTGCAAGAATAGGTACATGGATAGATACATCAGACAATTAGGGTGAGACTTCACAGTAGAAGGCAAAGCTGCTATTATTGCATCTATGTTAGGGTTCCCTAGGTATCATACTTTCTGAGTCAAAGGGGTTCTGGCAGACACAAGGTTATGCTATTGATCGATGGTGGGGCTTTCAACAACTTGATAGATGTAACCATCGTTAAACATAGAGGGATTCCTATTGAGGAGGTCGATGGCTTTGTGGTAGCCATATTCGATGGCCATCAGAGGGATTGCACTAGATATATCCCCACGCTGCAACTAACCATGGGGAGCCATATAATGATTGATGACTTCTTCATGGTGGATGTGCCAGGCACCAATGTGGTGTTAGGTGTTTAGTGGCTCTTCTACATCAGGAAGTATACTACAGATTGGTTGGATGTGGAGATGGAATTCAAGGATTCAGTGGATGGCAAAAAGGTAGTTTTGAGGGCCATGCATCAATATCCATGGAAGATAGTATCACCTAACAACATGGAAGCAGTCTTGAGGCGGGGTGATATAGGGTGGGCGGTTGAGCGCTTTATTTCAAACAAGAAACAACCAGATCAACTACGACAACATCACGACAACATTTAGGTATTACTCCATAAACACCAAAAGTTTTTTTTGACATACCTCTAAGTAAACCACCTGATAGGGGTTTTGAGCATGTTATAGAATTGTAGGAGGGTGTACAGGCAGTGATTACCAACCTTTACCAACACCCTAGGGTTTACAAAGACGAGTTTTAGAAGGCCATTAAGGAGTTGTTGAGGTTGGGTGACATTCGGCTTAGTTCCAGTCATTTCGATTCTTCGGTGGTCATGGCCAAGAATAAGGATGGTAGCTTGCAGATTTGTATAGACTACTTGGCTGATAACAAGAGAACAATAAAAAATTGGTATCCTATGCCCATGATAGACGAGTTGATGGATGAACTGAGGAGAGCGAAATATTTTTCAAAGATAGATCTTCGTTTAGGTTACCATCGAATTTCAGTTCATGAGCCGGACATCTCGAAGACAACTTTTAGGTGCCATTATGGGGACTACGAGTTCTTGGTTATGCCATTTGTGCTAACCAACACCCTTACAACTCTCTAGTTATGCATGAACCATGTGTGTAATAAACAATTGCAGAAGTACTTGCTGGTTTTCTTTTATGATATTCTTGTCTACAACAAGACTTGGGAGGACCATTTGATGCTCTTTGATGAGGTACTGGGGATACTAGAGGAGCAAGAACTACATGCGAAGGAGCCCAAGTGTGAGTTTGGTATGACAAAGATGCTCTACTTAGGGCATGTAATTGGGAATGATGGGGTTTAGGTCTATCAAGAGAAGACCCAGACAATCATCAAGTGCCCTGCCCCGAAAAATATAACTTACCTTAAAAGCTTCCTTGGACTCTGCACATACTATAGGAAATTTGTTAACCATTTTTCATAGTTGACATTGCCTATTACATACCTTACCAAAAAGGGGGCTTTTAGTTTGACCGAAAAGGCACAAGAAACATTTGAGAAGGTGAAGCAGATGATGAGTTCGTGCCCTGTGCTTGCATTACCAGATTTCGCCCAACCCTTCTTTCTAGAGTGTGATGCCTCAGAGACTAGGATAGGAGCTTTTTTGATGCAGGATCACCATCCAATAATGTTTGAGAGCCGCAAAGTCAAAGATTATGAGCGACACTACACAATTTATGACGAGGAAATGTTGGCCATCATGCATGCATTGGCCAAATTTTGACAGTATCTTGTGGGGAAGAGGTTCAAAGTAAAAACAGATCATATCAACTTGAGATTCCTCATGGAGCAGAAAGGCCTAAGTGAGAGACAACAAAAGCAGATCAGTAAATTACAAGCCTAGGAATTCGAGATAGAGTATGTCAAGGGAAAACATAATGCAGTAGCAGATGATCACATGAGGATGCCATCTAGTCTCTCACTCATGGAGATAACAGGTGACTGGATGTCGCTGTTGCTTGTAGAATACTCCAAAAACAAATTCTCCTGTGAGATTCTGGAGGGGGTTGATACAGGATGACAGATACCGAGTAGTGGACGACGTCATCTACAATAAGGACCGAATCTATCTTGTACGAGAATCAAAACTGAAGAAAAAAATAATGTAGGCAACTTATAGCTCACCTTTGGTAGGAAACCTAGGATTCCTGAAAATCTACAGGCAAATCAGTGAGAAGTTCACTTGGAAGGGTCTCAAGATGAATGTGCTGAGGTTTGTGAAAGAATGGAACGTTTGCCAACAAAAAAAAGTTAAACATACTCATCCAACGAGATTGCTACAACCACTCCCTATTCTTGAGTAGAAGTGAAAGAGTATCATTGGCCTACCTCTAGTATAGGGAAATGATTGCATATATGTAGTGGTGGATTGGCTCACGAAGTTTTCGCACTTCTTTGCCATACCATCTAAATATTCAACATCACAGGTGGCTGAACTATTCTTCAGGGAGGTCTAGACCATAGTGAGTAAAAAAGACAATAGAGTCATGATCGTCTTCCAGCAGGAGTTATTCAGAACTGTGGGGACTGGATTGACACCAAGCACTAGTTATTATGCATAAACCGATGGTCAGACTAAGATAGTCAACAAGTGGCTGGAGGGATATCTTTGAAACTATGTATCTAGCCAACAAAAGGCATGGGTTAAGTGGTTGCATCTTGGGGAACATTGCTACAACACCACTTTCCACATGTCCATTGGTATGACGCCCTTCAAAGCACTATAGATGTATATGATGCCCCAACATTTGTAGATAGAATATTTGGGGATAACCGTGCCCCTTTAGCTAAAGAATGGACTGAAAAGAGTGAAGATATATTGCGAATCCTCAAGGACAACCTGCGGATGGCTCTGTGTTCAACCCCATCGACAATCATCGCTGAAAACAAAGGGGGTAGAAACGCAAAAACCTTGGTTCTGTGGGCCATACAGAATCATGAGGCTAGTTGGAGAAGTGGCCTTTGAACTTGCGCTTCCTGAAGGACGTAAAATTCATAACGACTTTAATGTATCCTGTCTCAAGAAGGCCTTAGGTAAGCAGGTAGTTACCTCGATTGAGCTCCCTCTCTTGGATGGGGAAGGAGAGCTAAACTTGGTTGCAGAGGAGATTCTAGAAACAAGGGAGCGAAAGCTGAGAAACAAAACTATGAGAGAGTACTTGGTTAAATGGAAGGATCTACTGGTTGAGGATGCCACATGGGAAGGTGAACATGTGCTCAAATATCGAGAGTTGAAGTTGCTTGAAGGGAAGCAAACTTGGGCGGGGAGGACTGTAATGTCCTCGACCACTTAGGGGAAGTAAGACGGGTTCCACTAGCCTAATAAGTTCCAGTAGGCTAAGGTGGGGAAGTTTTTCAAGGAAAATGTTATAATTGCGTAAGGAGTGAAAGGGGGACATATCCTAAGCTAATGAAAAATCACTTTAATTTTATAAAGTGAAAGTCTCCTAAAGTGACTTGATAAAAATTAAAAGGTAAAGACCCCTCCAATGTTTAAAAATGTGTAACTAGGTTCGTTCTTCATAAATATGAAATGTAATTTTGATTCTTGTATTTTGTAAAAAGAAAGAAAAATTATTATTGTTATTTTTGGAGCATGGGTTTCATGCTCAAGGTCTTTTATTTTAGAGGTCAAGCACCCATTGAGTGCTTCTAGGGTTTGTCTTAGGTCAAGAAGTCAAAAGAGTCATTGTCATATGTTGAAGACCCCTTCAGGCACATTGTAACTTGTAAAAAGAATTATTTTTGTATTTTAAAGTGTCAAGAAACCCTCCAAGACCAGGTCGGCCTACTAGCAAAGAAGTCTACCTAGTTTGAGGAACTTCGTCCACCTTGGAAGCCTATATATAAGAGGGAACTCGACCTCCTAGGGACATAATTCATTCTCTCATCAAGTGAGCGAAGAAGAAGAAGGAAGTGACTAGCGAAGGAAGGAGGACGAAGATAAAGTGTTTGGGCTATTTTTCTCTCTCCTCACTCGTGCAAAGGAAGGAAGCTAGGGTTTTTGTTTCTGGGTTAGGGTTTTGCTGCTGCAGATCGAAGTTGGAAGAAGTGCAGAAAGAAGATTGAAGGAGGGTTCATTAGGTCATCCTCAAGCCCTAGAAGAGAAAGAAAGTCAAGCGAAGGTCTGAAGAAGTCTTGGAAGGCTGAAATAAGCTCACACGTGTGGAAGTAGCGGCTGCTGGGAGGGCTGAAAATTTCACACCTATAGTAGAGGTTGAAATTCTGTTTTTGGGGGTCGAAGTTGTTGTGTTGCTGGGAGAGATTTGAATGGGTTTGAATTGGATAAGGAAAGCACATCATCAAGAAGGCTGGACTTGGTCTTGGAAGGGTGTTAGTCTTGGTCTAGAGATCTTGGAATTCGTCAATTGAAGAATCTATAAGAAGAGAAGAGATATATGGGTTTTTATCTCAAGTGGAGAGGTTTTGGCCTTGGCTTGTAACCTATATCTTGTGTTCTTGTGTACTATTGTTCTTGTTTGGGTCGTTGTTTGATGATAAGAACGAACATAATAATAAGAGAAGAAGCCAATAAGTAAGAAAAAGTAAAATGACATCATAAGCAGTTATCGTAGAAGGAGAAATTATCCTCACTACTGGCCTATATATTTCTCAACATCCAAGACCAAGTCAACTTCTCCTTTTGATGAGATTGTGCTTCACAAAGCCAACTCAATTCAACCTGCTCCAGACCTCAGATTTTGGTCTTTGCTTCAAATTTTCGGTCACTGCCTCAGGTCTGCAATTTTTGCCCTCTACTGCAAAAACCCTAACTTGCACGTGTAGGAAAAGATGGTGAATTATGTCTCTTTCTTCCTTTGCTTGAGGAGCTCCTTCTTCCTAAGTAATTCAATTGGCAAGATGGTCGTTTTGGGACTTGGTTTCAGCCTCCCAATATAATTCCAATTTTTCGGTCTTGTTGCAACAATTGATGCCCTAATCGCTTCGCATATGTGAGAGATTGTAGCCCAAAAATTCAGATTTCAGTTTCGCTTTTGTCTCCTTGTTTCTCCTTCTTCTTCGCTCCTTTTAGGTCTCTTTTTCTTCGTTGATCGAACTAATTGGATGTGTCAAAAATGAGGTTGAGTACCTCTTATATATAGGCAGGTATTGTTAATCAAGCCTTAGCTTGCGTCCCCCTTGGTTTCTCTCTCACAACTTACTCTAGAGACTAGCTTCAAAACAATTAAGAGGAATGATACACTTAAGAGTGCTTATTGGTTGCCAATGAGTCTCCAATCTTCACATTTCATAGAGACTACCCCCTATAGCTTGCTATAGAGAGACAACTAGAACGGAGAGGGCGGGGATCTGAGTGACAAGCCTCGCCCTAAGCGTTGTTGCATCTTGCTTGTACAGTTTGGGCGACAACAATGAGCACAAATGTTAGAAGAGATGAGAAAATTAGATATAAATTGTAATGTCCCTTCCTAAATTAATTTGTCCCAAGTTTATTTCTCTACAATTTTGTCATTTTTGGTGACCATGAGACCTACAAAATTTTGAAGAAAGACTTACGAGAAAAAGGGGAGGCCAAAATATTTGGTTAGTGGAGGTTAGGGGCCACATGCACAAAGAAAAACACACTTGCCAAGGGAGAAGTTCAAATAACCAAGGAAGGGAGGTCGAAGAGCTAGATGGAGGGGCCCACGTGGGAAAATGGAAGCTCAATAATTATGGGCCGTACAGGGTGTCTAGGAGAGTTGGTGAGGTGGCCTATGAGTTGGAGCTCCCACCAGGGAGCAAGATTCACAATGTCTTTCATGTCTCATGCCTCAAGAAGGTGTTGGGGCAGCAGGTGACAACAACTACGGAGTTGCCTCCACTTGATGACGAGGGATATCAGGTTCTGGAATTGGAAGCCATTTTGGAAACTGGGGCGAGGAAGCTAAGGAACAAAACTATCAAGGAGTATTTAGTACGTTGGAGGAGCTTACCGGATGAGGATGCCACCTGGGAAGGTGAACACATACTTGAGCATCCAACGCTAAAGTTGCTTGGGGACAAGCAACATTTGGGAGGGGAGGACTGTAATGTCCCTTCCTAAATTAATTTTTCCCAAGTTTATTTTTCTACAATTTTGACATTTTTGGTGACCATGGGACCCACAAAATTTTGAAGAAAGACTTAGGAGAAAAAAGGGAGGCCGAAATATTTGGTTAGTGGAGCGTAGGGGCCACATTCACAAGCAAAAACACACTTGCCAGGGGAGAAGTTCGAATAGCCAAGTAAGTGAGGTCAAAGAGTTAGGGGGAGGGGTCCACATTGGAAAAGGAAGCTCACTAATTATAAATAGGAGAAGCTCAACCTCATTTGGGGTCTTTTGTCAATTGAACTCACTCTTGTTGCTCGAGTTGCTTAGTTGGGTCACTTGCTGTTTAGCATCGAGTTTTCCAAGCGAAGAACTTGCCCTTTCTTTGGGGGACTTCGAGTGCCACCCTAGGGAGGTCAAATCGTACCAACTTGGAGAAGAGTTGGAGGGGATTCATAGCTTATCACTCAACCATTTGCTCAGCTAGTGCGTGTTCCAGCAGGACACAGGAAGGGAATACACAAGTGTCATTTCAGGGGTTTTTCGGGTAGCAATTGCCGGGAGAACTTTGGTATAGAAGCTTTAGTGGGATATCAGCGTTTTGGAGGAGTGTTGGTGTAGGAGATTATTGCTTAAAGGCAACACAGATTGCAGCATCCAGGGCCAGCGGAGGAGCCTCTCACTTGGCATACGTGGGAGTTTGTAGGACGAGTTGTGGAGCTAGAGTTTGCTGTGGGAAATTAGGAGAACCTTGGGGGAGTGAAGGTTAGCCTTTTTGGAGTGATTTGGAGGGCTTTCTCTGGGAATTGTTGGTAGGTCGTATTTCCTAGCAGCTACAGGAGGACGTGGTATTTTGGGGTCAAAACCATACCAAACCCTTTCTGGATTTTGGTGGGTTATTTCTGAGGAGCTTGGGGTTAATTTTGCAAAATTTTTTGAGCAGCGGAGGTGGGGTTTTCAATAGCTTCTTTCTAGCAAACAATACAATTTTATGGGGCAACACAAGGCATCATTGGAGCAGCTGATTCTATCATCTGAGCTTGTTATTTTATCACCTAGGATTTGTCGCGCTTGCCATTGAGGCAAGCCCAGTGTGCATTTCTTCCACACTATTGTACTATTGCCCTAATTGCTTAATAAAATGGCTTAGCTGGTTATCATTTCTGGAGTTTACATGGGTGTTCACTGAGTGTTGAAAATTCTTGGTGTGTATTTATTGTTTGCTTTGCATATCACTGTTTTTCCTAATTTGGAACATTACATAAATCATGTAACATTGGACTTTGAAATGTATGATGATTGTTCACTTGAAGCTGCAAAATCGATTGGTTTGCAAGAATGTCATTTGTAAGGTGTCAGGCTATCACCATGTGACACTATAAAGGACGAGTTATAGGATTTGCAATAAATACTTTAGGAGAAGTGGAAATGGTGCTCTGCTTTAGAGGGTATGGTGGAAAAGTGTAGGTTTGAAAATGCGGGGGAGGAAGAATTTTCACAAGTTAGTATTGAGGGAAGGAACAAGTATAAGGTCAAAAAAGTGGGAGATAAGAGGGGTGTGCAATTTAAAGTCTTTTGAATTGTACATTTCTGGAAAATAGAAGATGAAGATGAGTTGATGAAAGTATTGCTGATGTAGTGTGGTTGCACATGTTAATATAGTGCCAATTGTTTCATTAAATTTTGCTAGTGGATTGCAATGTGAATCTAATGAGTGTTGTTTAAACATCAACTGTGAGGTGTAGTTTGTTGCTAAGATGGATGTTATGCTTGAGAACCAAAGCCCTAGTTCTTAAAGACTATATTTTGGTACTTGTGTAGAAAAGAGCAACCTTTTGGAATTCAAACCAAGTTTTGAATTGTGGTGTGGGGGGAGAAATTTTCAACCAACATTGGCACTAAACAAGTCATTGGTTAAACATGTGGTTAGTGACTTGGCAAATCTTACATTGATGAAGCTTGTTTCTTGTCATGAAGTTAGCTTCATCTCTCTCTTGTTTGGCAACTTCAAAAGTTGATTTTTCAATCGCATTTAAGAGATGCATGTGGTCTTATGCAATAGGTATTGGGATGTGAGATTATAGATGATGTATTGGAGGATTTTCAACATATTGCCTTGTACTTTCCATAAATTTGGGGTTCAAAAAAGTTTAATGGAATAATGCTACATTGTTAAACAATGTATTGGAGAATTCCAATAGATTGACTTCTGGTATCATAACATTCACTTGATAATATTTTGCGCAATTTAGAAGGGTATTGTAAGCATCATTTAGAACATTCTCTGTCTTAATAAGTTTTTCATTTGAGGGGTTGACATTGTTAACATATTCTAATGGTCATATCATGTATTTTTAATCTTGAATATTAGATAATAAAGTGACTTAGGACATAATGTAAGAAAGTCACGTCATACTAATAACTAAGTTGAGAACAATGAAATGAAGCTATATGTCATAATAATTATGGTTCATAAAGCTACGTGTCATTAACAATTATGGTTCATAAAGTTGTGTCATTAATGAGAGATGGACTTGTTTTTGATCTTGATACATAGGGAGACTCTAGATACATGCACTTTGGATCTGTCTTAGAATTTTTGGGTAGGATTTGATAGATTTTGGATTGAGATAACGCAATGCTTCTCATGGGTTAGATAGGGAGGGTTGTTAGTTATGCCAACTATAAGAGTTGGAGATAGACGAGTATCAAATTTTTCAAGAACTAATCTAGTATGAGATCAAATGGGGATACTATTGCATATTTTCAAACTCACGGTGTTCCCTTTTAATGCTTGTTCAATGATTTTACTAGAAATGTGTTGCCCTTTTGGTGAGGGAATTACTGAAACACATATGACAACCTCTCTCTTCCTTTAATTGGAGGTGTTCGGGAGGATCACCTCATACTACTTGTTTAGTTTGATTGAGGCACCAAGGTTATAGGTAGAGATTCATGAGACCTCAAATTCTGATTAATGTGACCTCAAGTATGCCCCCCTTGTCCATTCCTCCACCCCTTAGGGTTGCTCAAACAACCTTGGTTCAATCAAGGGTTTGTTCAACAACACGTTGGATGTATGGAGTGATGGGTCACTTGTTTTTTTGCTTTACCTATGCTCATACAATTATCTGGCTTGGTCACTCCCTAGGGGATATGTTCCACTAGTGCATTTGCTCCTTCAAAATATTGTTGACTGTCATGAGGAGCCCGTATTGCAGTCCTATCACACGACCTTGACGAGGAGCACTAGTTGCAGAAGGCCTTGACATCCTCTGCTTTGTTTTAGCACTAGGCTTGGTCACTCCCTAGGGGATATGTTCCACTAATGCTGCTGCTCCTTCAAAATATTGTTGACTGCCATGAGAAGCTCGTATTGTAGTCCAATCACATGACCTTGACGATGAGCACTAGTTGCAGAAGGCCTTGACATCCTCTCCTTTGTTGTAGCACTAAGATCTTCTTGGATAGATTTTTAGCTTTTAGCTAGACACTTAAGTCTTAATTATTTCTTCTTTTAGTATTGATCTAGGAGTTGCTTTCACACTATCACATTGAATTACATTGAATGTACTCGTATAATCCCTTTGACTTGCTTTTGTCGTTTTAATAAAATAATTTTATCTATTTTCATCAATCTATTTCACTATCTCTCCGCTTCTCTGTGACTCACTATTTGTGCATAATCTAATAAAAGCTTTGTTAGATGCTTTGATATTTTCTTCTTTGGTTCCTCGTTCTCCAGAGTTTGTCTTTGGACTTCATCCTCAAATATAGTTTGATGGTTTGATGCAATTTAACATTGTTGATTTCAGACATGTCTTCGAGGAATTGATCAGTGTACTTGGATTTTCCATCAGGGCTTTCCCTTTTGGCTTGTTGCCTTTGGTACCGATAGTCTTCATAGCAAGACTTTGTTGTTCTTTGTGAACGTTAAATGAAGAGTGGGGTCTTTTGAGCAAGACTAGTTCATAGGTCACATGAAAGCAATGTTATCAAAATCAGAATGGAATTGGTGGAACTGGTCGGTCAAGCCGGTCAAGTCGGTTCGAATGAAGAGTGGGGTCTTTTGAGCAAGATTAGTTCATAGGTCACATGAAAGCAATGTTATCAAAACCACACTGGAACTGGTGGAACCGGTCGGTCAAGCCGATCAAGCCGGTTCAAATGAAGAGTGGGGTCTTTTGAGCAAGACTAGTTCATAGGTAAGATGAAAGCAATGTTATCAAAACTAGACTGGAACTGGTGGAACCGGTCAGTCCAGTCGATCAGGCTGGTTTGGGGGTCAAACCAGTTCGGTTTGTGGTCTGAAATTGTAAATGGCCTATTCGATACCGAATTGACCGATTTTGTACCGAATTGGTTGGTTCCATACAATGTGACCAAAGATGTTCCAAACACAACTTAATATTCAAGCCTATCACCCTACTTATTCTATGCAATTAATGGTAATGCTAAATTCTTTAAGTAAAATTCTTTCATTTTCATGCTTCCACTTAAATTTTAAACATTACCATGAGTTGACTCAGGATGTTTGAGAGTGGTTCTGACGTCATTGGATTTGATATGGAAAAAGTAGAATTTTAGATCTCACTTAAAATCCTTTAGACTTAATAGTTTTTTTTTTCTTTGTTCTCTCTTATATCAGGATTTCAAGATTGTAGAGATGGCAACGTTTCCATTGGATTTTATCATGTACGGGGGTATGGAAATACTATTTAATCAAGAGAACTAAGCCCTATATCTCCCTTGGAGTTAGTGACATTGGTTGTTGAACTCCTCTATCATGACCCTACTAAAAATGTAACCATCACTCAAACAAAATCTCGGTTTGACATGCTATGTTTTTTCTATCTTATTTTAATGCTTAGAGGGTGATATTGATGATGGAGATCCTACTATAGACAATGATTTGAATGATATGTAGGTATTTGTTGTAGCATGCTTTCTTTTGGATGCTAGAGGCTAGTTACCGACCACCTGTGGGTAGTGTATATAGGAGAAATTTTTTCTGCTAGATGGTCCTCAACTAGCAACCAACAGCCCCTTGTAGCGAACAGATCAGTAGTCCCTCACCCACTTGTTATGATTGTATGTTTGAAGGCTGACCTCCCAATCCTGAAGGTATGCCAACTTTTCGTTGGTGTAGTTGAGTAATTTTCCTTACTTGTCATGGGCACTTTTGGGCATGGATTGGTGGGGGGATCCGGTGGAAAGAGTGGGCTGGGTCTCTACTCTTGTCTCCACTGCCCGATTCCGTGGTTAGCCTTGTATCCTAGTCCTGTGGGATCTCCTTTATTGATCACTAGCTTTAAGGTTGGCACTACTTGGAAAACCCTGACTTTGGTTGCGTGGTCCTGCATCCCGACACCACATGCATCACCCCCTTCCACTCATTTTAGCTTTATTCATCTCTTTTCCCATCTGGGTCCACATGTGTCCATTGGGTCCACATAGGGTTAGCCTCCCCCTCCTGTTGTCCACACCTTGGGTCAAGCCTATAATGATTCCCGAAGGTTGATGTAGCTTTAAGGAAAAGAAAAAGCATAATTTGGCCACACTCAACAGGAAATGTACCATAAAATGCAAAAGATGACCTAGACATACAAATTTAGCACATGGGCGAAAGCCAAACATGAGCTCTACACCATATACATGGCCATCACCTTGGTTCCTATGGGCCCTAAATGAGCCCCCTCCATCATTAAGAAACCCATGATTGTCCCAACTCCTAGTGGGCAATGAACCACCCCACCTTAAGGGGGTATCCACTTCCATATACTACACATCATGCTCTCATCCCATGTAGCCCCAAGCAGTGATGAAGAAAAATCAATCAAAGGAAAAAGGCATATGAAGAAGGGTGGAAAAACAAGGTTGGGGTAACTTATGTACCATGATTTGCTCCCTCCTACATTCACATAACCCAGGTGTGGGCTTCCCTTATTATAGCTATCCTTGTACCATGACATGTGGTCTGGATGAGTCCCCTGATCCCCACTTTGTTCCATTATTATATCCTTTGCCACCTATCACTTGAGGGATGTACCATGGACATGTCACCTCGTTTAAAGGTTGAAACCTTCTAGTAGGGTCTTTGATTAGCCCCTTATTGAGCTTGGATACACTTGTACATGCTAAGCCCACTATGGAAGGGCATGCAACCATAAAGTGTCCCATTGATTCCATGACTTGTAAGCTCTTTTACTTGATTATTCTAATGATTTGCTGTACTGGAGGGCAAGGGGACTCATTGGATCTTATGTAGGATTGCAACTGGGTCTCCATATTGGGCTTGGTCACCCTATACAAGGTCTTAGCCCTCCAGAGGGCCACATTGGCACTTGTAGGGTGAGTGTTGAGAGCCATTGGCCTCCACCATAGTAGAGAGTATTTCATGGATCCCCAACACCACTCATTGATTGCTCGTGTTCCACCTTTTGGATGAGGATGATGCACTTGGTTCACCATGCCCAACCTACTCCACACATGCACCATAGGCTTGGTAGATGCTCCAGGGTCTAGAGGATGTTTGCGCTATAGAGGGAGGGCTTATGCCATCATCCCAGCCCTTACATATGGTCTATAGGCATTTTTGATCCACTTGAAGACCCATGAGGATGTCCTTGTGCCCCCAGACCCACTTGGGAGCACCACAAGCTCTTCCTTGGAAAACAAAGGGCCAACCCCTTGTCCACTATGTTTGGAGTCTAGTTTTACATCATGGCACCCCAAGGACTTCATTAGGCCTCCTCAAAGGCCCAACGACTCACTATATTGGTCATTTTTCTCTTTTGAGAGGCTTATTCTTGTTTTGTTGAGCTATTTTGGTGGGGTTGTCACCAAAAGTATTGTTATTATGCACATTATTTTATTTTAGGGGAATTATTAGTCCAAATTAGGCCATTTGAATCCCTTAGGATTGTATAAATGGAAGTGAGATAATTCATTTTTATCATCATCAGTTGGATTAGATTGGTATCTCTTATGAGATTTTTGCACTTTTTGCTGTGATAAATTTTCGGAGCTTTTCTTGATGCACTATGATGTTTGGATTTTGCTATTGTCTTTAGAGCTTCTCTAATGCGAGGTTGATAAGTGCATATACTCTCTCTCTCATGTAAGTAAAAAATTTGATGTTATTCTTGTTATCAAAATGGTTAACGGCATGTATGTTGTTACCTTTATTCTTGTATGGGTTAAATGTAATGTGAAATTCTTTTTGGACCTTGAATAAGTGAGTAAATGCATGTGTTGACCTTTTGAGTAATTCGGCGAATGTTCCTAGAGGTACCTCTTAGGTTAAAGACCTCGAAATTGTCTCCTTCGCAAATTTGAAGTATAAATCTTTATTGATCTAGTTGCTGGCCTTGGAGAGGCTAGCAAAGATCAATTAGGGCTCCTTAGCTCACGAAATTCCATGATCTTTGTGTATGTGACTCCATTAAGCCCAAGCAATAAGGCATTGATCCTCGTATCCCTTTGGTTGTCAAATAACATTTTTTTTTCATTTCTTCCAATTCTAGGCCTATCCCAAAAGGTCTCCTTGGGCATCACACGAAATCATTTGTAGCCATCCAAAACCCTTGAAAATTGGTCCACTATTGCCCTGTAGTTTGCTCAAGAGCTACTCCAAATTTCAAGAAATTCTAACGATGGAATACCAAGATATAGAAAGCCCTAACCACAAGACCATTTCTTGCCCTAGGTTGATTTTGGGTTAGTGACCTCATCATGATCATTGCATTCAAATCTCAAAAGAAAATTTGCCCTTTGATTCTCTTCTCTTCCATAATTAGGTCAAGCCCCTCGGTTGATCTACTCCATACCCTTGACCTAATTTTGGGTCCACTTGTTCTTGTGTGGTTCCACAACTTTACAACTCCAATTCCATAAAGATCACATAAAGGGCAATTCTCCATAAGGATTTTTTGGGTCTAGGAAACCTCTTGACAAGATATATTCCCAAACCCTAGCCTCAAGAATCCTCTTAGCCCTTCCTAGAGAACATATCATCTTGCTTTTCAAGGAAGAAAGCCATATAATTGAGTCTCTCTTGTGAATAGGCCTCTAGAATCACTCCTTGTCCTCCTATTTGATCCATTCATCTAGTGATTCCCCTTATACCGGGTCTCCTCCCATCGGTGAAAGTCCGTAAAGAGAAGGGAGCCTTAGCCGAGGCGACAGTGCGCTATCCCTCCATTGTTGCCGTTGATCTAGTAGTTGCTCTATAGGATCCCCTCTTAGGACCCCTGCTAGTTTGAGCGTTAACAAGGCCATTTAGAGCCTGTTTGTTGATGTATTTTTGGTTCAGAGATGGATTGCACTGGGTGCTATTTGGGTTATGTGCACCTTTACATGCTATGTAAATTAAAACTTTTTCTTATTTGTGTATAAATGGGTTGGATTCATATGGATGCACAAGAATATGTATTTTTTTCTTTAAAATTTGAATATTTTATGTGTTTTTGGTCTGTTGGTTTTTTGGTCCAGTTTTTTTACCTGTTCCGTCCGTTTCTCAGTTTAGAGGGTTTTCTGGTTTGATCACTGGTTTGGTTCTGATAACATTGCATGGAGCTGTCTGATATGTGTGGTGTTCCCTTAGAGTGTGTCTACTGTAAGCAAGAATCTTCATGTTCAGCAAATGTTTCATGTGGAATTAGGCCCATATCTTGGACAGGTTCTGAGCTTTTTAGCTGCATAGTAACACTCAGAGCGTCTTTAGCTGTAGGCTTCAATGAGGTAGGGTAATCCTTGTGAGACTGGCCTATATCTATAGCTGGAGCTTCTTGCATTGATTCTTCATGTTTTCCCTCTCTATCTGTTTCGGTTGCTTCAGAAACTATTGGATTGTTTGGCTTGGAGGCATCTTCCCTGTGATCAGTTTTATTTCTCTTTTGCTTTTTATAGGGTCATTATCCCAATCATCTCTTTCTTCTATGGTTACATTTCTAACAGTGCGATTCTTTCTAGCTTTGTGTTTGGAGGAATTCCCTGTTGTTGATGGTTGGTATTGATTGGGATTATTACCCTTGTTGACACTCTTTGAATTGTTTGTGGGCATCTTTGGGGCCATGTTCTGCTAGTGGCAACGTGAGTATCTTATAGAACTTAACCATCATTTTCATCATTGTTACAATGATTACTTGGTTTATTATCAATGTTGGATTGTTTGTTGTCTCCCATATCTGAAATTTCTTGTGTCCTTGTTACTCAATCATAATCTACAGGATTTGTATAATCCTTTTCAACTGGATACTTGCAAGTCAACTTCCTCTAAAAATAAGTTGTTTCATGTCCACCTAAAACTCACCATGGAGTTCCAAACCCCTCAAATTGCATGTAGTATTGGCATTGACCAAAGTCAGTGATAATTATGCCAACTGGAAAGGAAATGTGAAGAAGAGTCTTATGTTGCATGCGGTTTGAGCCAGACAGTAACAGAGGTAATTTTTCTACATAATTGTGGAAAGAGCAATTCGTACTGTACAAAGTTGGGGGTAAGGATAGGGAACTCTTTGAAACTGTAAGCTCTGGTATAAGTATATAATCCTTCTTGAAATATTAGTCAGTCTTTCTTGTGAAGGCCTAATTGCATTCTTCCATCAGGTTGTCTCACTAGTAAATATATAGAACTCTTTCCCAGAGTTAACTTTCAGTGTTGAATGAAAGTACTTTATAGTACTGTATTTAGGCATTCTGGCAAATTTCTCGTGAAATAGCAGTGCACAAACCACATAATAAATAAGGTGAAAGCTGTTAAGTGTATGGGAGCTCCAGGATCTGTCTGCAAATTTGATCACTAATTTTCTGGACCCAACATAATGGTACAACTTAGTATTTGCCTCCATGAACACCTTACATACGAGCCGGGATATATTGTCAAAGGTTAATTTGAAAGTGCTAATCTCATACATTGGTCTTTCTTAGCAGGGTAGGCTGAAGGAGTCATTGGGGTAGCTAGTAAATGGCATGGTACTGAATTCAGAATTTCTTGTCTTCACTGAATGAGATGCCTCTGATGAGTTTTCAATGTCTCAGCTGTTAGTAAGGACAAGGGTCAACTATTACATTATCTTTGCTTGAAGCTGACATTGTGGTCTTTGGGTCATATTACGTGATGCACCAGACCCAACTTCCATTGGTTTTGCTGCCTGAGTTATTGTGGGTGCATCTTGAAAGAAATGGAATTGATGGTCAGACTGTTGTTGTTGATGTTATGAGCAGTATTTTAAAGACATTGAATCTTTGAATATGATCAATGGACATGCACTTCATCATGAAGTGAAAGGTTGTGTTGGTTGAATTCCTATGTCTTGAAGAGTACTTTTTTGAGGTTTACTTTATTGGCCTTACCTTAATTTTTTTAGACAAGTCACATTTAAAGCATTGGCTATGCCTTTTCTCTCGTATGGATTTGTGAGACCTAATAAAGGTCGTTATCCTTTACACTCATTGGACTGCCACAAAATCGAGGTAGCTGCTAGTTAACATTGCATTGTTTTCATCCAATTCAAATAGACATGCAGCTGTAAGTAAACATGACAGAGATTACACTCATTGGACTGCCACAAAATCGAGGTAGCTGCTAGTTAACATTGCATTGTTTTCATCCAATTCAAATAGACATGCAGCTGTAAGTAAACATGAGATTCTCTGTCGCAGTGTCTAATTTTGGCAACCTGGTTATAGTCAGGTCAGATACATTGGAGATTTCATTTATTTTTTTCTAGTAAATAATGTTCTTTTCACTGGCTGATGTTATATGAATTTCATGAGAGGCACATTGTGTGGCACTTTTTGGCTTTGAAGTTGTACTCTGGTATATTGGACTTGAAATTTGGGTTCTGCTATTTTACTAAATCAGTCTGTTTTTCTTTTGGTGGTGCCAGCAACTTGCCACGCAGCTGGAAGGTGAAGCAACTGTAACTGATGCATTGGCACGCGGTGAGATTCAGGCTGCTGCCATGCGGAATGGAATTATGATGCAGAATTTGGGTGCATTGTTGTTAGAGCTTGGACGCACCACAATGACATTGCGTATGGGACAGTCATCGGTATGTTTTGCTTGTCCTGGCTAACTTGGTGTGGATTCTGTTTAATTTCTCAGTTCCAGAATGAAATAAGTTTTGGTTTTCTTTGCTATTAATTGCAGGCTGAGGCAGTAGTAAATGCTGGGCCAGCGGTATTTGTCTCTACTTCTGGTCCTAACCCTTTAATGGTTCAGGTATGCTGTATGCTGCGTAGCGAGCGGCATTCATATTTTTAACAATTATGAGGCCTTTTATGTTTTCTTTTCTAAATCACGTAATTGGTTGCTTTCTGTTTATGTTCTTGTCAGCAGCCCCTTCCTTTTGTGCCTGGCTCAAGTTTTGGTGCAATTCCTGTTGGATCCACCCAACAAGGTACAAGGATGACAGCAGGTTCTGTCACTCCAGGTGATGTACTGAGGAACATCGACATACATATAAGATCAGGTATTCTGAATGTTTTAACCAATTTGCTTATTTGCTTTCTTCTTTTTGGCAACAAGTGCCCATACTTTGTGTTCCTTATGAAACAGGGTCATCATCAGCTCCTAGTGCAAATGGTGAGCAAGGAGAACATGGTAGTGTGCAACAAGCAGAAGGACAGGGTTCAAGTGCTTTTGGAAGACAAGGTGTTTCGTCGGTTCTCGGGGAAACAAGTGCTGTACGGGTAGTGCCAGTGAGAACTGTAGTTGCTGCTGTCCCTGCAGCAATAAATGCACGTCCTCCTAGTGAATCAACTGGTGGTGCACTTGGTGTCTTTTATCCACTTCTTGCAAGATTTCAGCAGCTGAACCCTTCACAGATAACTCAAATTAGAAGTTCACCCCACACAGTTTTTTCTGGAGACAATCCTAGGAGTGCTGAGACTGCCCAACAACAGATCCCGGGATCGGTTTCCTTATCGACTACCTTGCCTCAAGTGCAGGTGCAGGCTTCTGTGCCGACAGCTAGTGAAAGTGGTGTCAGCCAGGAAGAATTGCGATTGGCTAATTTCCCAGCTTCAGCAGGTGCAACTTCAGCTGGTGAAAATCAACCTTTAGTGCAAGGGATGCCACAGAGACAACCTGGTGGGTATGCCAAAGCAGGTGCCATATTAATTCGTTTAGTTCGGGTCTACATCAAAATTAATACAGCTATAACGTAAATATTAGAATTCCAGCTTTTAGTAAATATTAGAATTCCAGCTAGAGCATTCAAGTGAGAACAATCCTAGGTTTGAATATTAGGATGATAGGATCAAGGAGATGCATCTGTTTTTCTTTCTTTATTTCTTCTTGGCGATCATATATGATGGTGAATTTATCGATCAACCTGATCAGAAAATTGATGTTAGTGTGTATTCTTGTATCCATGGTCTTTTTGCCCATATCGTTCTTCTGGTTCAACAAAATATGGTTAGTATTTACTCACGTGCTAACAACATGTATTCCCTTCTATTTAATAGCTCGTTGCCATGGTCCTACTGCAAATTAGTTGAAAGGAATTTCAGTGCTTCTTGAAAGTTGATTATAAATGCAGTTTCTGTGAGGCTTCAGTTTCCCTGTCCTCTCGGGTTATGATTTTGCCAGAACTCAAATGTGTAGCCTTTTATTTTAGTTTATATTAGTTTCCAGGGCAGGATTGTAAATTTACTTTTCCTCTTCATCTATCTTGGAATTGTTGTATGTATTTGTTGTTAAAATATCCTAAAACCAGCTATCTAAGCAAACAGATCAGATCTAGTTACTTGCTGGAATTCTTAACTCTTGCATGCAGCAGAAAACAAGAAAAATAATTATACAGTGCACAATTATTTCAGCTCTCCTAGATCCGTTCATCATTTAAAATTATCTTAAAAACTTACAAGAGCTCCTGTATAGGGAAAATGGCTTTGAGAAATTAATCAAACAAACAGCAAATCGGAAAATGTTAGTCTGCTCAGAAATCAAGGCAACCTGCCCTCCAATCTGTACAGACAATTGTACGTCTGCTCTTTTCATTGCTGCTGACTTGCTAACTGTCCTTGCCGAAGATTAGCTGCCTTCTCCTTGCTGAATTACTGCTGAAATTCTCACCAATGCCTGAAAAGTAGATCTTTGATTTTCTGTTTGTGTTTTTGTTTTTTTGCCCTCTCCTTTTGTAAAGTTGATCTAACCGTGAGATCAATGGCTCTCTTTTAATTAGATCATTAAGTAATCCACTTTAGTCACTTTAATAAAAAATGTTCACTTTATTAATTAATTAATGAAGTGAACTTCTAAAAAGAGCATAGAATACATTTAATGATGATTTCCATAAGTAGACACCCTCATGGAGATCCGTCTGAGCTACAAACACAAACAGCTTCCTGCTCGACAATAGCAGCAGATGTTGTACTCTGGTTTACGCTACATAGAAAACTCAAGCTTCGTGCTGAGTCACACTGACAGTGTAAGACCCTTTTATGCTTTCCACATGCTGGATTTTTGTTCTATTGTTTATCCTGGCTTGTATAATTCATTAGCAATAGCTCTGATACCAATTGATTCGTTATGACATGTTTATGCACAGAGATGCATGACTAACCTTCTACGTTAACATATATTTAAATCTTGCTGAATTAACAAAAACATATAAAGCAACTGTCCATTAAATGTTTCAAAGAAAATACAATATAACAATTAGACACATTAATACAACAATGGTTTACAACATTTAAGTCAGCACTAAATAAAGCTTATGACCCTCTAGCAAATAAAAGGGATTGCTTGTATAGTAAAATTTAAATAGGTCACTTGGAACTGGGTCTACATTTGTGATATGAGTATATATAGGTCAGTATAGTCATTCACACTCACAATTGCATATGATAATTATTTGACATTGATATTTTTGGAGTTATTCTCTTAACCGTAATGAGTTTTTGTGAACCTCATCATTGTCAGTTAAATCAGGAGTTGTGTTCTGTATCTATATTTGGCGTACACAATATTTATTGGGATATTCTTGTTAAATTGGTTTATAACTTTGATAGATTGCTAGTCTGATATTGCAGTATAAAATGCTTCTGAATAAAAATTGAGTCTAGGCTTAGATTTAACAGACATGTCATTGGTAATCATAAGATGCCTTCTCCATAGAGCAGCTGATCTTTCATTGATATTTTCCCAAAACTTACTTTAAATTCTTGTAGGTCTATAAGCATATCAGCAACTCAGGTTTCTAAATGTTGGCAATCCTACAAGTTTACTAGTTTAGTGGTAATTTTAGTTGCTTCTCCGTAATACTGAGAAACATGGTAATAAAAGATAGTTGGAATTAATTATTGTCTTTGATTTATTTGATATATTATCTATCCTTCAGACTTAATGCAATGAAACACTTGTTAGCCATGAAGAGATTGGAATTTAACGGAATAAATTTTAAAGGTTGTTGATGTTGATCTCTGATTTTACAGGTTCATCTGCAGAGCAGGACTTAGGTCAAGGACCAGCCAATGTGCGTGGCTTTATCATAGATGTTGAGGGCCATAACATGCAAGAAGGTCATCCTCAGGGAAATGTTGGGACAACGAGTACTGAAGAAAGCTCTTCAATACAGCTACCGAATGGACTTGGTCAGTTATTTACTGGCATGGTCTCTGGAGGACAAACCAATAATGGAAGAAGAGAAACTGTGGACTTCATATCTCAGCTTCTTCACTATCCAGCAAGAAGCAGTATTTCGAGACAGTCTGCAGGACAAACTGAGACAGTTGCTCCTTCTGGAATAAGTAGCATGATTGAGCAGGCTATGCAAAACCCTTTTTCAAGAGGCAGTCAATTGCAAATGATGGAGCGGATAGGAGAAAGAAGTCGAAATCTAGCAGAGATGTTCTCAGGTTTAAATAGGAATCAAAATGTTGATTTTTCAGGACTGTTGCAACAGATGATGCCTGCTGCGTCTCAAGTCCTAGGCAATGAATCTGAGGCCCCAGTATCTCAAAATGCTGCCGAGGAACAACCTAGAGCCTCAAGTTCAGGCAGTCAAGCATATAATCAAGATGGAGAGACACAGACCAGAATCTCAAATGAGGAACAGCATTCAGCAGAAGAGAAAGAAGTAGGAGCTCAAAAGCCTCAGGTAATGTGTGCATATATGTGAGATTACATTTGTGTGTGTGTGTGCGCATGCATGACTGCAGCTGAAGGCATGTGTGTATGTGGCTATGTTTGGGTGTGTGCATACATGCATGCATGTGTGTGGTTTTGTGCGCATATATGCATCCATGTATGTGTAAAGGTGTTAATTTCTGTGCATGCATGCGTTTGTCTGTGCATGTGACCATGCATGCACATGATTTGCACTTATTGCTCTTTGTATACGAGTAAAAATTTCTGAATGCAACGTATTTTCTTTCTTCCTGTGTGTCATTGTCTTCCAAAGGATGAAGCAGACAATGTTAATGGAAATGGAAATCTTCCATCTAATGCCGAGATACACCAATCAGAGAATTCTGATGATGTTTACCCTGGGGTTTCTCCTCCTTCCAAGCGTCAAAAGGTATAGGATTATTACATCCGATTCTACATTTTGCTCTGTTTGTTATCTGTTGGTTCATTTCTGATTTCAGTAGATATAAATAGGCTTTCCTTACTTTGTTTTTGGAGCTCTCTTAGGGTCAGAATGAATGAAATGGATTGGCTGATGGATGTATCTAGTGTGATTGACCTTTTGCTATTTCTAACTACTTCAGAAATCTTTTGAATGAGCAGACACAATGATTCACTTAATGAGCACTGCTGAAAATATTATATGCCAAGTCTCTAGCTTTCTCCAAATGATATGGAACTGGGGGTGATTCGGGAGTTTTATTACTACAAGTTACTTGAGGTTCTATTAGGATCATGTCCAAGATTGCTTTAGGTACTATTGGCACAAAACAAATGGAATGCCTGATGGAGTAGAGGCTTCACTGCTGTCCCATCAGGTATCTCAGGCAAATGTTTCTAATTGTGAGTTAAATTCTCCCACTCGATTCCTTTGGTGTCGCACAAATTAATTACTCTAGATATATTTTAGTTGGACTTGTTTTGGTGCCCTTCGTTGTGAAGTAATTGGATTTTCAGGCAACTTCTATTAACTGCGTTTTGTTTTATATATATTGTTTAGTGTTTACTCCCTGATTGGATACCTTCTTTGGAGTGTTAGTTTGCATTGATACTGTAATGATTCTATTCTTGGAGTCAAAAATTGGACCTGCTCCTTATACATGATTTAACTTCTGAAGTTCGTTTCTTACAGGAATATAATCACAGCTTTGATGACTGGTCTATGTTGCTCTTCTTTTAGTGTCCAAAGAACTGTAATCTTGAAAGCTGTATAGGGTAGCCAGAAAAGAGTTAAAATGATTCTATTGATGCATTGCTTATCTTTCTTATATGCATTGAAGAGTTGGTTGGATGCGTATGCTTGATATTAGTTACAAATATAGTTATACCGTTTTTGGTGAATATAATTCTTTTGTAATTATGCTGCCATTTTGTCTTTGGATGATTGTCTACTTGGCTACATCCAGGAGGCACTGATCCTTATCATATTCTTCACAACTGTAGCTAGAATATGACAAAGTGTTCTTTCCCTATTCTTGTGATCTTAAGTTTGCTATATCTCATTTTATATACAGGGTTATGGTTCTTTCTGAATTTACATTCTAACGATATGAATTGCTTAGTTTATCTCATTCTCTTCTTTATAGTTTATTCCTTAGTTTGTCTCATTCTCTTCTTTATAGTTTATCCCTGTTCTTCTGTTGGACCAAGTGTATGCACCTTTCTTTGGCACTATTTCAATCAAGTCCCATTCAACCATTAGATCCTCCATGTTCTCCCTGTATGGATCCCTGATTATGCTGCCTCCTTTTTTCTCATTAGCTGAGATTATTGTATTAAAATCTCCTCCTATTATAACTTCTTGATAGATGTTTAAGACTTTCTGATTGCCTAATATGTTCCAGAATTCTTCCTTCTCGACATACAGGGTTGGGGAGTATACATTGTATATAATATAAATCTTGTTGGAGGAGAGGTCTTTCAAAACAGTTTTAATCCAGAACTGGTTGTCTTTTTTTCTAGTTCTTGATATTTGTATGGGTTCCATAGGGTGGCAAGGCCTCTTGAGTCCCCTCTCGCACTGACTATTGCACCTTTGCTGCTGGCCCAACAAATTTGCTTGGCTTTTTCAAATTCATTTGCATCCATCTTTGTTTCATGAAGGAATAAAATGCCTGCTTTCTCAGTCCTTATTATATCCTTTACTGCCAGGGTTTTGATGGTGTTCCCCAAACCTCTTATATTCGAAGAAATTATTTTCATTGAGAGGTGCGCAGAGATGCTTCCTTCTCCTTGTCCCTGTATTTCATTTATTCCTTTCTGGCATTCTGCTGGTTTTTGTGTTGCTGTTCTAATGTTTTCTGCTTGCCTAATATTTTCTCAATGGCAGTGGCGTCATCTCTTTTCTCCTTGTGAGGTTTTCTTCCCATATTTTTGAATCCCTTTTCAACATGCTCAAGATGTTCCCCATCAGCCCAGGAATCTGATTTCTTCTACTTGCAGGAGGTGTTGATGTTCCTATTAGGATGAGGAACAGGAGACCCTTCGTTGTTAAGAGGTTCAAAACTTCAACTAGCGAGGTCTTCTCAATGAGAGATGAGTTAGCAGGGTCATGGGGTGAGGGGGCTGTGTTGTCCACTGAAGGTTTTTCTTTTTTATTGGAGAGGAAGATATGACAGGAGAGGTGTAAAGAATAACTAAATCAGCAGGAGGGTCATCTGCTTCAGGGCAAACAGATTCTGTTGTTGGGTTACCATGTCAGGAAGGGTAGTGAAAGGGTCAAAAGGGTTAGAAGGAGTGGTAGTTACAACCTCTTTCCTGAACGAAGATCCAGCTTTGACATGCCTTGCACATGTTTTCTTAGGGACATGACATTCTCCCGAGGGACTTACAACAGAGGTTTTGGACTTGCAATCATTGGCAAAGCGACCATATTCGTGACAAAGCTTGCACTTATAATGGATCTGTTGATAATCCAGAGTCTGCTCATGGATTCAGTCTCCATTTTTGAGGATTATTTTCTCTGGAAGAGCTTGTTCTAGATCAACTTCAACACAAATACAAGGACAAACATATTGTTTATGCTTCAGTTCAGATCTATCTAGAAACTTTGCAAGAGAGTTTCCTATGTAGATGGGGCTGTCAGTCTCCCAGCAAGGAAGAGGAAGACAAGGAAGTCAGACCCAGACAGGGTAAGGGTTGTGACTCGAATTTTTTTTGAAGGAAGCTCCGTGGTAGGAGCATTATCAGCTTTCTTTACAAATTTTGAGGAGAGGGAGGAACTGGTTTTGACTTTTTACCCCAACCACTAATTAAGGTGCTGAAAGCTGAGTCTGCTTGGAAACCTCCAGAACCCGATGATATTTCTTCTAACGTTGTTGGGTTAATCGATTGCGTATCTCGTACAAAGCGAGGAAGACAAGATTCGATTTTTTGAAGTGCGGGAGCAGTTGCAGAGCCCTTGGAGACAAAGCTTGAACAAATTGAAATAGAGGCCTGTGTAGATAGTTAATCATTGAAATTTCTGAGTTTTATTGGCCGATCAGATGATTTGGCAGTGGACTGGATCTGTTTTTCCTTGTATTGTTGGTGAGATTTGTATATCTGGGAGAAGTGGTTGCTGATTTGGTGATTCAAGAAGAAATTGATAGATTTCTGAGTGTTTTGCCACAGAGATTGGGTAGATTAATCAGAAATCCATATTCATGTGTTTCACTGTTGATTTTGTGTAGATTTATCAAAATCTGTGGGATTTTTGACTGTTTAAGAGCAGATTTTTGGAAATGTTTGTGTTTTGTTCTTGTTTGAGGGCAGTTTTTTCACAAATCTATGTGATACGTGGCTGCCTACTGGTGTTGAGAGCCCATATACAATGGTTTGTCCTCAAGATTGTAGAGTGAGGGAGGGAGGAAAATCTATTTTGAATTTTCAGCATTTTACTATGTTTCAGTGTCTATTTCTGCATTTATGACCTGTATCACTGGCCTTTTTACCCAACATCATGTTGTAAGGTAGCCATGGAATTTTTGGCAAATGCTACATGCATGTGTAAGCAACATATGTTTGTCATATTTGAGTAGAGGTGCTTGGTTGATATTGTCCTAGGTAGATGTTCCCAACTACAAGCTATGGGTAGAGAGTCGAGACCAAGACAAGTTTGATGTGCAAGACAGAGAAACAATTATGTTGGTCAAGTTATCCATGACATATGATATGCTTCAGGACTTGTAGACAGAGAAGACTTTGGCAGCAATTTATAAGCATTTGGAAAAGTTGTGTGAGATGTTAGACAAGGACAGATCCTTTTTCTTGAAGAATATGTTGTTCTAGAACACGGTGGATCAGGGTGAATGCTTGCAGGAGCATTTGCTCAAAATGACGGATATTGCAGATTAGTAATTAGGCATTGGTTAGAGGATGGAAGAGGAGGAAATGGTGGTAGTCAGAATGAAAAGCTTACCATGTGCTTACTAGCACCTTATTGAGACCCTAAACATTACCACTACAGATGTTGACCTGAAGTTTGATGAACTATGCAATGAACCCTTGCAACAGGACAGATGGAAGAAACAATGTGGTAGCGGTATTGGGATAGAGGGTTCAAAATATGCCTTTGTAGCCAATCTTAAGAGGAAAGACAAGTGGCAAAAGAAGAGAGGTCAAGCCAGTGGTGAAGATTCAACCAGAAGTCCCTGGAACATCATATGTCACTATTGTGGCAAGGCACGCTATATAACGGAACACTGTAAAAAGAGGTTGGTTGGTTTGAAAACCAGCCAAGGAGGGCCTCAAGAGAAGGCTAATGTCATGAAACATATAGGGGAGCTATCCTTCTTTGCATTCATGACCAAGTGATTGGTAGATCAGCTTAGTTTATTTGATTCGTGCATTGATTCGGGGGCATCAAGACGCTAAATTAGCAAGCACCACTAGTCCATGGAGTAAAGATATAATATACTCAAAACTGTTTCTAGTTTTCTCGATTTTGGATTTCTAGCGCAAGTCTCCTCATTAAATGTGTGTGTGTGTGTGTATGCCATTGTACCTTTTCTGTTTTTATTAAGAATATGTTTGCTTTGTAAGATTTAATTGTACAATCTTAAAACGAACAAATCTATGTGTCAATTTTTTTTTGACATGATTGTTCTAGGCCTTTGATATTATTATCTAGGTGTAGTAGTTTGGCAAATTGGTAACAATTTTTTTTGTCTCACAAACAAAATGTTTTGTGGGTTTGCTTGACAAGTTTAGAATGATATATTACAATATTATCTACCCTCATGGAGAAAGGGTTAAAAATTTCAAGGAAGATGGACTCCTTGGTAGTTAATGACTCAGTCTACAAGTAGCTAATGCGAAAGCTTGATATAGATTATGACCACTAGGCTTGATTTGAGGTATGCTTTGAGCTATGTGTGTTGAGATATGTGAAGGGGATACTCGACTTTGGCATTCTTTATTGTAGAAGCAAAGACCTTCAACTACGTGGGTATACATATTTAGATTGATTAGGTTGAGTGAATGATAAAAAAACACTAGTTGTGGATATGTAGTTAGCCTTGGCTCTGGTGCAATCGCATGGACCAACAAGAAACAATATGCAATAGCCTTTTAAACTACAAAAATAGAATATCGGGTAGCAGTGAAAGTAGTGTATGATGTAGTGGCTCACGAGGTTTCTTTCAGACATGGAGATGTAATAGACAAAGTTGACTCCCTTGCTCAATTATAATCAAAGGGTGGTTAAGCTGCCCAAGAGTTCGATCATCGACAAGCATATTAAGAATGCTAAGATACATTGCCACTTCATTAGACAACTTGCAGAGGATGGATCTATTAAGGGGTTGAGAGCGAGGGTTTTTTTACCATTGGGCAAGGTTCAATTCTCAAGGGCTTAGCTTGGAGCCATGGGGGCACCTTGAGGTAGTGGTCAAACATGTGGTTGCACCTAGAGAAATTATATTAAATGGTCTTGTGACTTGTGCACACATAGGTGGATCATGGCCCACTCCCATGTTCTCTTAAAATAAAGCCGATTAAGCTAGGTAGAACAATGAATGTGTCAAATAGCAAGGCATTTGCTGATTAATAGTGGGGCCCCACTTAGGTTTGAGTCTTGGTTAACTTTCCAAGCATGCTTGTGGCTGGTTGCTTTAGGCTTAGGAGCATGGGGGAAATCACTCCTTAACCTTGGGCCCTCTTGGTGACAAGCGATAGGTCTACTAATTCTCTTGATAAAAAAAGGTGGGCAGGAATGTCATTGTGATGTACTTAGACCTACCTCCCTTCACTATCAGGGTACCTCAATAAATCTTTCATCTTTGAATGGAGTTTACGTACTATGAGTCCAATTCATTATCTAAAAGCCTTATAACAAGTTTAAACATTCAATCTAGTCTCAATGTTGATACCAATTACAATTGTAGTGGAAATAAGGATCTGTACATAACAATATCCTTGCATTGAGTCCCATTTAAGCTCAAAAATCCCATGATATATTTTACACGTGATATATAGAATCAAAATTTAAAATGGAAATACACATAATGTATGACAAGTTTTACCGAAATTGTTGCAACAAATATTTAACACATGCACAAATTACATAGTGATTCTCATCCAGATGGTGGGTAAAGAAATTTTCCCTTATGCCATCAATCTCCCATTAAACTCTCTGCCATTAAACCATATGCCAATGAGAGGTATAACTTGAACTTGGAAGTTGGAACTAGTAGTCCATAGTACATATTCATCTAATTGATAGAAGCAACTCTTGGGACAAATGCAATATATGGAGTGCCTGGAAAGGCAAGTGAGTGATCAACATTTTACACGTTTAATTATTCCATTACATGTTATTCATATAATGTGCTAGATCCATGGAAGAACATAACATAATACAAATCAAAGCACTCTACAAAGAGATATAAGTTTGACCGTTTATTGGTTTTCCATATAGTTGGCATAACTACATCTTTATTTATACAATAGAGGTTGAATTGTGTGTTTTCGCACTAGAATGGATCATCTTAACAACCTGAATATACAATTATATTTCAACTAGCCATTAACATATCTAGCAATTTAACTTTTAGGGAAGCAACATTGACACAACAACCAATAGAATTAATTCTCCAAATATAGGGTTAAAGATAGTTCACCCTTTTCTATTTCAAGATATTCTCTCCAAGCACCTCAACTAACTCTCAACATTATAGACACCTCCTAACACAACACACAAACACCCCTATTCCTTGTTAAAGGGTTTGTTAAGGCATATACTCTACTTAAGCAATGAAAGCTAGAGGGAAAGCTATTACATTTTCTCTACTTAAGAGACCAAGGGTCTGGCCAAACTCGGATCATACTTAGCCAAATTTATACATTATTAACCAAATTTACCTAAAAATACATAAAATATTAAATTGAATCAAAAAATACATTTTAAAGATTCTATCCATTAAAGGCAAAATATGAGAAGTTTGAATAAGAATATTCCATGTAAGGATGAATATGGAAAGATGGGATGAAGTGCAATTCATATCTAAATCAAAATACATAAGTCAATTGTAAACTACCCACAAGGGTTGCAAAGAAAGCTCGAAGCTGACTACAAATCACAACTCTTTAATACAATTCCACAAAACCCAAGTGCTCTTAAATGCTCAATGAGAGAGATGTGAGGCAAATGGGGCGCAGGTGGGGTGGGGTATGGCTCAATATAATGTCACTTTAGGGTGCAATGGGCGAGAAAGTCTAGCTTCATCTTTTAATTTTATTAAGAATGAGTGGTCCAAACCCATCCAATTTGTAGGTGATTAGTTCATTATAGACTAGGTCGAATTGGCTTGTTTGTATAGATTTCATATTGAAGCTATTGTTTTAGTGGCAATGCAAAACTGGTCCCTTAACTGGTGTGAAGGCCAATTTGATTAGCCTAAAGACCTTGTTGGTCAATTTGATTGGTTTTGGTTCTTGTTCAATAGGGTTTAAAATGATGGATGGGACCAAGTTTGAATAAGAGAAATTGGGAGTAGAAGGAGAAGGCAACTAGAGGTAGACGAGCATCAAAATTCCAACAAAATGAATGTCTCAGGGAGACATGAGATAAAAGTTGAGTGAAGGAATGCAGGAGAATTCCAAAGTAAATTACATGTCTTGGTCAAATTGATTGGTTTTGGTTCTTGTTGAACATGGTCTGGAACAATGCATGAGACCAGGTTCGAATAAGAGAAATTGCGAGTAGAAAGAAAAGATAACTAGAGGTAGAGGAGCATCAAATCAAGATTTTGACAAAATGAAATGTCTGAGGGGAGCATGAGATAAAAGTTGAGTGAGGGACTGCAAGAGAATTTCGAAGTAAATCACATGGCAAATGGGCATACTCAATGAGGGGTGTGAGAGAGAACACTCACATCTATGTTGGAGGATTGGATGACATTACAATGATCAAATGATAAGCATGTCAAAGAGTTTATTATGTGTGGACTCTGGAGTATGTTGCCATAAAACAATAGAGTGCGACTTAACAATAGAATGAGACTTGAGGGAGGAACACCATTTGAGAAGAGTGACATTTCTTGAAGTGACCATGCTTTCAATGAAGCAGTGATCCAAGTTATCTTTTGTTGATTGTCAAAATAGGACTAACAAAATGAAATGGTTGAGGAAGACATGAGATAAAAATTGAGGGATGGAATGGAAGAGAATTCCAAAGTAAATCGTGTTATCTATGGGTAGTTTCAATCAGAGGAGTGGGAGAGTGGTGTCATCTATTTTGGAGGACTGGATGACACAACAATTTGATCAGATCATAAACACGTCGAATAGTCTATATGTGTGGAGTATTATTGCCATAAAAGTTAAAACAATGGATGCATACTTGGAAGAAAACTCCATCTAAGAGGAGTGTTGTTTCTTGAAGTGGCCACTACTTTTGAAGGGACCATTTGATCCAAGTTATCTTTTCCTCTGGAGCATGGTTCACAAGAGGGGAGGAGGAGACACTTTCAACTCCTCCAAGCAAACCCACAATGTACCATCAATATGAAGAACGCCTTTTTTAGCTATTTATTCTACCTTAGCATTAAATCATTGCCTAATGTTGAAGGACACCACCTCAAAAACTTTTAGAAAGAGTGTTTTTTGAAAAAACAAGGAACAAAGCTTAGATGCTAATTGTTAAGTCTCCTATCTGCGAGACATTCGCTCTCTAAAGGTTCCTTAATGGCCTCAGTTCTTGTGCTACACAACCTAATCTCCATGAGAATTTAAATTTTGATTTCCTTTGAGATCAATGATGCATCCCCTCGTGGCTCTTGTTGTGCTCGTCTACAAGACTTCACATTGACACTTGAATTATATGCTTTTAGCTTCATGTAAGAGGTCTCAGGGTCTATCCTTTAGGATACTACCTCTATTGTGTTCCTCACTTGATGTCTTTTTTGGGTTAGGAACCATAATCATGGGTGACAAGTTGACACCACGTACCATGAGAAAAATGCAGGGAAATGCCTAGAGGTTTCACTACGAGGTATTACGTGGAAAATAAAATGCTTCCACTTTTGAAGCATATGATGGCATTGATATCATGCTAATTGTCATCTATATTTGCCAATCTCATTTTTTTCTCTTATTTCTGTTATGTTCATAATTATTAAGAGATATGTACTAAATCTAAATTCATGTTTCCTTTAAATGTTGTTGTCATGATTGGTGGTTGTACATGCCTGTGTAATATAAAATTTTTGTGCAACAATTACAAAACTTATATTTATGTAATTGTCCTTTAAAATAATATTTAGATGTGTGTGTCTTTGTCATCAGGTTATAGCTTGACTAGATACCTTCAATACATCCAATACATATTTCAGTTATTAGCTTGATATGTTCCTATATATTCATTCAACTGTTTCATGTAAACAACAATTTATGACTTATTTAGTTGTTTTAATTGGAAGTGCCGAATTCAATGTGAAAATATGTTCTTGCTGGGATACATGCACATAATCTTTGTAATATTTTTTTAGATTTAGTTAAACTTGTATTATTCAAATAGATCTTAATTTTTAAAATTTGAATTTGGTAGAAGAAGCACAATTTGGAAGGAATATGGTTAAAATCGATTTTGTGATAATCGCAATCGGGATTAAATCGACGAGGGTTTGAAAAAGGAAAAAATCAAGATAAAGTCAGTAAAAATCGACAAAAAATTGGCAAAACTAAAATAAATACAAAAAATCGTTTTTTTCCAAATTTTTATTATCTAAAGCATCCACAACATAAAATAAATGCATTGACACATAAAATATGAAAAGAGAACACATATATAATATGTGTAATATGTCTAGTGGTACATCACACATAACAATGAATCATTCCTCTGAATCTTGAGTCCCTACTCAACCTCAAAATATCAACAAAAATTATAATAATGTATCTCATATCATGAGTCATATACAATGAAATGAACCAAGTGACTAATGATTTCCTTTGCCCCTCTTGCGAGAAAATTTAATAATTTTCCCTCTAGATGGAGAAGGCGTTGGGGCTGGCATTGGACTCTGATATCCTTTAGAGGCTGAAGAACTAGGAGCTGGAGGTGGTAGACCACGTCCTCTATTGGTGATCACGGTAGGTGGTGTCACCTCCTTCTCTTGTTGCTCCTCGTCCTCCTCTGGATTCTGTGATAGGCCTCTCGGCCTCAACCCTCCATGCAAAAGTGGTGTGAATCCCATCCAATGAGAGGGCTCGCACGTCAGGTGTCCTTTCAAGTTGCCTCAGCCACAATCAAAGATTGTAGTAGATGTAGACCATGTTGTTAAAGGCATTGGGACTCCAACTTGTATGAGGGTCATAATTATAAATTAATAATTATAAAAATAAAAAAAATATTGTTTTTTTTATTATTTAATGAATTCAAAAAATTAATTGGATTTTTTTTTTTAACTTGTTACGCTTCTTGGTGTGTATTTTTTCAAATACCCTCTAGGTGCAATCGCATCCGGAGGAGCTAATGTTTGGCTGAGCACCAAATGGCAAGCTTTTGGAGATTGGGTTCTTTGCCACCATAGCTTCTCCACCATGCATCTGCAACAAATAAGTGAAACAAAAGAAAAAATTCGAAATTTGAGAGTTGAAGCAAAGTATGAAGAGACAATGAAATTTGAAAATTGAAAGAAACTAAAGCTTACATGGAATTTTGGTTGTCCTATCATGGATAGCCATGTCAAAGATAAATAGGCCACTTGCCACCTGTATATCTCCATTTCTTTAGAAATTTCTTCACGTTCTGCTTGAGATGAAACCCTATTCTGAACACAAGTGAAGAATATCCATGACCTCAACATCAAATATGAAACCACAGGAGTAAGAAAATGTGAGGTTCAAGTAGATCCCTGTAGCATGAATGTGATGATGGAGTTTATTGTTCCATCGCTCATTAATCACTTTCCATGTTAGTTGTTGTTTTTCAAACCCCTCATCCCCTTTATCATCATAATAACTGTGAATGGATTCATTGGCCCTATCCATGGCCTCATACAAGAAGCCCATTGTGGGTGTGTCTCCATCAACTAATTGAAGAACCTTTACCAAAGGTTCAGTAATGATACCTCCTACACTCTTGCCTAGAAGCTTTCCTAGTATGAAACTAGCCTGAATATGGCGTCTCCCTTTGGTTTGTGGCTAAATGACAATGTATGCCACTGCTCTGAAGGAAACGTTCTCTTCACATCCTACATAGAATTCAAGAGAGATCGAAGATGTATGAAGCTAGTGGCAAACTGTGTAATAGCAGGGCGCACCAACTCCTTGTTGTCGGTGAATGTTCTCATCAAATGAAGCGCAAAAGCACGAGTATATCTAAATTTTGTAAAGCTTTTTACTGATTCAACAGTATCCTTGACAAAAGAATTTTTTCCTACGCCCTCCAACATGAAGTCAATGCAATGTGCAACACAAGGTGTCCAAAATAAGTTAAGATGCCTCTCCATAAGCATCTCGACAACAACAACATAATTTGCTGCATTGGTTTTTATGACTCGGACATGTTGTGGAACCATCTCCTGAATGAACACGTCCAACAAATCACAAAATAATTGTGCATCTTTGATATGTGCAAATGCATCAACAGATTTCATAAACATTGTGCCCTTGGGATAATTAAGCAAGAAGTTAGTAAGGGTGCCCTTTTGATCAGTCCAACCATAGGACATCATAGTGCATCCCGTCTGTTTTAATGATGCCTTGAACTCCTACAATTTTGTATTGCATTCTTCCTTTTCATTCTAAGGAATACGCCCGCTAAAGTTATCATAGGAAGGGGCTTTGTAGCCCAGGCCAACTATAGCAATAACATCAATTGTAGGTTGGAAAAATGGATTGTTCCTAGCAATGTTGAAGGGAATGCCACTCCAGAGAGGACACCTGCACAACAACTGGTCAACTTCTTCCTTCTTTTTTTTAAGAGCTGACATGATAGATGGTTGTGCACCAGGTGTGGTTCTAGGAACAAAAAACGATGAGGCAGCTGGGGGGTTGACTGTAGAAATTCACGCTGAAAAAGAACCACTCTCATGGTCACCTCCCACCACTCCACCCCTTTCCATTTGATTCCTCAGAGCTGCCTTGGTTAATTTGGTTGTCTGTATATCTTCCAATAATATGAGGGCTCTACAAATGATTTTTGGATTTGTATTTGTGCAAATCCCTACTTTATGTCTTGGAATTTGTGCAAGTTGGAATTTCAATCAACATACTCTCCTTGTCATATGCTGCCCATATGACTTGCAAGTCAAATTTGATCCGTTAAACCCTCCATCGGGTTCGCCATATTTCCACATAGGGTCTAGTTTTCTTGGCATGTTTGTTGAACTCTTATTGTAAGATTGAACCTAGGGCCTACGAATAATTTAAAGTTAAACAAATTAAATTAACAATCAACATTTTGAATTTTTGATCCAAAAAACCCTCCACTAATGGCAAAAGAAACACACTCAAAACCAAGCAAAAATCATGGAAAAAACCTAGGGCACAAGAAGAATTTAAACAAATAAAATTAACAATCAACATTTTGATTTTTTGACAAAAAAACCCTCTACAAGTACATCAAAAATGGCAAAAAAAGCACACTCAAACCCAAGCAAAAATCATGGAAAATATATGGGTGACTAAACCCAAGGGAAAACAAGGAGAAAACAAAAAAATAAAGCCAAATTTGATGCCCATACTTGAAATCCACGCCTTGCTGAAGAATCTTGGTCCAAATTCAATATTTCTTTGCTTGGGATTGTAGATTCCTTTAGTTTTCTCCTCTCTCGACCTTGTAGATTATTTCTCCTTCTTCTTAGCTCTCATCCTTGCCCTCTGATTGCAAAATAAAACTAAAAAACTCAATGAAACATTTTAAAAAGTCATTGTTTTGGGGGCTGCAATTTTTTGGGGTTGGATCGTGATGTTTTCCCAAAAAATTGCAATTAAATCGCAATATTTTCAAAATGAGAAAAGCGTCGATTTAATCATTTTAAGAGGGATTTAATCGCTTTTAAGAGGGATGAACACCAACAAATAAGCTCGTGCTTGGATGGAAAAGTCATATCCCTCATCTCATCACTACACAAAACACCAAATTCTAAACAAAAATAAACTGCGAAATAAACAATATAGTACATGTGTATTTTTTAAATAAGAGAAATTTAAAAATAACAAATTATAGAGGGTGGGGTTTTGACTACGATAGCTATTTCAGCCATGGTCCAACGTTTATCCTTGACGTTGCATCCATGCAAGCATGACATGTGGCCTCCCACTATTGCCTCAAGGAAATAGTTGGACGGGTGACCCCTTCTAGGTAAGTCTTGCACAATTCCAATCGAAAAAATGTTGATAAGAGAAGACAAAAAAAAGCGTTTAAACTGGATTTTTCTTTTAAGGAAATATACCTCCTACAAATATTTTTTTGTAACAAATATACTTGTGCAAAAATTCAAGATATATAGATGCCAGAAGCCATGAGAGTATAGTCACATCTGAAGGAAAAAAAGGAAACTCCAAGCCAACTGTTATACACAATCCTTGTTTATGTGGGTGAAGACAGAATGATTCTATCTGTAAAATATATTGATTGAAAAAAATGATTGATAGAAATATGATACTAACCCTTGGGATGATTTACTTATAGCGTTGACTTTTAATTAAATAATTAACTTATTATTATTTATTATTATTATGTTTATAACATTGCCACCCTCTTAAGAAATGCTTTGTCCTCAAAGCACAACAAATAAGATTTTCTCTAGTCGAGTACATTTCTAAGGTGGAATGAAATTGATCTATTTTTATGGGTTTGATTTCGTACATGTTGAGTGTTGGTAAGGTTCATGTGTATTGTCTGAATATTTTTGAGAGTGGAAGCTTCAACACCTTATAATTTATAGTGTTTACCTTGCCAATTAAACTCCATGAATTATTCTTCAAGGTTCGTAGTATAACTCTGCAATTGCATCAACCATTCTACAGCTAGCACTATATCCATCTCTTCGAGCAGTAGAGCGTAAACTCTAGATCTTTTTTTGTAGTTCTAGTTCTTGTATTTGAATTGGAATTTTATGTCATTTCCCTACTTCTTTGACTTTTTGTCCACTGGAAGTTGTCAAGGTAAGATCCTTTGTGGGGTACACAAAAGGGTTAAGTTTAGCAACAACAATGTCTTTACAATCATGAGTACTACCAGAATTTATGAGTGTTGTGACATTTCTATCTCTTATGACTCCTTTAAGCTTTAGGGTCTTAGGTTGTGGTCACCCTTTCATGGTTGTTGGCAGAACTGCATCATTACTTTGTTTTTTTCTTAAAGACTAGATCCTCTACCTTCTAGGATGTGGTGGAACGAAATTAGTGATGCGTTTTGTGGTATATCATCTTGATATGAACATGCCTTGTATGTTATAATAATTTTATCATTTGGCTTTTGTATCTACTTGCTTTCAATCCAAAATTTATAGTAACGTAATGACATGTCGCCACATATGTCCCGGTGTCCAATTTTCCCGACGCCCACAAAAATTGTTTTTTTTTGTTTGTTTTTTTTTTTCTAGTTTCTCTGATTCACTGCTAGATGTGTCTGAGCCCTTTTCTACTTCAAAATTACATAATTTCTTATTGTTGGCGACCATTTGTCATCACAATAGCTACACTGGTTTACCCTTTTCTTTTTTAAGTCTTGATGCTAATTTTCATCTTCTCTGGTGAATAATGGCCTCATGACTTTGTATTGTTTTTTGGTTCAATTAATTTTGTCGCTTATCTAATATCCTCATTGGTTTCCATAGTTTTATTTCACTATAGATGGAATCCTTCAACCCACATATGTACATTATTAGTAATTGTTCATCAACGAATCCACTTTGTGTTGATGCAGGAACCTTGCATTCGTGTGAATAGTCATTTATGTTGCCTTTTTATTTAAGATGTACGAATTTGTTGTACAGGTCATTGTGTTTCTCATCATGAAAGCTTTTTTAATAAGGTAGTTGTGAAACTCTTCTAGTGAAAAGGACGAGTGTCACCTTTTTCTAGACCACCATAGAAAGCAATCATAAGCTTGCCCTTCTAAGTTGTTAGAGTCTGTGCTTACTTCTTTCCTTTTCACCTAGTGGGGGTTTCAATTCCAAAATACCCTCCATTTTTTGACTCAAATGCCTTCTCTTTTATGTTCCTTATTATCAGGGTCGATAACTCCTTTTTTTTTGATAATATCTATCTCGACCTTTTGTGTGATACTAATTGGTTGAAAAAATTACTTAAGGTGCTTCTTGATGTTCTAGGTCACTTGTATTTTGTGATTGTTGACTTGATGTTTGTTTTCGATAAGCTAATGATTCTACAAATGATATATCTACCCTCTCAATTCACTGATTAGTTCTTTTGCTATTGTAGTGAAGTGTCTTTTTCATTTCGTCCTTGTCATTTCTCATTCTTAATGTAGTTTTCGATCGACTCTTTGATTCCACTATCGAATTATCATATCGTCGTGTATGATAGTCCCAATGTGTATGGACATGACCTTATGAATAGTGGTATGAAAAACTCTTATTCGGTCGTTGTGGAAGATGTGATGGCCATTAATTAATTAACATGGTGAAGAGGTATTATACATTATTATTATGTTTTTAATACCAACAAATTGAAAGAAATATCATACCTTTGCAAATTACATAAGCCCGAAATAAAATAAATCTGGATCTGCAAAATAAAAAGTTTATTACTATAATTTGTAGCAAATGAATTTTGAAGTTAGTGGTAGCTTTGGAAGGTCTTCTACATGGGCATTGTGTCTTAGCATGTGTAAGACATTATTTGCCTCTTCTAGGTGCTTGCGTGGTGGAGTGCACAGAGAAGGAGAAGTTTGAGTGGATTGGGGTGAATCGAGGAGGACCGAGTAAGATTGTAGGATAGAGTCCTTAGAAGGAGATCAATTTTATTTGGAGGAGGCTGAGTTGTTGGAGGGCCGTGTTTTCCCTAGTGCACATTAGTGGCATGCAAGGAAGGCACAAGTCGAGTTGATGGTTGAGTATTTGGGCTGAATTATCCAAGGTCATTTCATCTGGAGGTTGATTCGCTAGAGGTCGAGGTCGAATTCATTCTGAGGGAGTTGTGTTATAGGTTTTGAGGTTTTGTATTTTTCCTTGTATTTCTCTTAGTTCAAAAACCCATATTTTCCAGATAATTCAATGACGGAGAATTGTTGTGGGCAAATTATTTTGAAATGTGTGGTTGATCTCTTTGATTTATTTTCGCTGCATATATTTAATTCTAGAAGTTAGTAATACTAGTGATTCTGTTTTTCGTGATTCAATAATTATTTGGGTAAATAAATAAATTGTTGGGGAAAAATTAAATTGCTAGGAGAAAATAAATCTGTGGTTGGTTTTAGAAATTTAACATGGTATCAAAGCGATCTTGAAGACACTGAAATACAAATTTGAGATCACGAGGATTTGCGGCAACAAGTTTCCTTTTTGTGGCAACACAATTATTTCTTAAAATTTTGTAGTTGGGTTTTGTGGCCGTGGTTGATTTGTGGAGATGGCATCATTGAGCAGTTTGAGATATGAAGACAGGTGGGATGGGGTATCAAAATTTAGTCCCTGGAAGGATCAAATTTCCATGATTTTAAAGATGAATGGTCTCTGGGATTTAGTGCAGAGACATGCAAGTTCCTTTAGATATGAATCTTGTAAAACCTCACATAACAGGGAAGGGCACCAGAAGATAGATGTGGGTAGCACTGATTGGTCTTTATCAGAGTACAATTGAGGACAAAAAAATGGTGCTGCAGCAAAGGTTGAACAACATTAAAATGAATAAATCTGAGACCGTGCCATCTTATCTCATGACGGTCCAACAGGCTCGTGATGAGCTTGTAGTTGTTGTGGAAATTGTGCATGATTTGGAGTTTGTTAAAGTTGCTTCGAAGGGGTGCGTAAAGCATTGGTCCACTTTTGTGGGTGGGATTCTTGCTTGTCAACATCTTGACTGGAGCTGGTTATGGGATGAGCTTACTCTCGTTGAACAAGCGAAAGGGCCAAAGCGAAGACCAAGCAGAACTAGGGTGGAGGAGGATCTTCACAGAACAAGAAGTAAAAGGATATGGGCAAAGTCAAGTGCTTTGCTTGTCACAAGTTCAGGCATTTTGCCAGTCAGTGTCCAAACAAAATGAGGGGCAAGGGAAAGATTGCTACAATAGCTACTGCACAGATGGAGGAAATTTTCGAGAAGCTTGAGAAAAACTTTACCGTAGTATCTTGCCTTTTGTGGACAATATGGCATCTCATCATATAGCGAGATCTCAAGACTTCTTCACCAACATGACCATGGGGCTAGAGATGTACATATGGAGCTTAGTGACAAGGCATGTATGTAATTTAGGGCATGGGAGTATCAAGTTCCAGTTGGACTCATGTGGCATCATGTAGGTGAATGAGGTGTTATATATATTGGGGTTTTGAGAAAAATCTCCTTTTAGTTTCAACTATAGAAGACAGAGGACTGGAGGTCAGCTTTATGGGAAATGAAGTGGTTGTCGGGTTGAAAGGGATTGATTTTGGTAAGAAGCGAGTGTTTGGTAGAAGGGAGAGGGATATCTAGCTGTTGAGAAGGCAATCGGTAAAGGCTCTCATTCATGAAAGTGACAACCAACACGAGATTTGGCATAAGGATGGGGCACCTACACTACAAAGCTCTTCCTACTGGGTGTCTAGAGATCTGCGTAGAGCAAGATGGAGTGTGTAATGGATGTGTACTTGGCAAGCAGGCCAAGGTTGAGTATCCTCATAGCAAGACCATGTTTAAGGGAGTGCTAGACTTGGTGCACTCAGATATTTGTGGTCCTATTTTTGTAACATCTATCACAGTGTATTTATACTTTGCGATGTTCATAGATGATTATTCCAGGAAAACATGGATCTACTTCTTGAAGACGAAGGATGAGGTCTTCGATTGATTTCAGGAGTTCAAGGCTCTTCTGGAGAATTAGAAAGGGAAGAAGATTAAGGTGTTGCAATCAGATAATGGGGGTGAGTATAACTCCAACAAGTTTTAGGATTTTTGCCAGGAAGTAGGAAGTTTAACTCATAGTACCTTACAACCCTCAACAAAATGGGGTTTTCGAGAGGAAAAATAGGACCATCATGGAGACAATGAGGGCAATAATATATGATTAGGAGTTGCTTGTGTTTTTGTGGGCGGAAACCTACAATACAACTGTGTATGTGCAAAATAGGAGTCCTCATAGGTGTTGGAGGACATGACTCCTGAGGAGCTATTCACAGGAGTGAAACCAAATGTGAGTCATTCACATATACGGTAACCTCCTTTATGTCCATGTTGATACAAAGAAGAGGACTAGGCTAGAGCCCTTGTTTGAGAGGGGCATATTTGTGGGCTATAGTGAGGTCTCAAAAGCGTATTGAGTCTACATTCTAGGATAATAGAGGAAGGTGATATTATGTCGGGATGTCAGATTTGATGAGGGTAGTACGCTTGGGAGATCTCATGAGAAGGAGCCAAGAACGGTATAGGAGTTGTAGGGGTACATAAATTTTGATTGGGCAGGGAGTGTGATGGACAAAAAGTCCACATCTGGATGTTTTTTTAGCTTGGTATTAGGCATGATCTTGTGGTTTAGCAGGAAGCAACAATCAGTGGCACTCAATTCAGCAGAGGCAGAGTACATGGCAACAAGTGTGGCTAGTTATGAGGTAGTGTGGCTTCTTAAGATGCTTGTAGGACTATTTGATCTGCAAATGGGACCAACAATGATCTAGTGTGATAATTAGAGTTGCATTAAGCTCTCTGAGGATCCTATGTTTCATGATCGGTCCAAGCATATCAAGATCACTTCATTAGAGACATGGTCCAGAGAGGTGCTGTGAGATTGCAATACATTTCTATAGAGGAGTAGGTTGCGTATGTTCTCATTATGCCTCTAGTGAAAGGGAAGTTTGTGAAGTACCAAGATAAGCTAGGTGTGGTAGAGAATCTCTTTCTTGCTAAGAGGGAGTGTTGAAGCTAGTGGTAGCTTCAGAAGGTCTTCTACATAGGCTTTGTGTCTTAGCATGTGGAAGAGACTATTTGCCTCTTCTAGGTGCTTTCCTGGTAGAGTGCGCAAAGAGGGAGAAGCGTGAGTGGATTGGGGAGAATTCAGGAAGGCCGAATAAGAGGAGATTGCAGGGCCTAGTTGTTGGAAGGAGATCGATTTTATTTGGAGGAGGCCGAGTTGTTGGAGGGCTGAGTTTTCCCTAATGTGCATTAGTTGTAGTTGCTGGTTGAGTATTTTTGGGCCAAATTCGTTACAGGGGAGCTATGTTATAGGTTCCAGGGTTTTGTATTTTTCCTTGTATCTTTGCGGGTAGAGAAACCCAATTTTTCCAAATAATTAAATGACGGAGAATGTTGTGGGTGAATTATTTTGCAATGTAGAATTGATCTCTTTGGTTTATTTCCACTGCATTTATTTACTTCTAGAAGTTAAAAATACTAGTGATTTTGTTTTTCGGTGATTCATTAGTTTTTTGGGTAAATAAATAAATTGTCGGGGATAAATTAAATTGTCGCGAGAAAATATATCTTGCTGGCATTAGAAAATTAACAATGAGCATTGTCCTCATGTGGGAGGCTGTTTTAAGTCAGAGAGCTGCCTCTCAAAAATGATGCCACAATATTTGAATGATAAGATTTATCTCTATTTTGACCCATAAGCAACAAATAACAAATGAGAAAAACAACACGCAGAGCCTTTTTTGTATTCTTTTGTTTAGGGTTTCATGAGGGAAATTCAATTTCCCTCCACTTTATTTATTTGTTTTGTTATCGACATTTTCATTTCTACTGTTTTCCTCTCCATATATATTTGCATATATCTTGTTAAATTTATTTCCTGTCATAATATTGGTTTGAGCATTGTCCTCATGTGGGAGGCTATTTTGAGTCAGAGAGCTGTCTCTCGAAAGTGATGCCACAATCTTTGAATGATAAGATTTATCTCTATTTTGACCCATAAGCAACAAATAACAAATGAGAAAAACAACACGCAAAGCCTTTTTTGTATTCTTTTGTTTAGGGTTTCATGAGGGAAATTCAATTTCCCTCCACTTTATTTATTTGTTTTGTTATCGATAGTTTCATTTCTACTGTTTTTCTCTTCATATATATTTGTATATATCTTGTTAAATTTATTTCCTGTCATAATATTGGTTTTAGAAATCATTCCTTCACCTAATTATTTATCTCATAGAATTGATATTTATATTGTGATTCATAATAAATTGCAATTCATGTTTGTATCAGATATGATAAATCCATGAGCATAATAAGTGGATAGATAACTATTTTCATAAAACTAAAAATTCAGTAATACACCATATTTTATGATTATTTACTCTCAATAATGCATAAGCTAATTTAGTGATGGGTTAGCTGGAAATCCTGAAAACTTGATAATGAAAAGATGTAAATTTCTTTCACTTGCTTGCATTAACAGATTGCCTAATTTGGATTGTTCACCCAATGACGTTGGGATACTCTTATTCTTCCAATGCCCGTTGAGCAACAATATACTCTTCACAAAACTTCACTACAAGCAATAATCACATACATTAGATAACCTTGACTCGACGTTGCACGAAGCGGGGACGAAGCAGGGACGTTTTTTGGAAGCGGGGATGCAGAAGCATCATTTTCCAAAAATATAGGAAGCGAAGCGTCTCAAAAGTGTCTACTATATATATATATATATTTTGCATTTATATTCAAAACAAACATCCCAAATACCAAATTAGTTGTAGAAGACATGAAAACATGCATATTTTTACATAAATCAAGATAGATATGGCATCCATGATTCCATTGTACATCAATGATTAATTATTTGAGCATCAACCATCTATATTCCAGCGATTACAAACATACATCAAGTTTTTAAGCATATTATAAAACGTAAAAGATAAGGCATATTATCTAGCAAGTGAGCAATTGTCAGCATTAGTCATGTCCAAAATTCAAATGATGATGTTTACAAAATAGGTCACTTGTCCACTACCAAGACAAAAAAGTTCAAATTCACAACAAGCCTACAAGTCTAATCTATGACAATAGTGGTAAGTTGTGAATATATCTACTAATATCGCCTCCTTCCACCACGAAGAGTACGTGATAGTGGGCCTCCACGTGGCGACAATGAAGAAGATGGTGGCTGTGAAAGTTGTGGCACTGAAACTGATGAAGACGAAGCCCCTGTTGTTGGTGTTGAACCATGCAACCTGGGAACCAAGGGACCAGATGGGGGTGGCATCTCAACTTGATCATTATCATCCTGGATAAGAGCATCCTCTAATTGCTCTAATCTCAACACTCCATTCTCCAAATTGGGCTCCCTGGATTCCTGTCCCAAACCTTAATGTCTTTATTAGTCTTTGGATCATCATAGTAATGGGACAATAATCGCAAGTTGTAATGAACATAAATGAAGCTCTCTGCACTGTCTAAACTCAAATTGTTCCTTTTAACACTGTGGATCCAACGCCTCTCTGCAGAAGAAGTGATAGCACCCACAATGCCAAAGTATGTAGAAGTGGAGTAGCACCTCCATGCATGTTCCACCACTAAAGAGAAGAAAAAGTCTCTCAATCTCTAATTGCATCCATGCTCCCAAATGGACCAGTGCTAAGCATATAGTTGCTCAACCGTTTCTGTACCATGGCAACCTCCTCCTCTTCAGGGACTAATTCATCCAATGCAATCATATATTTTTCTAGAACCTCTGGATCTAGGTGTGGTTTTCTCCTCCCCCCCCCTTTCCCCTTTCAAGTGCTGGTGTTGAAAGCCATGATGGATGATAGTATTTAGGTGTCAAAACATATGCTAATGCATGCAATGGAACATTTAGCATATGCCACTATTTTTCCACCTCTACACGAATATAATTGTACAAGGTGATATCTCTAGGCTCAACAATGTCTTTAATTTGCCCCAACATGCTATCCATTTGGTCATACACCTCCCCAATTATTGGCCGATCTGAATCTGCAAACTTGATCATGTAATAAATTGGTTTGGTGAATTGCAAAACATATTTAACTTGTGACCAAAAGAACATGTCAAGAATAGTGTCCTTGGCTACATTAGCACCATCTTTATCAGTGTTAATTTCCTACCATGATCTTGTCTAACCTTCACTAGTCGCCTAAAGGTGAGGTAATAACTTACAAATATTGTTTTTGCAGTTTAAGCAACTGTAACTTGGAGTAAGTGCCATAGAAGTAGTTTACCCTTGTATGCCCCGTGATAAATTTAATGAGTTGCTTCCCTCTCTTGTAAAGCTCATTAATCCACCCACATTCTTTATGCTTCAGAATATCATGCATCAAAAGGTTCAATGTGTGCTCCAAGCACCCAGACCAAAAGATGTGTGGATGAGTACGCTCAATAACATTTCCTACTGCCTTACAATTCGCTGCATTATCTGTGATCACTTGAACCACATTATTAGGACCAACATCTTTGATTGATTGCAATAGGAGATCTACAATGTTTTGGGAGTCATGACATGTAATAAATACTGCACCACTAGCAGAAACACCAAGAACATTTATGAAATGTTGGTTTCTAATATTTGTCCACTCCTCCGATACAATGGATACCCCACAATCCACCCACCCATTTGTCAAACGTGTCAAAGCTCTTTGAACCTTTACTTTTTCTCCTTCTAAAAACACTTTTCTAGCTTTCTCATTGTTGGGGGCCTTGTATCCTTTTGGGGCTTAATTGATGGCCTTTACCATTTCATGCCAATAAGGAGAGCCAAGCACATTGAATGGTATACCGCAAGCACAAAGAAATCAAACTATCTTTCCATCTACATCATCCCACCCAACAACATTAAGGAAATCTCCTATTGTTCTTTTACCTCCAGAACTTGTAGAATTTCCACGAGGAGATGAGCTACTACCAAATCTAGAGGTTGCACTTGATTCAGATTGAGTTTTTTGTTTCTTGTTTTTTTGTTGTGCAACCTCCTCCATTTGGATGTATTTTCTTCTCTGTTCAACTGAAACTTTGGGCAAATTGCTATCCCCACTACACCCTTTTTCTCATCATTGCCCATCACCCCACAAAGATGCCTCCTCACACGGGTATTATGAACGACTATATTGTTTTCTTCCATGACAACCATGAGGGCACAAAAACTTATAACTTCCACCAAACGGGGGGAGGTAGGGGGACGTTTCCTGCAACACTGCCTTGACCACACACCATACTAACCATTGTGTTTGCACAAACAACAATGCAAAACCTTTGTGTGTCATGATTCATAATAGAAGCTCTTCAAACCAACGTTGAAAAAGTCGACATTGAGAATAAATCGACAAGGGTCCCAAAAATGAAAAAATCGTAAAGGTCGAGAAAAGCTTCCTTCTTGGTCAAATCTGTAAGGGGAGCTGCCAATTGTAAAAATCCTTTAACAAATCGTCTATAGTAGGTGCAAATACCCAAGAAACCTCTCAACGTAGTCATGTTCTTGGAGTGGGCCAATCAACAATAGCTCGACCTTAACTCCTTGTCCAATCACATGCACCAAATAGAGTATCTCGGTCAAACCAAATTCGCACTTGGACAATATAGCATAAAATTGTTGTTCCTCCAAAATCTTCAATATCTCCTCCAAGTGTTGCAAGTGTTCCTCCCATGTTTTGTTGTAGATCAAGGTTTCATCAAAGAATACTAGCACATATTTACACAACTGCTTGTTGAACACATTGTTCATACAAGACCGAAATGTAGCAGGTTCATTGGTCAGCCCAAAAGGCATAACCAGAAACTCATAATGGCCATAGCATAGTTTTAAAACTCCGACTCCGACTCCGACTCCGACTTCGACTCGGCCGAGGATCAACTCCGACTCCGACTCCGAAACGGTAATGACTCGGCCGACTCGATTTCAATGACTCGGTCGTTGTAAAAAATACATTAAATATTTTTTTTTATTTATAAAAAACATAATTTTAAAGATTTTAAACATAATTTTAAAGATTTTCATTCATGTTTCCAAACACACAGCATTATAATATAGATGGAAGACAACATATGATCAAAGTAGGCTCATGAACCAATCCATTATATCAAAATGGTACCCAATGGCAATACATAGTCAACTGTCATACATGATCAAAGACTCAAAACAAAAACACATAACCAAGGAGGCTAGAAATGGCCTCTACAACAAAAGTAAACTGTGACCAGACTCCAGTACTAGTACTACAGCTACTGGCTAGTAGCTACTGCCAGAGGAGCCAAGATCATGTCGATCAATCTCTGGATCATCATCAGAGTCATACAGGGGGCCCCATGGCTCCTCATCATCATCATCATCATCTCCAACTGCAGCTGTAGAAATGGTACCACTAGTAGGCTGTGCAACTGCAGCAGATGCAAGCTGAGATAGAGTAGATATGCGGCTACGCTTCTGTCGTGGTTGAGCAGAGGAAGCACCTACAACTGGAGTCCTTGCTGGCTGTGAGACTGAGGCTGGTGGATTGGGATCTGCATTCAACTGAACAACATGTTCAAGTTCAACTGATGTCTCGATATCTAAATCTAAATCAACATCCTCATCAGGATCAAACTCTGCTGGACGACTCTCCACTACCCAATCTGATGTTGGATCAATGTCTTCCAACACAATGGGATCTGAGTCAGGTCTTTTGTTTAGCAAATCATAAATGGTTTCGTCTGAGCCGAAGGTTGTATTGGACATAAACTAGATCATTTAACCGTATTTGATCCAAACAGTTTCTCTTCTTTGTGTTACTTGGGAGCAGGAGCGAAAACGGGAGCAGGAGCGAAAACGAGAGCGGGAGCGACATTTTTAGAAGCTGTTGGTTTGGGAGCGAATCCCAGAGGAGTTCGACAACCAATGTCACTAACATCAAGGTACATAGAGGGATTGGTGCTCTTGATTAAATACGAGTTCCATACCCTAATACATGACAAAATTCAATGGAAACATTGCAATCCTCCAATCCTGAAATCCTGAAAAACTGATAAGTCTGTTGGATTTTGAATGAAATCTAAAATTCTACTTTCTCCATATGAAATCCAATGAGGCCGAAACCACTCTCAAACATCCCGAGTCATTTCATGGTAATGTTAAAAATTTAAGTAAAAGGATGGAAATGAAGATTAAGGAGAATGTCACTTTTACTTTAAGAATTTAACATTACCATGAAATTTGAATAGCATATCAATAGTAGAGAGCATTTGAGTGTGTTAAATAGGGTTTGGGAGGGGGAAATGGACCCCAAATCAGTGTTGTGAAAATCACAATTTTTTCCTTCTGCTGATCAAATCGCGATTTTTATACGAAAAAATCGCTGGTATTTTTTTTGCCAATTTTTACTGAAAAAATCGCATTTTTTTGAAAAAATCGCGATAAAAACGAAAAAATCGCGATCAAAACTTAAAAATTGCCGGGGGTCGCGACAGCATAGCTTTATAACGTTTTTTTGGGTTTTTTCATGCAATTTTTTTTGAAAGAAACAAATAATTTTTGAGTGGGGCAGCTTAATGATCAAGTCTAGGCCTAAGTCACAGGACACGTCCTCCAGGGTCCCGTGTCCCGTATTTTACGTACTGGACACGAAAACGGCCCTAATACGTGTCGAATACGGTTTTTATTGTGTCCTGTAAAATGGAATATGTATTTGCCGGTTTTCGTTGTGTCCTGAATTTGGAAAATGCGTATTTTGTTGGTAGAAAACGTTGCCTGCATAAGCTGCAATTTTTTTGAAAGAAACAAATAATTTTTGAGTGGGGCAGCTTAATGATCAAGTCTAGGCCCTAGTATTGATATGCTATTCATGGTAATGTTAAATTCTTAAAGTAAAAGTGACACTCTCCTTAATCTTCATTTTCATCCTTTTACTTAAATTTTTAACAATACCATGAAATGACTCAGGATGTTTGAGAGTGGTTTCGGCCTCATTGGATTTCATATGGAGAAAGTAGAATTTTAGATTTCATTCAAAATGCAGCAGACTTATCAGTTTTTCAGGATATCAGGGTTGGAAGATTGTAATGTTTCCAGGTGACACCACCTTCCCAGGCTACCCCTGCCACCAGTAGAGAACGTGGTCTACCTCCTATAACTCCTACTTCTAGTTCTTCAGCTTCTAGAGCATAGAAAACTCCACTGCAAACTCCACTGCCAACTCCACCAGCACGAACATCTACATCTAGAGGGAAAGGGAAAGCTGTGGCATTTTCTCACAAGAGGGGCAGAGGAAATCAATAGGACTAGACTTCAGTTATTTTCTTATGTTTTTGTAAGTTGTACATGAACAATGAACATTGAATATTCAAGAATCAAGACCAAGCATATCACATTCTAATTTCTAAATAGTAAATTTTGATTTTATTTATTTTTTTAAAGTGAACTATGAACTTTGAGAAGTAATTATATTTTAATTTGATTAGATAAGCTGCAACCTGCAATTTAATATGGATAAAAAACTATATTTCAATATATATATATATATATATTTATTAAATATATATAAAACTTGTCCCCCATGTCCTGTTTTCAGGTCGCTGCGTTTCGTATTGAATACTCGTATTTACGTGTCCTCCTTGTCTCGTGTCCTCGTGTCATGTGACTTAGGTCTAGGCCCTAATATGGATATGCTATTCATGGTAATGTTAAATTCTCCTTAATCTTCATTTTCATCCTTTTACTTAAATTTTAACATTACCATGAAATGACTCAAGATGTTTGAGAGTGGATCCAGCCTCATTGGATTTCATATGGAGAAAGTAGAATTTTAGATTTCATTTAAAATCCAGCCGACTTATCAGTTTTTCAGGATTTCAGGATTGGGAGATTGTAATGTTTCTAGGTGACACCACCTGCCCGGGCTACCCCTGCCACCAGTAGAGGACGTGGTCTACCTCCTATAGCTCCTACTTCTAGTTCTTCAGCTTCTAGAGCTCATCAGACTCCACTGCCATCTCCACCAACACATGCACCAGCATCTACATCTAGAGGGAAAGGGAAAGCTGTGGCATTTTCTTGCAAGAGGGGCAGAGGAAATCAATAGGATGAGATACATTATCATATTTTTTGTTGATATTTTGACGCTGAGTTGGGACTCTAGAGTCAGGACTTACTATTCAGGACATGATTCAATGTTATGTGTGATTTTAGCGCTAGAAATGATATTAAACATCTTATATATTAGTTTTTTTTATCATATTTATGTATTTATTTTATGTTGTAGATGGTTTAGATATTAAAAAAATTGAAAAAAATGAAAAAATGAATATTTTTGTACCAAACGATTTTTTCCTGATTTTTTCCGATTTTTTCCCGATTTTTCCGATTTTTTCTGATTTCTTCCCCGCGCGGATTTAATCCCGATCGCGTTTTTCACAACATTGCCCCAAATAACATTTAGCTAATTCATAAAACACCTTGAAGTCCAAACCAATCAGCAAACCCCTTAAAATTTCATTAAAATAATGTCAAATCACTGTTTTAGTGGGTTACGGGCCGCTGTTTGTGACTCGGCCGAGTCAGTACGGGAAACGGCCGAGTTGGCCAAGCTATACATGACTCGGCCAACGTAGCCGTTTTTGTACCGAGTCACTCCGGAGGGCAATGGAACGGACCAACTTGGCCGTTTCCGTTTCGAAACGGCCGTTTTTTAAAACTATTGAGTGTTATGGACACTCCCATGGTTGATCGACCACTGGTTGTACTCTCCACTGTTGTTTATGTATTTCTTGGCCATTTAGTTGGATGTTAATAAATCTTATCTCATCTTTCAGGCACCGGCTAGTGGTGTTGCTACTTAAAATCTTCTTCGGAGGTACAATTCATATGCCCTTTTGAATTTGAAACCCACATGCTAGATTCAGATGTGCACAAGATATGCACCATTGGTTGTTTTCAACTTCTATCTAAGGTTGTAAAACAAAGCTTGTTAAATCCCCACATGTTTCAGGTTCAATATTTTTGGGGCCAACACAATGTGGCTCATGTTCAGAGAGTGCAAACTATCATGATTGAATTATTTGTTGGAAATGGGCCATTCCTGTGCGTTGTATTGGTAGATTTTGAGGCTCATCTACTCTCTTTAAACTGTTTCAGAGTTTTGCTGCTTATCTTCAAATGGTGGATGGGGTGGCAGACACTGTTTCTACATGACTCAGATATCTGAGAAGCTAGCTTCTCATGTTTTGCAGAGAGATGGTGTCTGTATCAACTGCCTATGTCTGTACAGCCTCTCTCTGGATGACTTCCCTTTATTAGCCCCCCCCCCAAGAGGGAGGTTAATACCATTATCAGGGATGATCTATTTAGTAACTTCATTCAGACTCTGGATTAAATTGTCAAAGTTTCTACTTTTAGCAGTTGGCCAGATGGGCTTTAGGTTCTCGCTTGGCCACCTCATGAGGTGTGTTCTCAGCAGACGGGAATAGAAATTGACCATGACATTCCTTTTGTAAGGAATGTATCTGCAGTCTTTGTCTTCCAAGAGGTGGAGACGGGATTTTTAGCTTAATTTGCTTGACTTTTTATAATGAGATCATGTGGAAATGCTATTACCTTTTCAAATACTCTGGACAATCTTTATGACCTCTCCAGAAGTCCTGATTAGAGATTTCTAGTCTCATTCCTCAAAGAGGTGTTTACCATTCAAGTGTAGCTTGGCCTCTTTCTTCTTCCCTATCATGGGCATTGGTAGCATGAAAAAATGGCCTATGGCTATACAGATATTGACGATGCCAGCTTCAGACCCACTAGACACTGCTTTTTGACTGGGATTAGTCACCAGGTGACCATATTTTTAGGTTCACAATACAAAGAGGTGTGGGAGCTACATGACATTTGTCTCATTCACAGGGATTAGTTCATGGCAGCGGTGTTTCTGCATCTGTTCTTTTGTTGGAAGGCTTAAGAGTCCAGGAAGGATTCTTCCAAAAGTTGAATCAGTTTGGGCATCCACACTGGAAATTCTCTGGCAGGCATTTGGTTATAATTTTGTTGTTCGTTTATGAGGTCGGGGAGGGTTGGCTTCTTATCTCATATATTTGGCTATAGCTATATGCTACATCTGTCTGTTCTTTTCTTTCTGTGTTGGATGCAATTTTCTTAGCTGCGGCTTCTCTTGAACCTTATTAAATATTTAGTATATTTGATATTTTGATATTTTTATATTTTGTAGCTGGGGATTCTTTTGAACCTCTCTTAGGTGTGCGCTTGTTATTGTTATTGCTTGCCAATTTACTGTAGCCTCATTGACCTATTTTCTTGTCCAAAGATGTTATTTTGATTTAATTTCCAATTTTTGTGGTAAGAATTATATCTGGTGCCTTAAATATGAGTCTATTTAATATTTATGCATGTGTAATGATCATTACTACTTAAATGGGGCTTTGATTATATTGAACAATTGTAATTATGGTGGTGTTTGTATTGGTTGGATGAGTAGCAGATCGGGTTTTTTTCTTTATATATTCTCCACTTTCTACTTCAACCATATGATGATTGTTTCACTGTAAATTATGTGCAATGACCGTAGTTTAATCTGACTTTGTTCTTTTATTGCTGTGGCAGGTATTTCTGGCAAAGTCATGTAGGAACTTTGTCATCCTTCATTATTTATTTGAAGTTTATGCTAATATAGTAAATCCTGCTTGTTCAACTAACTAGTGTTCTATTCGGGGCTGCTTCATTCTTTGTACAAGAGGTTTCATGAGTGTATAAATGGCAATTAAGGTTTTGCTACGTTTGTTGTTATGTTTCAAAGTTCAAGAACACTTTGAGAGTTTACTGCACATGGAAAAGTATTGGTATTGCTCACAAACATCGCCCAAAATCAAGGCATTATAGTGTACTTTATGCTTGTCCCACCTGGGTAGTTTCCTGTTTTGGGAAAAGGTAGCTGATAATTATACTATTAATGTACTCATATTTTGGCTGCACCTATCATTATGATCATAGCCGAGGATGTTTTTCTAGCATTCTTAATAATGGTGATGCTGGTGCAATGGACCATTTCATCATTGAAAAATACAGAAAATGGTAATTTAGCAGTTTGGCAATTCCAATTGCACATTCTTCAAGAACACAGTTAATTGGTTTTGACATCCATTTAACTAACAAAGAATTTCAAGCAATTTTGTCATAATGGTAGTTAGGCATGTTAGTTGAGTTTTGAAATCGCAAAGCAGATGTGGTTTGTGTCCTTTAGTTATGATATGCTTCCTATTTTCTGTACCCTCTTGGTCTCATGATGGAAATCTTAAGTTCACATCCTGTGTAGAACAAAACTAACATAGAATGCTTTGATTCTGAAAATAAATCAGTTTAATAGAAATATAGGCTGCTTAACATATGATAGCATCATAATAAGAAATGATGTCAGACCCTTAAATCGGTGGAGGCTCTAAAACCTATCCTAGAGTATTGTTCCCAACTTATTTCTCAAAAAAAACATGAAAAATATCTCGGATTTCATCTCTGGAGATGCTCTAGATTAGCATAGAGTTGGTTGTCTAAATGTGTATGTCTCTTGTTTATAGTTGCTATGTCTCTTGCACGATTAAACATGGAATTTAATGTTTCTTTTCATGTGGAATGCTGTTTTATAAGTGTTTTAGTGAAAATTGTAGCTCCATATGGTTTGTCTAGGAGTACTACTCTTCGATTGGGGAACCACGTTTTGATGTTGTCTTGGTTCTCTGTCTGATAATTTGCATACATATTATCCATCCTTGTCAGTATTACTCATCTTGCTAAGGGACTTTGATGGGCACTATTGCTCCTGAACCTGGAAGCCTTGTACTGTTTTGTATTTCCTTCTTAGCAGAGTAGGGGTGTGCCCAAATGAAAGTAATCTTGTTTATAGTTGCTAAGTCTCTTGCACGATTAAACATGGAATTCGATATTTCTTTTCATGTGGAATGCTGTTTTATAAGTGTTTTTAGTCTGTTTTAGTGAAAACTGTACCTCCATATGGTACAGTTTGCTGGTAGTGAACTTATGAAATCTTCTTGCTCATTTGATTTACCTTGGTGGTAATAGTCATTGCTTGCTATATGTGACATGAATGGTTCCACTCAATGGCATGCCAGTCATGTGCATGAAGTAGCATAAGTAGTTTCCTGCTTGAAGAGTCAAATGCATGGTGAACCGTGAACATTGGGAGATTTATTGTACTAACTTTATCGTAGCTAGTGTAAATGATCCTAATCCAGTGGCTTGAACTTTGATTGTGAATGGTAGTTCAAGCGTAGGTAGTTTTCTTGCTTAAAGAATCAAATGCATGGCGAGCCATGACCAACATTGAGGATTGATTTATTGGACTAACTTCATTGAAGGTATTGTGTAAATGATCCTAATATAGTGGCTTCATCTTTGATTGTGAATGGTGGTTAGAATTGTCAACTTTCCTTAACAACTTGAAGATAGTGGTTAGCTTCAAGTCCATACTACAGATGGCCTTGCAAAATGTCCTTATACTGTAGATGATTGGAAGTATTCTTTTGGTGTAGGTGTGGAATATTGTGGCCTTGCAAAATGTACTTATGATGTAGATGATTGGAAATATTCTTTTGGTTTAGGTGGAATATTTTTAATAATTTTTATTGGTGGCATATTTTGTACGTGCAAGGATTTTGTTGTCAATATTCAAAGTCATGGCAGCCAAGGTGTACATGAGCATTCATCATATCCATGAGTGTTTTCATGACCACGTTAATGTTGGAAATATTGTTGGTATTGATGTTAAAAAGATGATGAGATTACAAATGTCCAAGATAAAGATTACATGATGAAAATTGTTGGAAATATTGTTTTTGGACCTTTGAGCCCAATTCGATACCCTATCTTTGAAGACCTTTTACTCTAAAGAACTAGTTCAAATGAGAGCATAGGATATATGGTTGAAAACTTATTTTGAGATTTTTTCAATGGTGTATGACACACCCTTTAACTCAAAAGAAATGGGGAGATATGAAGATATTATCAAGTCAACCCAACCATAGATTACAGGTGATCAGTTTTAACAAGTTGACCTTGTAAGTGACACAAACCCCAGAAATATAGGACCAATAAACACATTTGAATTGTATTCAAACTGGGGAAAATTTTAAGGATTGAAATTTATCTTAAATTTTAGAAACCTTGGCGAATCTTACAAGTCTCTACTATGCAGACTGTAAAAAGTTTGGTGATATTTTTTAAAGATATACAAATTTCTAATGACTTTATATAGGCTCTATAAATTTTTGGCGATTTTTAGGATAACATAATTTTATGCTATAAAATTTAGATGAATCACTTTTAGGAAAAAATGGAGATGGAAATTAGCGAATCTTTTTTTTGGAAAGTTTGTTTATATTTTTTTAAAGATATCCAAATTCTTAATGACTTTATATAGTCTCTATAATTTTTTAGCGATTTTTAGGATAACATAATTTTATGCCATAAAATTTAGGCAAATCACTTTTAGGAAAAAATGGAAATTGGTGAATCTTATTTTTGGAAAAACTATGGAAAATTAGCCCACTTAAAGAATATTAGCCCATAAAATTTTCCTTGATCCAAACAACAGGATCAAGAACAAGGGTAGAAAAGAGATTTGAGGTGCATAAAAAAAAGTTGAAGAGTATACTTGCAGCTAAGGAGTATTCTTGCGACTAAGGTCTACAAGCTATGAAGTGCATTTTGGGGTTGATGTTGTGAAATGCATTACTGTAGGATTATATTATGGGTAATTATAATATGAGGTTTGCTAAAACAATAAAGAAAAATCTAAAACATTTGAAAGATTTAAATCTATCAAAGATCTAGTTGAAAATGAAATTGATTTGACAATTAAGTGCTTAATATTAGAGAGGATTTGTGTATCCCTCTAATTGTTAAAATTGGCAACTAGCGCCAAACTCCATGTGAGTCATATTATTTATGACCACTGATATTTTTATTGGATCCCTCTCAATGAGAGGTGTAGAATTGATTTAAAGATCATCCTATTCCAATAAGTATTTATGTAGTTATGAATTTATTTATGTTATGGACAAATTGTTAAGTCGACCAACAACTTATGTAGGGTCAGAAGCCCAACAGTGATGTCTATTCAACCTCTACATTTTAGTATAAATAGAAGAGGACTTCAAGTCATTTCTACACACACTTGGATCTATTCCTCTCTCTACTTGTCGTTGGGTTTTTAGTAGGAGGAGAGATTTTGAGGAACAGCTGGAAAAGCCGGAATAACTTTTAAAGCTGGAACTGATGGAAAAGCCAGAATAGCCGGAAAAGTTGGAACTGTTGGAAAAGCCGGAATCGCTGAAAAAGTTGGAAATACCGGAAAAATCAGCACTGCCGGAAAAGCCGGAATTGCCAAAAAAGCTGGAACTGCCGGAAAAGCCAGAAACGTCGGCAAAGCCGGCACTGTTGGAACTGCCGGAAAAGCCGGAACTACGGGGAACTACCGAAACAATGGGAGCATCTGTCTCCGAAGGAAGGCAACGTGATTTATGAGATCATGGGCAACATAATAAGCATCATGATGATATGAACATGGGCAACATAATGATACATGATGATATGAGCATGGGCAGCATAATGATGAATGAGATCATGAGCATGGGCAGCGTAATGATGCATGATGATATGAACGTGGGCAACATAATGATGAATGAGATCATGAGCATGGGCAGCTTGATCATGAATAAGACCATGGAAGATGCAGTGTGATGAGCAACATGAAGATGAGAGCAGATCAGTCATCAAGGTTCAACACGTGATAGTACAACAAGGTGTCACACGGTAATGTGCAACGAATAGACGAGATGCAGCACTATGATAGGTGAACGAGTCACTTTAGAGAATCAGTTGAAGCAATATGTGTTCAACTGATCTCATTCTGATATCAAAAGTCAAAGTAATTGACTTCTATTTTAAATGTACTATCTCTTTCACTTTCTCTGTTGAACTTTGAAGAACATAAAAGAAGAATTGATTAAGGGATTTCCCACATTGGGGTTTGTCCCTGGCTAGTGCCACATCTTGTGTCTTCTTGTCTTGGCTTGTTTTCTACGATTTATATTCATGTTCTATTTGCAGTGTGCTTTATGCTGATGTGATTGCTAATGTGGAAAAGAAATTGAAATAAATTGTTTTAGCATAGAACATACCTAAAATTAACATAGTATTAGAGCCAAGGTGAAGCCAATGCCCAAGCAAGAGTGAAAGAGCAATCACCAAAGAAAATAGGGACAAGACAAAAGGATTAATGGGTTCCACATCTCTCTTCTAAGTTCACAAAGGGTGAAGTCGAAGCAGAACATATTATCAGAATGGCGTAGTGGAAGTTTTTGATGGCCCATCTAAAGATCACTTCATTGGGAAGTTCAGATAAGGGTGGAAGGAAAGGTGGATGCCTTGGTTGCAATGAGTTCGACCATTATGCGAAGGAGTGTTCGAAGGTAATGCAGGTCATCAAGGAAATGGTCGACTCTTCAAAGAAAGCAAGGAACCCCGAATCACTTTTTATGTACCTGATTGCAAGAAGAACCTGGTGTCCATCTCGGAAATGGAAGTCAAAGGTTTCAGGGTGGTACTCATCGATGGAAAGGTACGTGTTTGGAAATCGAATTTTCAAAGATGTTTTTGAGTTCAGGGTTGTATCTAATTGCAGGAAGTCCACTGGGGACCATGTCCATTGTCACGTAGCACCGAAGGTCTGTGAGTCATATGGTGATAGGGATCCCTGAATTCGAAAGGAGCATGAAAGTACATGTCTGAGATGTACCGAAGGAAAGTCTTACAAGGGGACCATTCCTCTCATGTAGCAGGTCCACAGGTCTGGAACAACCCAAGGGGTCTGAGATTGATAATCAGGAATCTCACATATGCAGGTGGAAGAAACCCTTTATGGCTTGAAGCAAAACACCCCGGGCATAGTATGAGAGGATCGATAGCTGTTTGATAAAGTTGAGATTCACTAGGAGTGAAACGGATCCAAACCATCCGAAGGTTGTGGATGATAGACCTCTCATACCAGCACCTTATGAGGACGACCTACTTCTAACAGGTGCAGACCCTCTCATTTGTAGAAGTAAGAGGGAGTTGGATCCCAGATGTGGAATGGTGCACTGCAAGCCTGTGACTACCTCGAGGATCTTAACTTTCAGAAGTTATATGGTAGTGATGTCAGACCAGATTTGGGAAATGTCTCTGAATCTCATAAACTCATTCACGTTGATGTTCTTGGTGAACTTCCATCTGGACATATCTTGGTGAACTTCCATCTGGACATATGTTTTGCAGTTAGCATGGTGAGCTCATATTTGGTTGAACCTCATTGGATTGGTGCCAAGAATCTTCTGAGATGTCTTTGGGGCACAATCTCTCATGGATTAAGATACACTGCTGGAAATATGAAACTGCATGATTATTCGAATGTTGATTGGGCAGGCAGTGTGGAGGATCATTAGAGCACTTCTTAGTGTTGTTTCTCCTTGGATTCTGCTTCGATATCATGGTGAGCAGGAAGCCGAAGTCTGTTGTTATAAGCACCGTTGAGACCGGATACATATCTACGAGTATGATCTCGTATGAAGCTGTCTGGTTGGGGAAGCTCTTCAAGTGAGCTGTTTGTACCACTGTGGTTCTCTGTGACAACCAGAGGTGGGATTCGATTATTGAGGAATCCCGTATTCGACGATTGCTCCAGCTGATAGACATTAGATACTACCTTATCTGGGATATGGTAAGTCTATGAGCAAGGAAGCTCCATCGCTATGAGATGATGTACAGGCCGCCACACTTTGTTTAAAGCCTTGGGGGAAAGATCAAATCTGTGATTTTCCTGAACGACTTGGAGTCGTCAAGAGACCCTTGTACAAGGGTCCTGCATGTTGTATACATTGAGCTCTGGGAGCTCTGGGGGCTTGTGGTTCTTACTAGAGCAACATACGACCACAGGGTGACTCACCCTCCTCTAGTGGTGCGCACTGGGACATGATGATTTGCTCTCCTGTGGGACAAGATGATTTGCTCTGTTGTGGGATAAGATGATTCGCTCTCCTGTGTAGCAGGATGATTAATTCTCCTGTGAGGTCTGGATGATGTGTTCTCCATGACGATTGTGTAGTAGAATGATTAATTCTCCTGTGAGGTCTGGATGATGTGTTCTCCATGACAATTGTGTAACAAGATGATTAATTCTCCTGTGAGGTTTGGATGATGTGTTCTCTATGACGATTGTGTAGCAGGATGATTAGTTTTTGTGAGGTCTGGATGATGTGTTCTCCATGACGATTGTGTAGCAGGATGATTAGTTCTCCTGTGAGGCCTGGATGATGTGTTCTCCATGGTGATTGTGTAGCAGGATGATTAGTTCTCCTGTGAGGATAGGATTGATTAAGTTCGCCTATTGAGGCATCCTACCCATGCAGTCTGGGACTCATGATGGGAAGTACCTCTCATTTGATCAATGAGCAGGGAAATGAGGATAGGAACCATAGTAGTACCGATGGACGCATCGCTGTATCTACCGTACACCTTATGCTAGGGTGACCTTCATTGATCTGGGATCAATGATACTGCTCTGGGACCAGTGGTAAGAGTTGTACCCACTATGACACCGATTTCGGGTCAGTTGAGGATTGCTCTGGGACCAATGGTACATACTCTGAGACTGACTTCGAGTCAGTAGAGTACTGGTCTGGGACCAGTGGTAAGAGTTGTACCTACTATGACACTAACTTTGTGTCGGTTGAGGACTGGTCTGGAACCAGTGGTATACACTCTGACACTGACTTCGGGTCAGTGGAGAATGGTATGACACATTCTCGGTCAATTGTTCTTCTTCATGGTTCAACAGAGCTAAGTTGAGCACCGCAGAGCTGAGCAGAGCAAAGCAGATCCAGCAGAGCTGAGAAGAGCCAGCAGAGCAGAGCAGAGCCAGTAGAGCTGAGCAGAGCAGAGCCAACAGAGCAGAACAGAGCCAGCAGCGCTGAGCAGAGCCAACAGAGCTTGAGAAGAGCAGTGCAGGGCACTGATAGCAGAGATAGTACAGTTGGACATATGGATTAGCGGATGGAGTTCTCCCTAGTTGATAGGGAGTGTTAAAATTGGCAACTAGGGCCAAACTCCATGGGGGTCATATTATTTATGACAGTTGATATTTTTATTGGATCCCTCTCATTGAGAGGTGTAGGATTGATCTAAAGATCATTCGATTCCGATAAGTATTTATGAAGTTATGAATTTATTTATGTTATGGACAAATTGTTAAGTCGACCAGTGACTTATGTAGGCTCAGAAGCCCAACAGTCATGTCTATTCAACCTCTACGTTTTAGTATAAATAGAAGAGGACTTCAAGTCATTTTTACACACACTTGGATCTCTTCCTCTCTCTACTTGTCTTTGGGTTTTAGTAGGAGGAGAGATCCTAAGGAAAAGTTGGAAAAGTTGGAATTGCTGGAAACACTGGAACTACCGGAAAAGCCGGAATAGCCAGAAAAGCCTGCACTGCCGAAAATGCTGGAACTGTGGGAAAAATCCGGAAAAGCCGGAAAAGCCAAAAACGCCGAAAAAGCCGGAAAAGTCAGAAATGCCGGAATTGTCGGAAAAGCCAGAACCACTGGGAATTGTCGAAACAGCCGGAGTATCTGTTTCCGAAGGAAGGCAGCATGATATATGAGATCATGGGCAGCGTAATAAGCATCATGATGATATGAGCATGGGCAGCATAATGATGAATGAGATCATGAGCATGGACAGCTTGATCATGAATAAGACCATGGAAGATGCAGCACGATGAGCAACATGAAGATGAGAGCATCTCAGTCATCAAGGTTCAACACATGTGACAGTACAACAAGGTGTTACACGGTAATGTGCAAGAAATAGACGAGATGCAGCATTATGATAGGTGAACGAGTCACCTTAGAGAATCAATTGAAGCAATATGTCTTCCATTGATCTCATGCTGATATCAAAAGTCAAAGTAATTGACTTCTATTGTAAATGTACTATCTCTCTCACTTTCTTTGTGAACTTTGAAGAACATAAAAGAAGAATTGATCAAGGGTTCCCCACATTGGGGTTTGTCCCTGGCTGGCACCACATTTTGTGTCCTCTTGTCTTGGCTTGTCTTGTACGATTTATATTTATGTTCTATCTGCGGTTTACTTTACACTGATGTGATTGCTAATGTGGAAAAGAAATTGAAATAAATTGCTCTAGCATAGAACATACCTAAAATGAATTTGATGAATTGTATGAGAAGCATGGAATCAAGTGACATTTTTCAATAAGGACTCCACAACAAAATGGAGTTGTAAAAAGGAAGGAAAAATCTTTACAATAAGTGGTTAGAACAATATGAACACAACAAAATTACTGGACAACTTTTGGGGAGAAGCAGCGAATGCATCAATCTACTTTTTGAATAGAGCATAAATTAGAGTGGACAAGAACACAACACGTTATGATTGATGGAAAGGTAGACCAACTACAGTTAGATACTTCAAAGTATTTGGGTATATGTGCTATATAAATATAAATGAAGATAATTTAGGCAAATTTGATTATAGTACAAATCAAGGTATCCTTTTTCACTATGCATTTGGAAGCAAGACCTACAAATGGTACAACAAAACACTGCACAAGGTTGTAGAAAGTATTGATGTAAGAGTGGATGAAGCAATACCTCACAAAGAAAAATACCAATCTACACCAAATGAAACACGTGGGATTCGTAAAAGGAATATTTAGATATTTGAAGGGCGCATTGGACCTTGGTTTGTTGTATTCAAGAAGTAAGGGATTCACTTTAACAACACATATAGATGCAGATTGACACATAACTATTGATGAAAAGGAAAATACAAGTGGAGGAGCAATTTGTAGACGAATGTCTAATATCATGGTTGAATATAAAGAGTAAAAGGCAAACTACAATCTCTCTAGCCACAACAACATTGAAGTATATTGTAGCAACACTGTGTTGCATACAAGTTATTTGGATGAAGCAGGGATTGAAGGATATCAAGGTAGAATATGACCAACAAATCTTAATCATTTGCACTCAAGGATGACACGACACATATTCCCATCAAGTATCATTTCCTAAGAGGACAAGTAGTTGAAGAAATTGCAAGCTAGAATACATTGCCACCAAGGAATGTGTTATAGATATTTTAACGAGCATGGTGCCAAAGAAACATTTGAATATCTTAGATAAAAGCTAGGAGTTATATTCTTGTCATCTAGTTAGTGAAGGGAAGCACATTTCCATAAGGAGTAGCGTTTTTCCATTGATGTCAAAGGGGCAGAGGTTACAAAAGAGGAAGAATCAATTGAGTAAGGTTTGTCACCAATAACAAATTGGGAGATTGTTGGAAATATTGTTGCCATTGATGTCAAAGACAAGGTGAAATTACAAATGTCTAAGATAAAGATTGCAAGGTGGAGATTGTTGGAAGTATTATTTTTAGACTTTTGATGTCTAGTTTGGATACCCTATCTTTGAAGGCGTTTTTACTCCAAAGTCCTAGCTCTAATGTGAGCATAGAATATATGGTTGAAAAACTTATTTTGAGGATTTTCCAACGGTATATGACACTCCCTTTAACTCCATAGGAATGAGGATATAAGATATAAAATATTTTGTCAGGTTGGCCCAACCATAAAGTATAGATCGACTTAGCTAGCTTTTACAAATTGGCCCCATAAGTGAACACATAAACACGATAAATAAAGGATGGATGAGTGCATTTGAATTGTACTCAAGCAATAATATTAAAGTCAAGTGCGCAAAAGAGTTGAAGTGTGCAAGAGGATTTGAGTAATCATGGGGTTTAAAGGTGCACAAGAGGAGTTTAAGGAGTTTTCTTGGAGTGCTAAGGGTGTGCTATGAAGGATTAAGGTCTACAACGATGTGCAGTGCATTGTTTCGGGGTGGTAACACTATGAAGTGCATTAGTTTGGGATTATATTGTGAGGATTGATACTATGAGGTTTGCTAGGGAATGAAGGCTAAATTTGAATAGGGTTTGAAGCTATGTTTGGTGTATGAAGTAAGGAGAGGCGTTGGAGTGTGAAAGTAAGGGTATGATGATGCTGTGGAATGCATGAATTGTGTAAGTGAAGTTAGAGGTACTCTGTGTATGAAGACCTTAGGTTGGTGCTTATACAAGGTTTGCTAAATTGATGCTTAGCTAAGGAGAGTGGTGTCTCCAGTTGGTTGGTACTTCTGCAATATCTAGCTATGTTGGTGCTCAACTAAGGATATTGGTGTCTTTAGTAGGTTGGTGCTTAAAAAGCTCCTACAAGCTTTGTACTACTAACTTGGTTCTTATAGACACTTATAAAGATAAGTTTTAGTGGTTTTCTCTCACAGGGGTTTCCATGTTAAACTCTATGTATTGTGATTTGAGTTTACACACGTTTAATATTTTGAAGTTAATGAATGATGGATGAATGGTTTAAGAAAAGGATCCTCAACCCCACCCCACCCCACCCCCACCCCCACCCCCCCCTCCCCTCCCCTCCCTCTCTTCAGTTCATGCGTGAATTCAAGGGTTACATATGTGATACTTGTGCGTCGATGCATCATCACGCAGGGTGGACATGCATGACCAGAGGCAATTAACACATGGAAAATATTAAGGCAACCCAATTTTCCATATCTATTATCATACATGTGGAATATATATGATTGTATAATGCATTATAACGTTGAATTCTAATCAATACATGAAAGTGTGTATTGTGAGTAGGTAACTTGCAAGCTAACTCTCTCTCAATGCAACAACAAGAGTGAAGGTTGAGGTTGAGGATGTTAGAAAATGGATTTTGTAAAGTGAATGGCACAATAATATGTTTTATTCGAGGATGCTTTGTTGCCTTGTTGATTATGTGATGCCTTCTAATTCATAACACTTGGGGTTGACAAACAATTTTTTAATGTTCACGAGTGGCAGTGGTTGAAATGACAATATTTAAGAAGAGCTCATTATGAGTGAAAGTGGTGATAGTGACTATAAGCAAATGGTGTTAAGAAGTTTTTGTCTATTCTTAGATATGATAAAAAAAGTTGCTCCCGAGAGTGCATGGGAAATTATATAAAGGGATTCATGAGATACAAGCATATCAAAGATGTAAACGTGAAAAGAGCATCTAAAGGATATGTTGGTGATGATTTAAACAAAGGTAGATCTAGAGCATAAGGTTATAACCTTTAATTGTTACATATGAGGACATGTTCACATGCATTGTTTAATGCGTGGGTGGAAAATTGAGCATAGCTTTGATGATTCTTTATGGTGAAATATAGCATAGTGATTAGTATGAATCCAATAACATATAAATAGGATGATGTGGGGTGTCAAGCTGTAGGATTATAGAAGCAACAATTTCCACAAAGTTCAAATTTCAGCATCAGAGGTTTGTTTGTACAATGGTTCAAGCTTTTACCAAATTAGGATTTGTAACCTTTTAAGTTGTTGAACTTGGGTTTTTGGGATTACTAATCACAATGTAATTGAATGAATTGTTTCAAATTCTTATCAATAGAAAACTAGGTTTTAAGAATTTTCCCCTCAATGAGCTATTTTCGACTTTGTTTTTTCAAATGGGTATAATGGTGGAATACATTATCAATGTAGTATAACTAATAGATGTTTTGGCCCTTTTCCAAGGATTATTTCCGATCATTTTTTCTAGAAGTTTAATGATTTTTCTTTAGTATTGTAAGTTTGAGTTGTGTAATACATAGAATCCAAGTTCCCTTATGGTTTTTCCAAGTGCTGAATGTTGATTTTTGTAGCTTGGGAGGTACTCCCACAACCCTAGGGCACTAGGTTTGGGAGAAAATGGACCACAAGGGTTTTGTGGGAAAAATACCCAAGCAGTGGGGTTTTGGACCCAAGAAGGGGTTTAAAATCTAAAAAGAAAATTATTATTATTTCCTAAGGCAAAGAGGACTAAAACCCTAGGTCTAGAGGGTTCCTAAGAGACTAAAGGAGAATTTAAAGAGGCCTAAGGATCAAACCTAGAAATTAATGTGAGGATCATATTAATCATAGAGGCTAGAGAAAAGGTACTCCTATAGGGAGGCTGAGCTAGGAGGCCAAAAAGTGCTACAAGGGAGGCCATGATCACCATAAGGAGGCAAGCACAAAAGGGTCGTAGACCTCTAAAGGAGCCAAATCAACTAAAAGAGGAAGACATCTTTTGGATATTTGTCTTAATTGCCTCTTCAAATTAGGAGTGGATGGATGCGACCTTGTTTTAGGAAGTTTAGAGGGATGTAAGGCCTATTTATGGAGGGCCGTAAATCCTAGCCTATTGCAGAAGTGGAGCCAGGAGGAACATCGACGGTTTTAAGGGCTACGTATGATGTGACCGAGGCTCAAGGATGACTAAAGTAACCCTAGCAGAGGGAGGCCACAAAGATCTGAGTATTAGGCCTAGTCTCCTGTCAAAGTTCGTGCCCAAAACTATGGATTCTTAGAGTTGTGTTGAAGGCTCTAGGAATACAAGGTTGCATGCTTCATGATGGTGAAATTGCTATTGTAAAGGAGTTGTTTCTAAAGGGTTTATTATAACAGGTCCTTGACGCATTAGTTAGGGTTTTCTCAATGCATGTATAGTCACCATATATCAACTCTTAAGCCTATGAAAGAAGTGCATGGGGAAAAGAGTAGAGCGTGATGTGGGTTGTCATGAGGTGAGGAGAAGTGGGTAGATTCAAGGAAACATTGAAGGTTAATGAAGTCTATTTGAAGGGTTTGAACACCAAATCTAGATGCCCTAGTTTAGGGCTGTTACAATCCATGCACATTCAACCTAGTCAAGTCTAAAGTCAGTCAAAGAAGAGCATGAAGCATGGACAAAGGCAGGGTTGTTGGATAGCTATCATGGAGCACTGGAGATTGTGTGTTGAAGGTCTATTGTATGTGCATTGGACATAAGTTGTATGTGCCCTATATCAGTCAAGGAGTGACTATGTGTGGTCAATTTTGTAAGCCTTAAAGAAGAGTGAAAAAAGCAACTGATGTGTCCATTAGATAAAATTTGAGGTCTAAATGGGCCTCCTAAGGAATATTATAAAATAAGAGTGGAAATGATAAAATAAGATTAGATTATCTCATCAAGTTTTTGAGGGAAAAATAAAATACTACTTTTTCAACTCATATTTTACACTTATCTCCCTATGATTTTTCTCAAATTTCGAGCGAGAGCACTCATTGGATGCAAGATTTAATTTTTAACCCAAGGAATACCCATGTTGCCTACTTTTGATGGACCCTACTACACGAAAAATGTGAAATACATGAAAAAACGTGATTGCAATCACGTTTTTTCATGTATTTCACATTTTTCATGTAGTAGGGTCCATCGAAAGTATGCAACATGGGTATTCCTTGGATGAAAAATTAAATCTTGCATCCAATGAGTGCTCTTGCTCGAAATTTGAGTAAAATCATAGGGAGATAAGTGTAAAATACGAGTTGAAAAAGTAATTTTTTTTTAATTTTTATTTTTTACTCCGAAAATGGTGAATTATTCCCCATGGTTGACATCATCATATTGAATCCTACTAGTTCTTATAAAGTTGATTTTTGTTGTACATTTTTGTTTTAAGGCCCTTTTTGGACTTCAAAATTTCATTAATGACAATGTGAGGGAAGATTTGTGACCCTAACTATAAGAAATATGATGGCTTCCAGGCCTACAAACTGGATGGGACTCCTAAACCAAATTATGTAGAATCTAGTTGGGATTCTTCACCTTGGTGATCCCCTTGCTATTGGCGGTACATTCCATCCTATCAACATATTTTTTTGCGCTACGAGGGTCATCCTTGTCATATAGCTAGTACAAATGCTTGTTCTCGCCTTGACCTTTCACAACAAGCCCACAATCAAGCTCCTCTTCCTCCCGTCCCCCCAACTCAAGAACCACCCCCACATAAAGACCTTCCACCTAATAATTCCGAACTTCTATATAAAGTCACCTCTGAGAAACTGAGAGGTCTATGCCCTATTATTGTCAATTTTCTAAGAGCCTCAGAGTTATCCCTGCAACAACTTCCCTTTCGCATACATGTTTAATGTAACCTCACCATCGCTGTAAAGGGGTCCTAGTGGGTTCATTAGAGCAGATGGTTAATATAACCTTGGGATGATTTTGTATACACTATTGAAAGACACTCGATCTTTTCGCATACATGTTTAATGCAACCTCACCATAGCCTTAAAGGGGTCCTAGTGGGTTCAATAAGGAGCTTGTTAATATAACCTTGGATGATTTTGTAGACACACACTCGATTTAAGGCCTAGAGAGCCAAGCTGGTTCATGAGAAGAAAATCTTGGGGGAGAGAATCTTGAAGGTGGAAATCGATGATGACATGAAAACGTTCAAAGACCGCGAGGTGAAGGGAATAATAGAAACGAAGAAAATATAAGGAATGCAGAAAATTTTAGGAATGAAAGGAATCTCAGAAACGAGAGGATTATGAGAAATATAAGGAATCTAGGGGTTCTAAGGAATCAAAGGAATCAAGAGAATCCCCCTAACAGTAGGGAAAGCCTAGGATCCAATTCAAAAAGTGATGAGAAAGACAACAATAATATGGGTCAAAATCAACCAAGAGGTAATCCGTAACAACCTCTAGCTTGGATGGCTCAGTCTCGTTTGGATATCCGAGGTCCACTTCATGACATGCCCTGACATCTAGAGAAGCATCTCGCAAATTATGACCATGAGAAGGGAACTACCTCCAAAGATCACATCAATACTTTCTATTTGTTTTTGCAGATGATGAGAGTGCAACATGATGATGTTGCATACAGGTTGTTTCCACACACCTTAGAAAATAAGGTTGTTAAATGGCATCATTCCCTGCCTGTAGTGTCCATTCGAAATTGGGATGAATTTTGAAAGGCCTTTATTGAAAAGTTTGCTAAAGAGAAGACACCTGCTATGCTGCTTACCGAGCTAAGTTCACTGAAGATGGGAAAGAAGGAAAAGGTCAAATAATTTAATCAACGATTTACTACAATCTTGAACAAGTTCCCAACTAATGTTCCTCCCCACAACTCCATGACTGTTGATTATTATACCAAGGTACTGCCCTAGGATATCACTATGTTCATGAAAAGAGAAGCAAAAACTACATTGGTGGAGAAATTTGCGAACTCTCTCGTGGTTGAAAAGGACCTCATGTCCATAGGAGCAGTCAAGCATGATTCACATGATGATTCAAAGGCTATGTAAGAAATATTAGGCCTCATCTAGTAAATCTCATGATAAAGGCTCTTATGATTTTGAAGCTTTAGCTAGATCTTTAAAGTAGTTAACTAATGAAGTGTCTAAGTTGAAGAGAAATATAAGTGAGATCTCATCCGACAACAAACCCTACAAAGCCTTCTTCAAGAAGAGTGTCAATCCACCCGCGAATTCGGCTAAAATTTCTATTATGAATCTAATGTTGAAGATCTTTGTACGGAAAACTATTGCATTTTTCACCAAGTCGCTCATTCAAAAAAGACATGCCCACAATGGATACATACTATGACAACTATGGTGAGAAAAGTGCTTGAGGATCAAACGTTTGGAGGCGAAGATGAGGAAGCAAAAGATGAAGAAGAATAAGCCTCTACTCTAGATGACGATGCCAGTTCCTCTGTGATAAAATTTGAAGTTATTCAAGTAGGCGAGGTTCAGTATCTTCAAGAAGCCTCGATTGGAGAAACTCCTCCCCCTAAACCTTCAAAGACTTATAATATGAGGAGTAAAGGACCGATACCTGAACCCACTCTAGAAGAGAAGAAAAGGCATTGTTAAGAAGGATTCTTCCCTCGAGCAACTCTACCCAACCATCGACTTCTAAGTCTACAACCGGGTAGTCCTCGAAGAGTACCTCAACAAGAAATAAGAATAACTCTAACTCTCCCGAAGTTGCTGCTAAGTCTTCTTAGATGACTACTGCCTCTCAACCATTTAAGGAGGAGACCGTATCCTCCGATATTGGAGATAACATTATTGAATATATGAAGATTACGTGGGAAAACATTTCACTTTACGAGCTTTCCAAGCTGGCCAAACAAAGGGAGTTGGTTTTCAAGACCTTTGCGTCCATGTCTTCCACCGGTAAGGTTTGTGTTTCTTCCAAAGTTGATTCCTCTAATCAGTCTAAAACATCAATAATCTTGAGTCCATCGTCAATGCCACAAATGCTAATTATAGATCTTCAACTCCTCCTTTCATGCTAATATTTGATATCTTTAATTACAATGTTCACAACTGCCTCACTGATTCTGGCACATCCACGAACGTCATGCCTCTATCGGTTTGTAAGAAGTTTAATATTGAATTGGAAAAGACAGATGAAAAAATGATTCAAATCGATATATCTCAAGTTTTAGCTTTTGGAGAATTAAATAATGCATTGATTAGAATATTTTCTAATTCAAGTGTGCATGAGTTCATAGACATTGTGGTCGTCGATATCCTTGAAGCATATGACTATTGCTAAGCAAAGACTGATCCAACAAGATGCAAGGATATTTTGCTACAGACTAGTCACATTCGTGGCTTCCCTACAAGGTAAATAACAATTAGATTAGATTAAACGATGAGCCATATATGAAGCACACGGTCACCGAGCTGGAAGCACCTAATGAGCCCATCAGTTTCATGCATGAAGAATTGGGGATGTGTTTCTTGGAATCCGAAATTGGTTGTTACGAAGCCATACAATTGCGTGTCTCATCAGATGTGGAGTTGGAACTCCTTCCCTGTCCTCCAACTGATGGTAACTAGTTTTAGTTTAGATTCTAGTTGTATCGTATGTGGACTTTATACTATGATGTGTTTAAGACTCAAGATGGAGCTAATGCTAGTTGTATTTTGTTGGACGCCCAAAAAAAATAGGTTTTTAATTTCTTGTAGATTAGAATTTCATTGCACTAACACACCGCAGAGTATGAGGCACTAATTCTTGGGATGAAGAAAGCCGTTGACCTAAAGGTTGAATGTTTAAAGACAGTTAGTGATTTTGAAATCATTACAAGGCAGGTATGGAACACCATCGATTTCTTATCACCACACGTGAAAAATTACCAACAAGTGGTATGGCCATGGATTTCGTCTTTTAAATATTCTGGCATTAAATCAATTCCAAGGATTAACAATGCCAGTGCTGATACATTAGCTAATGTTGCAACTAGATTTACACCACTTAGGGATGACTTTTCTATTGAAATTGTTTATAACCCTGCTGTCCTGGACAATATAACTAATTTTCGTGTTTTTAATGATGATGAACAAATACTATATTTTATGGCTAATGTGGATGTATTCAAGGACACGGTGATAGATAAAGAAGAACATGATAAAGACCTTGCTGGAAGATGATGACATGCAGAAGGGAAACCCCATGCCCAAAGGTGTTTTTACTCTTGAAAAGATTTTCAACTTACAAAATTGGTTATGGGGACCACCAAACACCAAGACTCAAAGTTCGATGTTGTTGCACAAGGAAATCATCCTTGTAATGGAGGCTGATCCAAAGTTTATCAATCTTGGTACTTGTTGCTCTCCCAAAGAAAGACATGCCTTCATTGATTTTTTCAAGAAGTATCAAGATGTCTTTGCTAGGACATATGAAGATTTGAAAACATGTGACACCCGTATTATCCAGCACGCCATAACTATAAAGGATGGGGTCAAACCATTTGAGCAAAATCTGAGGAAAGTGGATCCAACACCGGAGCCACTCATTCAGAAAGAATTGAAGAAGTTTTTGGATGCACAAATTATTTTTAGAGTTAGGTACTCCATTTGGGTTTCCAAACTGGTACCTATAAGGAAGAATCCGACGAGATTCATTTGTATGTTAATTTTCAAAACCTTAACCGAGCTTTTGATAACTATCCTATCCCTTCCATGGAGCATATCTTACAAACAATCTCTGGGTATTAAATGTTCTCTCTGTTCATTGGGTTCTCTAGTTATAATCAAGTCTTGGTTGTTGAACTAGATAGGTTGAAGACATATTTTAGAACGAAATAGGGGACATTTGCTTTTAGACACATGCCCTTTAGCCTTATAAATTTTGGATCTATTTTAAAAAGGGAAATGGGTATTTATTTTAGAGGGCTAATTGGCCAAAGCATGGTAGTTTACTTAGATGATGTGACTGTGTTCTCAAAGAAAAGATCAGACCATCTATGTATTCTGAAGCAAATCTTTGAGTGCTGTTGGAAATACATAATATCGCTCAACCCTAAGAAAAGCATATTTGAGGTGTCTGAGGGTAATATTCAGAGTTAGGCACTCCATTTGGGTATCCAAACTGGGACCTATAAGGAAGAAGTCCCACGAGATTCGTCTGTATGTTGATTTCCGAAACCTTAACCGGGCTTTTAATAACTATCCTATCCCTTCCATGGAGCGTATCTTACAAACAATCTCTGGGTATTAAATGTTCTCTCCGTTCAATGGGTTCTCTAGTTACAATCAAGTCTTAGTTGCTGAACTAGATAGGTTGAAGACAAATTTTAGAACGAAATAGGGGACTTTTTCTTTTAGACGCATGCCCTTTGGCCTTATAAATGTTGGATCTACTTTCCAAAGGGAAACATGTATTTATTTTAGAGGGCTAATTGGCCAAAGCATGGTAGTTTACCTAGATGATGTGACTGTGTTCTCAAAGGAAAGATCAGACCATCTATGTCTTTTGAAGAAAATCTTTGGATGTTGTCGGAAATACGGAATATCGCTCAACCCCAAGAAAAGCATATTTATGGTGTCTTAGGGTAATATTCTAGGGCACATCATAGCAAAGAGTGGTTTCACAGTGGACCTAAAGCATGTAAAAACTATCATGTAAATTGCGCATCCCAATGGAAAGAAGTCAATGCAGTCATTTTTGGGTAAGATTAACTTCCTTCATAAGTTTATTTTTAATTTTTCCCAAATAGTGAAGCCATTGCAGGATATGATAAAAAATGATGCAGTATTCAAATGGAACCAAGAAGAGAAGGAGGCTTTCGAGTGTATCAAGCAAGCAATAGCCGAAGCTCCTTCTCTTTACAACCCCAATTTTGATAAAGACTTCATGTTATACACATTTGCATCAAATTAATCATTGGTGGCCGTTTGAATCAAACAGATGATCAAGGCGAAAAACAACCTATATATTCTATGAGGACCAGCTTGTAGGGATCAAAGCTCAATTATCCCGATATGGATAAACAAGAATATGCTATCTATAAAGATGTCAAACACTTCAGACCTTACATATTGAAAAACCACGTGATAGTGTTTATACCTCACCCGACCGTAAGATCATTGTTTGTGCAACATGAGTTGGGTGAACATAGGGCTAATTGGATGACATGCTTGCAATAGTATCACCTAGCATCACAATTAAATGACATCTCATACCCGATCAATGTCTTCATCAATGTCAATGATCGATTTTAATAAAATATTGATAGATATCGAGGCTAAGGTGACCGGACATGGCAAAAAAATCAAGGTGCTCCAGGATACAACAAAGAGAATAGAGATTCAGCTTGAGCAGAACCATAACGAATTCAAAAAGGATCATGTAATCCTTTCAAATAAGGTTGATAATCAGACAATGGCAATGTTGAATAGTATTTGTGAAAAGTTGAAAATCACTCCTGATCAAATACCCTAGAACAATGAAGCTACTCAACATCTCAATTCTCCGGATACATAAAAATCGTTAGACTCACATGAAAAACCCGAGTCTCCAGAAGCATTTAGTCAACAACACCCTTCGTTAGGTATGCTTTGAGGACAAAGCATTCTTTAAAGAGGAAGGAAATGTTATGTAAAAAAACTAATGAAATATGTAATTAGGGTAATTATGTAATTGGGGCATGATCAAAGATCATGCCCCTTCTCGAAAATGTGCCCAAGGGATTATTTAAGCCAGGGCCCTATATATATATATTTAGAGAATATTTGAGTATTCCACTCCAGCTGTTGGAGCCTCTGATCAGCCCGAAGAAGACATAATGGGGTGGGAGCAAGAAATCAAGATGTATCAAAATGATTAAGTAGTCACACCTAGCTCATCGTCATCTTGTATTGAGACTTAAGAAAATATCTCGAACATGGTACTTTGCCTTTTTCCTTGTCAGCAAAGCAGAAGACGACCATCCAATTAAAACATACATCTTATCAATTGGTGCATGGAGATCGATTTAAGAAGCATCATAATGATGTTCTCTTGATATTCTTGGAATTTGATGATGTCGAGAAAATTTTGAAAGAGCAACACAACTGGCCAATGAGAGGACACTATGTTGGTGACACGAAAACACACATAATCATAAGGGATAGTTTTTATTGGCCTACATTGTTCAGGGATGCCCACGTGTATGTGCAGAACTTCTCTATATGTCAGAAGTGTGTTGGAAGAGAATCTTGATCGGCTGCACCAGTCCAACGGATTGCAGTAGAGGAACCTTTTCAACAATCGGGCCTGGATGTTATCAGGGAGATTACTCCACATTCCTCGAAACAACACAAGTACATTCTTACAACTATGGATTACTTCAAGAGGTGGGTAGAGGTTGTGCCACTATGAAAAGTCAATGGTCGGGAGGTAATTCATTTCCTTAATCAAAACATCATAACCAGGTTCAGTGTTCCTACCTCCCTTGTTTTTGATAATGCAACTTACTTTTCGTCATCAATGTTGTATGATTATGCTTTGGAGAATGAGATTGTTTTGAAACATTCTGCTACCTATTATCCCCAAGGAAACGGTTTAGTTGAATCTAACAATACGAATCTAATCTACATCATTAAGAAAAAATTACTCTCACAATAAAGAAACTGATACAATGCTTTAAATAATGCTCTTTGGGCTGATCGAGTTAATCCCAAACCATCTTTGGGCACCTCACCCTATTTCTTGGTGTATAGAAAGGAATCCATCCTACCTCCTAACATGTACCTACCTACACTACAACTGTCCCAAAAATCTTGAAGTAGGTCATGCCCTGTCATGCAAAGTAGGCTTGACACCTTGCTTAAACTGGAGGAAGAAAGAAAGAGAGCTCGTGGAAAGTTTTCCACTCATCAAAGTTGAATCAAGAGGTGGTTCGACAAGAAATTTGCAGGTACAAAAGAATTTAATGTGGGAGATCCTGTCCTGAAATGGGATAAAGCCCACGAGGATAAAGGTAAGCAAACAAATTTTCAATCACTATGGATATGTCCATACCAGATTAAAGAGAAACTTGTCCAAAACACATATCACATCCAAGCCCTATACGAGAGGATTGAGCCTCTTCACATGAATGGCCAAGATCTCAAATTTTACTTCACTTAACAGCTCTTGCAACTTCTCGCTCATCTTTAGACATACATATTCACTTTCCTGTCATTTCCTTTCATGCTTTCAATTTCATGTCTTGTTTTTGTTCCATGCATTTCCTTTATGCTTTGTTTTCAGCCCCTTAAATGCCTTTTGTTCATAAATAAAGGCCTTGCATATGAATAAGGATTTCTGGAACATCATCAATGATCCTAACATATTGTGGAAACTAGGGTAGCTATTCACTCATTGGCTAGCTGTTGATCTTTGTTTTCATGTTTTACCTTGAATACCTTATCAGTCAATGCCACAAGAAATTATTGACTAGACTAATTGGGGAACCCTGATCATTTGGAATGTATTCTATCTTTAATGGGATCCTCATCACTTGAATTGGCTTCAAAATTCAAATTGTGGTTTCAATAACCTAACGTAGTGGCTCAAGATGGGAACATGAGAAACTTACCATGAGAAAAATATTTTTGGAAGAATAATAAAGTCTCTAAAAAACGAGGAACAACCTCTCTTGCTTGTAAAATAAGTCAGGATCTCTCGTCCACCTTGGAAAAATGAATGCCTAATAAATGATTCTAATGTGCACATACAAATAAATAATTAAATACAAGGGTGAAGGATTGAGGAAGGCTTCCTGCTTAGAGTGGTGATGTAGATGAATTCACCAAGGTTATGAATAAGCCTGCTAATAGAGAAACAACGTTTACGATTTCTTGAAGTGACTCTGCCAAGGTATTGAAAATGCTTGTTGGCAGTGGAGAAAAACTAGTGACCCACTTCGTTTCTGAACATTCTTAGCTCATGAATTATTATCCGGGTCCTCAATTGAAGTCATTGGTGTTCATCTCTTAAATGATGAAGTGTTTCAAAGTAAGCCAACAAGAGTATCAAGGGTCTACCACCTTTAACAAAGGGTTGTACAGTAAATTCAATGGGACTCATGAGTCTAGGACAATACTTCTAAGGTTAAGAATCCATCTTAAGTAGAGGTTAGACATAGATTCTTAGGTCCTACCAGTGTATTTCCAATTGTTGTAGCCAATACAACCCCAAAAATTTGAGTCTTTAAAATTTTTGGAGACCCCACTATACCAAACTTTCTGTCATTCTTTGCCTGTCATCTCCTAAGGGTTTCAAGCTTGATTAACCCATATATGGTTTCCTATGGACCTTGCAAACTAAACCCTAGATATCCTAAGACCTAAGTTTCACTCCTAAGCCACAAGTCACAAATTTAGTTTGCAATTGCAAATCTATTGCCTTCTCATTTTGTGTTTTGCGACCCCTCTTTGCACTCCTCTATACTATAAGTCACAAATGACACTGCCATAAGGTATGGATCATCTTGTTGGTGATTGAATGTATGATTTTCGACCTCGCTAAGTCATAAATCACGTTCCCAACGCGTAACCCTCCTCCTGCTGCCCAATGGTTGCTTGAATTGCGACTTCTCTTGGGATCTAAATTTATGTCTTGCGAACCTGCTGTGTGGGTCACATGAGACAAGAACTCTATGTGACTTTCACTTGTGACCCCGCTCCTTTTGTCGCATGTGATGATATTACCGCATAATCCATCAGGTGACCTCTCCCTTAAATTAGTCCCATGCGATAAAATTATATCGCGCTTCCTCGAGTTGCGAGAACATTCACACGTTCCCTACTTCCTTATAAACTCTATCACTCCCTCATAAACTTCATTATCGCTCACTCAAAGGATCGAATCCTCTTTAGCGACTGATGACCAGGTGAGACCCTTCTTGCAGGGAAGTAATGCTTGAAATCACTATTATTTGCTACAAATTGACAAGTGTTGTCCCTTGCACCCTGTCTCTGCATGTTACCATCTTAACCATGTTCTCCTTGCATGTTTAAACTTCGACATGACTCCCATAGTTATCGAACCTACCTTAAGAGTTCCTCTGATTACCTCTATCAGAGCATCTCATTAACATTTACCCTCTCCCCTTTTCATCCCTGATCTCCATGCCTGGGTACCTTGGCTCTATCCTATTGTTTTAACTTTTATTTTGATGTGGCGCTAGTCCCTAGCTATTATGCTACCCTATAATCTTGCAACTTATCGTGATTTTCAAGAATGTGACTTAATCTTCATTTTAAACTTGTGACCTATCCTATAAACTAAATTTGCGACCACCATAAAGCATCTTTCCTGTCAATATATAATCACCTATACTTAGCGCCTTGAGGACCCACAACAACTCTTTTATCGTTAATTGGTGATTTATATTTTTTCATGCTAACATCTATGTCCTCAGATCATATTTTTGAATTGTCAGGTACCATCGACTTAGATTGCATCAACATATCATATTTTTCTAGAGAGATGGCGCCACCAGTGGTCATCAGAGAAATTTTGAGGTCTAAAATGGGGCTCCTAAGGAATATCATAAAATAATAGTGGAAATAATAATTTAAGGTTAGATTACACCATCAAATTTTAGAGGGAAAAATGAGAAAATGATTTTTCAACTCGTATTTTCAACTTATATCCCTATTGTTTTACTCAAATTTCGAGTGGGAGCACCTCGCTAGATGCATAATTTAATTATTCATCCAAGGGGTACCCATGTTGCACGCTTTCAATGGACCATGTTACATGAAAAACATGGCTGTAATCATGTTTTTCATGTATTTCTCATTTTTCATGTAGCAAGGTCCATCAAAAGTATGCAACATGGGTATTCCCTGGATGAGGAATTAAATTTTGCAAACTAGTGCTCCCACTCGAAATTTGAGTAAAACTGTAGGGAGATAAGTTAAAAATATGAGTTGAAAAAGTAGTTTTTTATTATTATTATATCTTTTTACAATTTTACTCCAAAAATGGTGAATCATTCCACATGGTTCACATCATCATCTTGAATCCTATTGGTTCTTATAAATTTGATCATGGTGGTACATTTTTGTTTTGAGGCCCAATCTAGACCTCAAAATTTCTCTAATGTAAGGGTTCTTGTAATTTCGTAAAGGTTTGGACAAGAGTTTTGGCAAAGTTGAAAGTAGCATTGAAGGAGTCATAGAAAGTCCACCAACTCTTCTCATATATAAATATACTACCTACAATATTGACAAGAAAAAAGAAATTACTTGGTGGGACCTTTCCTCAAAGTTTATAAACAAGGACATCCCATAGGATAAAGAGGATTTCAAAGTGTATATCAATATTAAGAAATCCTGGATGCATAAAGTGGTTGCACATCCACCAATTTTTCCATGTTATGAAACCATAGAGTGGATATTGTAGCATGCTGATGAAGATCACTAGGTGATCAGGGGGAATATTGGAGAGATTATAGCATCCTTCGCCATTATTGACATTGCAACCTATTACAAGCTCCCTGAGTGAAAAGAGGCCTTCAACCCCAAATGGTTATCAAATTTTAGCAAATCTACCAAGGGAATACTAAAATCATGGTGGCAGGATCCAACTAAGTTGAGGCTTAAGGTAGACCAGGCTTATAAGACATAAGGGCTCTAGAAGGTGTATCAATTAATGGTTGCCATGATGAACAGGCTGTATAGGAAAGTAGATATAGATACTTTTCTAGGATAATGGGTCCCTCTGATGCACACAATTCCATAAAGGGAACAATATTTAATTGGGCAAGCATTCTTGGATCCTCAATCAAGTCAAACATTCAGACAACCAAGAATCTAACAAAAGGTTAATCTTCATAATTTTATATGGTTTCTTATATTCTTGATGTAGTTTGTGAAAAATGTGAATTCGAGGGATTTAATTTAAAATGGTCCCCATAAGTGCAAGCACATGTACATATTCATTATAAATGCTTTTGGAGAACAACCTACAAAGGCATGTATGAAACGATCGCAAAATATTTCACTGTGTAATGTCCCTTCTTGGTGAGATAGCTTTGATGACACTTAGAGAGGGTGATTTTGATATAATGATATATTATTATGCGTGAGAAACTTATGTACATGTTTATACGCTATAGATATGGTTTGGGTCACCTAGTTGTTGTGTGCTTAGGATAATATCTATGGTTGTGTGTATAAGAATTGATTTTGATTAAGAACATATTATCGATTTTTTCTCTTTTGGTATTTTAGTTTTGAAATATGTGTATGACATGGATGTTGATTCAGGATTGAGACACATAGATCCATGGATGATCATGGTATGTGGAACATATGGTTAATTATGATTTATGGATGATACATGATTTATATGATTATATATGTTTAATCTTGTAATGAGAAAGATGTGGCAGGTACATAGTTATTTGCAAACAAGGATGCTCAAATTATAAATGACTGTGGAAGTCATGATACATGATTTTTATGATTTTATATGCTTAATCTTTTTTCCCAAGGAAAAGTCGTAACGTTCCATTAATTTGAAAAATTGCATATAGTAGATGCCATTGGCATATGCATAACTGTTGGCCATAGCCATTCAAGTAGTGTGAAAAAATAATAAGTGATGGCCGAGGCCATTCCAAAAGGAGCTATACATAGATCATCACATAGAGTGTGCTCGATATGTCTAGTAACAGAAATATAAAAAGTAATATATACATAAGTCAGCATTATGCATCAACTGAAAGTAAAACAAAAATTAGGGCCTGTCCGCCCTAGGATATACCCTATCAATGTAGGGCCGGTGGTAGTATTGATATTGTTCTGCACCAATCTGTTCCCGTATCATCCACATGCCTCTGGGATGTGTCATAGCCCCTTTGGATAGCTTGTCAGCAACCGCGTTACATTCCCTGTATATATGTTGATATGTAACAGAGTTAAATTGTGGCTTGAAATCCAAAATTTCATCCAAGATGTTTCTAAGTGAATGTGCATGGAAATGATTGATGTTATTGAGCCAATTTATGATAATTTTGGAGTCACCAAAGATCTGAATTTTATTGCATGAGTGAGCCAATGCAAAATGCAAAAGATGCATGAGCGTGATCAGTTCAACATAATTGTTTGTTCCCTCTCCCAAACCCAGTTGAATTTTGTAGTGATGTTGTTCAGATAGATGGAGAATAATTCCACCTCCACATCCCTTTGCTTGGGTGGTGCCATCGAAGTATGCCCACAGAATGGTGGGGTCAATCGACTCAGTGGAATAGGTGCATTTTGTAGGAGTGTATGATTCATATGGGATCTCATGGTAGTAGCAACAATGTTCACTGCAACATGTGGCCATCGGGCCTCTGTTTCTTTGAAAATATTACCATTCCTGATCAACTAGATTTTCCAGTAGATAAGGAGAGGGAGACAGTGAGATTCAGAGCCATTGTTCGTTGTTGTCCAGTTGTCCCAAGCCTCAGGAATCGATTGTCCTAGCCAACAACCAGATTTGGATAACATGTTTAATACTTGCAGCCATAGCTGAGCACACATCAGGCATTGGAGAAACAAATGATCGTTAGTCTCCTCAACTTGTTTACAAAGTACACACCAATGTGGACCGAAGTGGGATTGATGCATAAGGTTTTCTCTAGTTGGAGTTTTATTTCTGAGCACATTCCACATGAAGAGTTTCACTCTCGGTGGTTCTTTGAGCTTCCAAATCTTGCATCACCAGTCAAGGAGAGAAGGTGGCCTATGCGCTGAGAGAAAGATGGGATATCTAATTTTAGGGGAGTATATACCATGATCAGCGTCCAGATAAGTTCAATGGGGCCTCCTTTGATGCACACATGGGATTCTTTCAGGGCATTGCTATACCCATCCCAAGTCTGCTACCAACGCTCGAGGATGCCCAAGTGTGGAGCTCATAACCAAGCCTGTTCAAAGATGGAGTTGTTCTCCAAATCAGCTACCTGCGCAATTACATTGATATTCCTTTGATTTAGAAATAGGATGAGGTCTGGAGGTAATTGATACAAATTCCCCCCTCCTGTCCATGGGTCCATGCCTATACGAGCCAATGAACCATCATTTATTCTCCAAGCTAGACCCTCTCTGATAGAAGGCAAGGTATGTAAAATTGCTTTCCAAACCATATATACCCATGTACGAGGCCAGGAGGGTAGTCGAATCCAATCCAAGAGATGATGAGGCCATATATATTTGTGGTAGGAGACTTCAGTCCAGAGGTTTTGTGATGTGAGCAGGATCCATCCCATCTTGGCAGCAAGAGCATGTGCAAAGACTGATAAGTCCTTTAGTCCCCATCCTCCCCATTTCTTGGGGAGGGCAATGTGCTTCCATCCCACCCAAGCAAATGGTTTGCCCTCTTTATATCTGTTCCAAAAGAATCTGCAGTAGATTTTTTGAATTCGGGCGATGATTCCTTTAGGAATCCAAGCCAACGATATCCAATAGACTGGGGTAGCCTCCAAGACATGATTTGATGAGGACTAACCGACCAGCTCTAGATAGGAATCTGTGGTTCCAATTTTGTAAGCGCCTTTCAATTTTAACCATAAGCCAGATCCAATCAGCTATTCTGTAGCAATGTGGTTTGATCCAGAACCCTAGGTACTTGAGGCCATCCTCCAGATGATGGCTCTGAAAAGGAAATTTTTTGATGTGCGTGCCTAGCTTCTGGGGGAGTTGCATTGGAAAGGGTGATGGTAGACTTGGAGTGATTTGCTTACATGTCAGTAGCTAAGGAAAATAGTATGAGAATTTCATGGAAAGTTGATGAGTCCCTGGTGCTTCCATTTAGGAAGATGAGGACATCATATACAAAAAGTAGATGAGTGAGGTAGCAGTAGTTAGTCATTTTTATCCCTTGTAATCGCCCTTCCCTCTTGGTTGATGCAATGAGTCTGCTGAGCCCTTCCATGACAATAAAAAGGAGGAGCAGGGAGAGTGGGCATTCTTGCCAAAGACCTCTCTCAGTGTGGAAGAAATGTGATGTAGAACTGTTAATGAGAACACTGAAGGTGGTCGAGGTGATACAACACATGATCCAGTTGATGAAGGGAGGGGGGAAACCCAGGTGGGTGAGGATCATCTTAATGTAAAGCTAACTGACCCGGTCGAAATCTTTAGCTAGATCAATTTTGAGAATTGCCCCTTTTAGATTTTTTGTTTTGAGGGAGTGGAGGGCCTCTTGGGTAGTGCTGATTGCTTCATGGATTTGTCTATTCTGGAGGAAAGTGAATTTCTCAGGGGAGATGTGGCAGGATAGGATGGGCCTGATCCAGTTAACAATAATCTGGCAATGATTTTATATAGACAATTGCAAAGGGAAATAGGCCGAAAATCATTGAAAGATGAGGGAGAGTCGGATTTAGGAATCAGGGATATGAAGGTGGTGTTGATGGCCTCATACATACACCCATTAGTCCTGCACTCCACCACCTTGAGCAGGTCTTGTCCAATGATCTCATAAAAGGCGAGGTAGAATCCAATTATCCAGCCGTCCGACCTTGGACCCTTATCTTTTTTGAACCATTTTAGAGTACATTCTAGTTCCACCTGAGTGACAGGGAAGTGAGTTCCTCAGCCATTTCCATGTCCACAAAGCTGGGGAAATGTCCCACAATACTGACAATTTCAGCGAGAGAGGCACCATGAGGATCCTTGTAGAGTTCTCGGAAATGAGAATTCCCAAGGTGGGAGAGCTGATTATAGGTTGTTGTCGTGCCCCCATCCTCCATGGGCATATTCCAAATAGTATTACTGACTTTCCTTCCCTTGGCAAATTTTTGGAAGAACTTGGTGTTCTCATCTCCTGATTTTAGCCAGACAGCTTGGTTTCTGAGCTGCCAAGTTTCTTCCCTCTCCAAAATTTTTGTTCTCTGATTTTTCCAAATTTATAAGATGAGTCTTTGCCTCCATTGAAGTAAAACCCCGACTCTGATCATCCAGAAGAGTGGCCAATGTCTGTTCAATATCACCAATGGTTTGGTCATCCCTCTTTGTTTTTTCCTTAGCCCAATTAATGGAAACTCTCTCGAGTTTAGTGAGATTGGTGCAGAAGCCTTCTGTCAGAGTTCTCCCCAAGGATGGAGGGTTTGATAACCAAAAATTAGATACCAGTTGAATATATGATGGGTCCGATAGCTAGGTGGAGTTGAATTTATATGGTGACCTTGGTTTCTAAGAGGGGCCTGTGATCTCCATATAAATGGGGGAGTGGTCCTATAATCCTCTTGAACCAACCCATTTTCTATATAAGGAGAGTTTTTGAACCAGAGAGTCCTTAATGAGGAATCGATCTAGTCTCCTGGCCAGCGCTGCCTCACCAATTCTCCGGTTTCGCCAGGTGGGGAGGGAATTTACCATTGGGATATTTGTCAAATGATGTTGTTCGAGCAATAAATCCATAGTCTTCGAAAGTGGATCCACCTGTGCATTTGACCCCCATGATTCCCCAAATCCTATGGAGAAGTTTAGGTCACTGACCAATATGAGATTATTAGAGGTTGTAAGGGATAGATTAAGGAGGTGGTTCCAGAAGGCCTCTCTGTTTTGACATGGGCCATATACATTGATCAATCGAAGATCTATTCCCAATTATGATGAGAAAATGTCCATGCTAATGAAACCAACTCCACCCCAGGAGGCCTTGAGGTTAATAGTACGAGGGTTATATCCTAGGGCCAATCCTCCAGATCTCCCTATGACATCAAGGGATTGAAAGATCCACCCAGGCTTTAGGGAGCGGAGAATACAAGAGGTAAGGTTAGCCTCACCCATTGGTTCTTGTATGAATATAATGTCTACAATCTTAGATTCAAATAGTCATCTAAGGGCTAGCTAGCCAGGCCCTTGCAATTAAAAGAGAGCCACTTCATGAGGGCGATTTAGGAAGGGTGTTCAAAGCTCTAAGAACCCGGTCAAGTGATGATTGTCGGCCCGAAGCCACTTCTGCCCCGGCTACTAGGATGACTTTAGATAAATGGGATTTACGACCTCTGATGGATTTGGGGGGGTGAGAAGGGGGGATCAGTCCCAAACTAGAGGATATAGAGCATGCCACAGAGAGGGGGAGGTAGGGTCTGTGGTTGTAGGGGTGGGGGGGACCCATGAGGGAAGAAGATAATTCAGCGGAAGAGGGAGGAATATCAGGAGGGAAGGATGGGGGAGTGGTTGAGAGAATCGACTAATGAGAGACGAGGGGACAGGGGATGGAGGGGGGGTGAAACCCTGAACCAATGCAGATGCAGAGTGCATATGCAGTGCAGAACAAGTAGGAGAAAAATTAAATACAGAGTCAGGGAGAGGAGGGCCACCCAAGGAGCGAGCGGCCTCTGCAACAACCCTCGATCGGGTCATCGACGAGGAGGGAGGACGTGGAGCGCTTGTAGTCAACATTTGATTTGGAGTCCCCTTCTTGTTCATCACTGAGGTAGCTGAAGAAGTCAGCCTTGGAATGGATGCAAGAGCCTTTGTAGTTTCACCTTCTGGTCCCTTAGGAGAGTCCGAGTCCCTTCGCACCAATGGGCATTCCTTGAATAGGTGCCCAACTATGTGGCACCTGCAGCATTTGAAAGGGACTCCTTCATAGTCCAAGATTTGAATCCTGGTGAAATTCTTTCATTGCAAGGTGATTTTCTCCTCTAATCCCTCTCTCGTATCAGGATGTACCAATATGCGAGCCAGAGACATGTTCCTGGATTGGATATAGGACCTATCGTAGTCCAAATAGGTTCCTAGCATGTTCCTGATACAGACAAACACATCCTCGGACCAATACTGCAGAGGGAGTCTAGGAAACCTAACCCATAATGGTCCAACCCCAATCTATTCTTTTTCAGGGTCGAAGAGCAGGCTCCATCTCCTCATCATGACCGGGGCCATCTCGATGTGCCAATATCTGGCAAGTGCCCAATTGGTGTATTCCTCTTGCAAGAAATAGAGCGCAAACCAACCGTGGGGCAATGTCTGCACTTCAGGAAGATCTTTGAATATGTTGCCCCAAATCTCCTTGACCCAGAGGCTAAGCCGCTTTGCGGAGTAGGCACGACCCTGAACCCTACCCACCAAAACCTTACTGGCTGTAGTGACAACCTCTCCCATGTTTAAACCTTCCCCAAATTTAAGGGTGAGGTCCTTACTCGAGGCCTTCACACACTTAATCTTCTGCTTGCCCAATCTAGGCACAATTGGGTGGAATTGTAGAGGGCCTGGAGAGCCCTAATTCCCCTGGTGGTGATTCTACGCAGAGTTCCAGACCTTAATGATCGGGGTCTTGAAGAAACTGAATGAGATTGTGGAGGAAGACGCCACAACAGTGGTAGAAGGGACAAAAGTCTCAGGCAGGGTCTTCTCAGGCATGACAACTTGGTCAGCCCCAAATGTGGGCGCGAAGGGCGGCGAGCACAATAGATCCCCAGAAGGCGAGGGTTCGAAAGGAGGGGATGATGGAGAGCAAGCATCAAGCAGGTGGAGGGTTGTTGGTGAGAGCGGAGAGCAGTCAAGCTCCGGGGAATCAATGCAGAGGGTAGTGAAGGGGAGGTTGGATGTAGATGGTCCGGAAAGACTAATGATGGGAGGATAGATGGTACGAAGATCAGATGATTCCCAGTGAGCAGAATAAGCCGGCGTAGGGTTAGGGCAACGAAAAATAGGAATATCAGGGTTAGGGTCGGTGGAACAATACACCTCCTCTAATTCCATATCCTCCATGATGCATTAGGCCCGGTGATAATGGAAAGCGGCGATGAAAATAGGAAGCATGGAAGGTAGCCAGCAGGTAATGGAGAGTGACAATGCTTCTGCAGGGATCAGGCGGTTATAGCGGAAACGGTGCAATGTTAACCGTAACCATTGCTCAGAACGACTGCCTGAGATAGGGTTAGGGTTTCCATTTCTGCATCAACCTTCCTATATGCTTAATCTTGTATTGAGAAGGATGTGATATGGAACGTGGTTATTTTAAAACAAGGATGTTCAAATTTTAAATGGTTGTGGAAGTCATTTCTCTAGAACCAAAATGGCTGTGGAAGTCATGCACAATCTTTGGTAAAATGTGAATAAGTTAATTATGAAATTCATTGATTCCTTTGATCTATGAGATTGTGATGTGTGTAGGTCTTGGAACAAGGCCTTACCAACGAACCATCATATGGGTATGAGCTCACAATCAATACCTTAAGGTGAAGCGTGGAGTTTCAAAGCAGAGTAGATGAGAAGCCATGGAAATTAGGGCGTGAAGTCCTAAATCCATGAAAGATAAAGACATGGAGTCTTGTATCTATAATAAAATGTTTAGGGCGCGGAGTCCTGAATATTTAAAAAGATCAAGGTGTGGAATCTTGGATCTTTAGAGTAGATCAGGGCACGAAGTCCTCAATCTACTAAGGCACGAAGATGCATGCAATAGGGGTATGAAATCCCTATTCTCCAGAAGAAAAATACCACTCATGGGAAGCTCAAGGATGAATTTCCTTAATAAAACCTCCTTTTTAACAATCCTAGAGTGATTTTCTAAAAATAGAAAGTCATGTATAGCATCTCAAGCATGACTTTCCAAAATAGTAAATCAACTTACATAATTGGCAATCAAGTATAGTTGAAGGAAAATTACTTAAATTATCATTAATCAATCCTAATCGTTCAATCTCGAATTAATCCTCAATATTATTAATATTATTATTATCTTTTATGAGACTATGATATTATTATTAAAAGAGACTTACAAGTCACCTTCATCTCCTCAATCACTTCACACCTCTCTCCTTGATGACTTTCATGGCTCTATGTAAATCTCTCTCTTTTAATAATTCATTACACTCTATTTTAGGCACCCATCAAAGAATGGCATATTCCTCTTCAACTCATTAAAGACATGTCATAAAAGATTCCTCTTACACTCTCTTTAATGCGTAAGTTACACTATCCTTAACAAAGGCATGCATACCTCTCCTTAATGGCATGAGTTACACTCCTCTAAATGGAATAAATGCATGCATATTACTCCTCCTTTATGACAAAAATTTGTTGCTCCTCATATATATGTGTCTCATGTATTCTCACTTAGGAGGAGGGAGGTGCATTGTGATACCAAGAGTTGGAGAGATTTGAAAAATATTATGAGAGTGAGAGACTTGGAGAGTATCCAATTGCTTTCGAAATCATTTTGAAATTCCTAATATAAATTACTATGTAGCTCTTCCTGGTGGAGCTGACCATGAATGGTGTTGGGAGGAAGTGAAACTTATCTTCCTCAGCTTGTCTTGGATATCTATCTACTGTTATATTCTGGTAATGTTTGTGAGCTCTTACAACTAGGGGGTTCCAGGGGAGAAGTTCTCCTTGGATATGTTTGGGAGGAAAACTAGACGGTTCACAATGAGTTGGTAAGGATATTGGAGCAGGAGCACAATCTCATTGGAGCTGGAGCATATTTCCATCTTTTTGGAATTGTATAAATACACTGCCAGGTATGTTCATAAGCATTCTTGAAATTTTAGTTTATTATTAATTTAAAAGTGTTGTACAACTTTAAAATTCATTGGAAATTTCTACTTGTGAATGTTTATGAGATATTTACAGATTTATTTATGAGCTAACCAATAATGAATGGCAACTGTAGTTGAGAATGTACATGCAGGGGGGTTAAAAAAATAATGTGTTGCCAATGTTTTAAGTTCTTTTTATAATGAATTTTTGTCCATTGCAGGTTTCCATGAGTTGACTACAATTCCATACTATCATAAATTTGAGTTTTTTTTCTCCATGTTCAGCTACATATGAAGTTTGCACACTAAGTGTTTGACAAAGTGATAAATGAGATAGTAGGAATGTTTTTGTTGTTGCTGTTTTAATAAATTGCATCTCTGGAACATTTTGTTACTTTTCTGCTCAACATCAGGGGGTATTCGTGCAATTTGGCCATTTAACCCCCCATTTGATTGCAAAAAAGTACTTTGCAGAACCCATATCGAAAATCTAGGTGATTTTACAGATTGTTGCTGTCAATTATATGCATCTGTTTTCGAGTTTTTGAAGAAAAACTAAGATTATTTAGTCCCTATTTTAAGATGCCAACTTTTGAAGTTTCAATTTGTGAATTTTCTGAGTTGAATAGATTGAAGAAGAATCTCAAATTCATTATTGCCAAGTGTTTGACAAAATGCCTCAATGGTTGTAAATTGCATGCTTTCAAAGTGTTTGTCAAAATGTCTCAATGGCTGTAGATTGCATGTTTGAAAAGTGTTTGTCAAAAGACATGAATGGCTGTAGTTTTTGTGCATATAAATTGTTAGAGTAAAATTCCTACTTACCGTCATGCAAAGTGTTTGTCAAAAGACATGAATGGCTATAGTTTTTAAGCACATTAATTGTTAGAGTAAAAGTCCTACTTACCGTAGTTTTTATGTACTAGAAATTTATGAATAGACTACTTGATGGATGTAGCTTCTTATGTCTACAAGTTTTTGGTATGAACGTGAAAATTAATTTAATAATTTTCTGAATTGTGAATAGAGAATATGATTGTTGTTACTTTTATTATCTAAACCGTTCATAAAAAAGGGGGGTTGTTGGAAACAATTTTATAGTGACTTTCTGTAGGATTTTGCGTAAGTGAGCATAATAAGTTTTGTCTGAGCTACATGTATTCATGGGTGCATTCTTGTGGTTCAATGACTGTAGAAAACAACTACTTGTGTCCAGTTTATGTAGTTTCATTTTTTTACAAGACACTTTTTGAAGAATAACATGCTTATGAATTAGTAACAGTAGTTGCTTTTGTTTTGACACTCATTATATAATTCTCATGATTGTAACATTTCCTTAATAATTGGGATTGGGAATTTTAATTGATGAATTTGGAAATGTTGTTGGGTCAATATATTTTGTGATTCCATTTCATAAAAATATCATATTTATTAGATTTATTGATGAAGAGAAACATATTCTTCCCTCAGTTACCTTGCTATAGGTAGGTTAATACTCATACGCTTATATGTGATTTTTTAAAAGAAGTATAGTACTTTTGTGGTTATGATATCAAGAGTCAATAAATGAAGCTTATTTAGCATAATCTAGGAAATCAAATAGGTCAATCTAGCTTAATGTTCGCACATGGAATTATGGTAGAATTTATTTCCACTCTTACTTAGAGATCATGTATAAGTATGAAAAGAACACATGTTATGATCGTTTAAACTTGAGGGGAAATGTGTTTTGGAATTGGTCTTAAGGGAAATCTATCCATGACTTCTTATGTTATATTCTTACATTGAAATAGTTGAAGGAACATGATTACATGATAGCTAAGTTAGTCATATAATAAGTAAAACAAAAATAAAATAAGAATAAAATTTGAGTAATAGTATTCAATGTGACCTTTACTTCTCTACACTATTGATGGTTGGTAAAGTGGGACCTTACACACTGCTCCTTTTTATCTTGCACTCTTTGGTGAATACCCTCCAGGCATGTCTGAAAGGGCTAGGAACACACTCCCTAATGTTGTAGATTGGTTCCCTATTGAAGAGGCAACATATATTAGGGTTTTTGGCGCTTACAAACCTGCTCACTCTCTCCCCACGCCGGTGATAGATAAGGTTCTTTTACAAGAGGTTTCCTATCAATTGACTACTTAGCCATACAAAACATCAGTAAAAGGTAAAAAATGGGCCATGGCCCGTGCTCACTTTGACAATTGGAGCATATACACTTGATAACTTTAAGGAGGTCAAAGTGGAAGCCGAGGACATGAATGGTTTCTATTTTTTTGATTTAAGGTTATGAAAATATGAATAGAAAGTTATTACATCCACACATTGTAAGGAAATTAACTTTGGATAGTCTTATGCTCATTTTAAAGATGATGAGGAGGATAATATCAAGAAATTTTATAATGCTTCCATGATAATAAGATCAAATGAGCAATGTTATCACCCCAAGAAACTCACCTAGGTTGCATATCGGTGATGCTCGGGAGCATTACAAATTCAACAAAATATTTGGATAAATGGTGGATGAATGAAACAAATGCTGCATATTCAAGCCAGATAACCACTTCTACTATGATTGACTCCAGACATGGGTGAACACCGCTAGACTACAAGGATTTTAACCACCAATTACTCACAGTTTGAGGATAAGGTGATAATGGAGAAGACTGACCACACCAGCAGATGCACAGGACCCTGTGATGGCCGGCTGCAACTAGTTAAAAGGTCTGTAAATCTAGTTTCTAATACACAGACAGGATGACAACTCTCTATGCATTAGACAACAGAAACCTGCATCCACGTTCAATGATACATGCTAAATCCTAACACAGAGGTGGGATGATAGCCCCTCTAATGCTAAACATTAACAACACATGAATCAATGCAAAGAGGCATAGCCTGGAACAAGAAAGAGAAGTGGAAAGTGAGCAATTAACAACAAAAGAAGCTTGTATTAGCTGGAAATGAAGACCAGACGTTGCAGGTTACAAGGTAGTTACAGTCTCCAGAAGTTGAACCTTACAACAGAGTCACCTTCATCTAACACTCATCCCTTCATTACATCTGTGTTCTCAGTATAGATGGTGTTACATTACAAAATATCTCTGCTACCCATGCGTGGAGGAGCCCATAAATGGTCACCAACCACATTTACATTCAGGAGTGGGCCTCTGGTACAAATCTGGCTGTGTTGTAAATGGATTTGACCCCTCTGTTGCTCTGCAGTCCTCCTTTGAGAAGGTGGCGTGAAATACCAAAGGAGCCATAACCATTGAATGCACTGATCTGATAAACGGTGTCCTGCTTCCTCCTCGGCCATACTTTTGATTAATGGCAGCTGATGAATCATTAAAACGACTCAATCATGACTGTTTGGCTTTAAAACAGTGAAACGCTGCTACACTATTCATTCTCGCCCATCACTGTTTCAACCTTGACTTTAAAAGGTTTGGGCATGGTTCATTCAACTATCGGGTCCGCCTTTAGGGTCGCAATACATATTTAAACAGGCCAACCCTTTGTTTTTTAATATTTGAGAAATACACGTAAAACTGTTGCAAAATCATGAAAAATGGCTTTGGCAGATTTGAATCATATATATATTTTGTTTCTGAACCCTTTCGGATCCGAAAACCCATCGCAATTGGCACTTGCCCAAGGCCTCCTTTGTATTTTCTTTATACAAAGAAAATACATAAAAAACAATGAAAATGCGACGGGCGCGGATTTGAAACATTAAAAATGGAGCATTGTAACGCCGTCGGGTCCGGCCCATCGCAATTGCAACATAACTCATGGTAAAGGCCCGCCCCTTTGAAATCTCCGATAGCGATACGCTGATACGATATCGGCGATCGCTGCGGACTCGATAATCTATCAGAAATAACTTATAACGCCATCGGATCCGGCTTATCGGGTTGGAAATATATATATGCGCGAAAGGCCCTGCCCTCTTTGAAAGCATCGATGCAATATCGGCGATCGCTCATCGGCGATGTCCTGTGCCCCAATCTTTGGTGAAGCGCCGATATTGCTGCGGACCCGAAAATTTATCAAAAAGGATTAATACCGCCATCGGGTCCGGCCCATCGGATTGCAAACATAAAAGGCCCATGCTCCATTGTAAATGCCGATAGCGATACGCCGATGCGATATCGGCGATCGCTCATCGGCGATGTATCATGTCGCTGCCGCTGCCTCCCCCGACTTGCGATATGCCGACGCGATCTGGACCGTTGATTGGCCAGCTCCAACGGCTGAGATTAATGCGGATCCTTAAGCCTGTGATTTGATTTTTGAAGGCTTTTGGGGCACTTTGTATCAATTTTTGGGCATCCTTCTGTGCGCAAACAACCCAATCAGGACTACATTTGATCCTCAAATGTTGGATTATGTAGCAGAGCTAACAAGCAACAAGAAAAAGAGGGAGAGTAATCGGATAATGATACCAAGGAAAGCATGTTTCTTAAAGCTAGGGCAACCATCCTTAAAAGAAAGAAGGGGAAGAAAGAAATAAAGAAAAACAAAAGAAATAAAAGGTTGACACATAGGAAGGAACCAAACAAAAATAACAGGAATAAGATCAAAACCTAAAAAAGAAAGAACACGAAAAGAAGGGAAAAGAAGACCTCGAAAGAGAGACATAGAAATAGCTCAAAAGAAACAAGAAATGAGGAGGAAAGGGGAAGAAGAAAGACTCAAAATGGAAGTGAAGAGAATAAGAAGATCGAAAGAAATAAGAAGAGGAACTAAAGAAGAAACATGAAGAGGAAATAAAGAATAAACAAGAAGAGGAGGAAATGAAGAAGACACTACAAGAAGCAGAGGAAATAAAGAGAGCAGATGAAGAAAGGAGATAGAAAGAGGAGGAAGAGGCCAAAAGGAAACAATAAGATCCAACCAAACAAATAGAGCAAGATATTCTTAGAGAGTAAGAGAGAAAAGCAACAAGTGATAAAAAACACAAGGATCATAGATGCAGTTGCAATTTCCTGCCTTGAATATTCCACCATTCGTTTCCATCAAAGGTGGGCATTTTACGCTACAGGAACTGGGCATTCCAGAGGAAGAAGAAGAATATGTATTCAACATTTCTAGGCTCACCTTTGATCAGGTTTAATGAAAAATCATGCAGGAAAGGCGTAATTTCTGTTATCACTGAAAAAATTTCAAAGGAAAAGGGTAAGGTAAGGGAGAATTGGTCTTGGTTATTCTCATGCTCCTTTCATGCATAAGAAGCACATGGCAAAGCTCAGGTTCAACATACATCAGAGTTTTCCATTTAAACTCAAGTAAGGCAGTTAGCACTCAAGAAGAAGAATGTAGCTTTGAGGAAGTCAGAAAAGAAATTGATGTCTACCAACCTTGAGATTGCCCAATTCAAGGAAAAGGATTACTTACAAGGTATAAACATCAAGCAAAGGAGACAACATGGTCAGCAGAAGGATTCAAAGACAAGCATAAGAATGAAAAACATAAAAAGGGGGAACTTTCTCTCCTTGTTTTTAACCAGTCAACTTCTAGGAGCGTTTCTGAGCAGTTAAAAAACTCATCTCTAAAAAGTGAAAGAGGTTTTCATTCCTAAGATACTTAAGTACAAAAACCTCTTCCACTTTCTCCAAATACATTATGATCTGAGAGAAATTAATGACCAAAGTTGCGCTACGAAACTGCTGTAGGTGCAGTTTTTCATCTCCTGTTTTACACCTGTTTTTCAAAGACACATTCTGGGCAGTAGGAAATATGTTTCAAAAAACCAAGAGAGGTTTTTGTTAAGAATGGATTGGTTCACAAAAGCCTCCTTCAGTTTTTCCAAATACATTTTGTACGAGAAGTTATGAGCTCTGTCCCAAGACCTATTTTTCAGCCAGAACAGAGCAAGGGACAATCTCCTAGTTTCTAGGAACACCAAAAGGATGAGTCATCAAGGGCCAACTGGAAGGTTATGGGCTTCATCAAATTCGACTTCATGGATTTTTGTTTGTCAATAGGAGTGTTTAATGCTTAGATAAGGTTGTTGTAATCATGATAAGGAGATACACTCCTAGTTGTATTAGGTCTCTAGGACTGCTAGTTAGGTGTCATTTGCATTTAATAGTTAGTTTTGAGTGTCATTAGGTGTCAGGTCAGGTAGAATTCGAATTTTCCTCATCCTAGAAGAGGAATCTAAGTTGTGTAAAGAGCTCTATATATAGCAGAAGAGCTGATGTACAAAGGTTTGGAAAATGTTAGAGAAAAAGACTACTTTTGTAAATGCTATGCAGGGATTGATATATACAGAAGCAGTTGGACTTTTCTGAAGCTGAGATTCTTAGTGTACTTCAGTGAGCTTCATATTTTATCTTTGAAATGCTTTACTTCCATAGTCTTAATGCTTATTACTCAGGATTCATGAAGGATTTTTTATGTTCAGAATATGTGATGTTGTCCTTTCCTTAATTCTTACAATGGTATGGATGTATAATCACTCAGAATTCACTGAATGTGCTCTGACTTCCTGTATACATTTATAAACTGTGTGGTCCCATATGAGTTTATGTTCTGAATGTTTAAATGCTGAATGCCCTGACTTCCTTTAGGTATTAAACTATGATCTATCACTTTAAATTCTTTCCTTTTGAATACGTTGATGTATCATTACTCAGAATTCATGCCCACATGCTCTGACTCCTATGAACTTCAAGTTATTGAGACTTTCTTGAATGTGTCACTCTTTCATTGAAGTATATACAAGCCTCAGTTTTATAAGAAGAGCTATTTGTTTTCCTTATCTCTGTCACTGACTCCATAGCCCAATGGTAGCAAGTCTCCATCTTCCAATCTACAAACATATAAAATCCAAACCATAGAGTTAGCCATCTATCCATATCTTTAATCAATATCATTAACCCTTTGAGAGAGCCCTCTCAGGCTAAGGAGGCTAAGCCTTAGCTAAAAGATTGGTTTGAAATAGTTATACTGAGATAGTCTGATCAGCAGCCTATCAGGGTCCTATTTTGGTGATAACATTTTGGTGCGTCTGCCAGGAGTCTGAAGATTATTCGTTCCCGAAATCATGAAGCTGAACTTCTGAAGGTAGCAGGAGCTCAGAAGAATTTTCGAGGCTGCAATCTACCTTGGCGACTCCATTGTTGAAGAATTCAAAATTCATACATTCATGGTGATTCCACTGGAGTTATGAAGGACCTAGATGCTACCATTCTTATTTCAAGGTATGCATGCATAGATTTTTCAGGAATTCATGGTTTCCCAAATCATTTTCCCAAGGATGCATATTTTTTAAGGAATGGTCCAAAATTCAACGGAGAAGATTTGAATTTAACTTTGAAGCATATATCAGAATTTTGTGATTTTACAGAGCTTCTTAGAGTTAAACATGAGGATGTTTGCATTATGTTGTTCTATGATTCATTTCAAGGGAAATGTAAACAGTGGATTGAAAGCTTTCCTACCAAATCCATTAAGTCATTTGAAGACTTTTGGCTTATGTTTTTGGAGGAATGGATAGATAGATCAGATGTGGTGGCAAACTCTCCTTCAATTCAAGGTTTCAAACAATGGAATGATGATCATATTAATGAAGAAATAGATAAAAGTTTTTCTTTGTCCTTGTCTTCGTATCTAAAATCATTTGAGTGCAAGGCAAAGGATAAGATGAAATTTTTGGATGAAGTTGCTAAAGACATTGAGAAAGACATTGAAGGTTTACAAGGTCAAATTCAGGCATATAGTTTTCATAATCATGATCGTTATTTTCAGAAGCTTTCTATGGCAGAACACAAGGAGAGAGTGTTGCTTCCTTTCTCTTTCACGATTGAGGAAGAGTACACTGTTGTTGAAGATCAGTTTTCACAACCAGAAAGTTACAAGAATCATCAAGCTGATCATGTATTCTGGGATCCTATAGCCAAATATATGGAAGAGTTTTACTCTCCAGTGTTTCAGTTTTTCTATGAAGATCAGAGGCAATTTCAGTGGCAGTGGTCATCACAATATCATAGTGGCTCTGAACTCCGATGCAGTCAAAGAAATCAAACATCAGATAAGACAAATGATTGGCTACATTGGAAATTTCACATTGATTGAGCTGAAAGAAGTTTGAAATTAATAGGGTAGGTAGGTAGGAAAATGCAAATAAGCTCAAGGTTGACTGAGCATTTTTTTTTCAATAGTGGTAGATTTCTTTCTCTCACAATGATCATCAAGTTTAAGCCCGAGGTGAAGGCCCAAGAAGCTTAAAGGGGATGCTTGTCAAACAAATTTCCGTTTATCATAAGAGGATAAGGCACTGGACCTGCGAGTTCTTAGTGTACCACAAGGGCACACTATCCCAAGTGGAGCCACTGTTATCACTGAAAAGATTTCAAAGGAAAAGGGTAAGGTAAGGGAGAATTGGTCTTGGTTATTCTCATGCTCCTTTCATGCATAAGAAGCACATGGCAAAGCTCAGGTTCAACATACATCAGAGTTTTCCATTTAAACTCAAGTAAGGCAGTTAGCACTCAAGAAGAAGAATGTAGCTTTGAGGAAGTCAGAAAAGAAATTGATGTCTACCAACCTTGAGATTGCCCAATTCAAGGAAAGGGATTACTTACAAGGTATAAACATCAAGCAAAGGAGACAACATGGTCAGCAGAAGGATTCGAAGACAAGCATAAGAATGAAAAGCATAAAAAGGGGGAACTTTCTCTCCTTGTTTTTAACCAGTCAACTTCTAGGAGCGTTTCCGAGCAGTTAAAAAACTCATCTCTAAAAAGTGAAAGAGGTTTTCATTCCTAATATACTTAAGTACAAAAACCTCTTCCACTTTCTCCAAATACATTATGATCTGAGAGAAATTAATGACCAAAGTTGCGCTACGAAACTGCTGTAGGTGCAGTTTTTCATCTCCTGTTTTACACCTGTTTTTCAAAGACACATTCTGGGAGGTAGGGAAGGTTTTTCAAAAAACCAAGAGAGGTTTTTGTTCAGCATGGATTGGTTCACAAAAGCCTCCTTCAGTTTTTCCAAATACATTTTTTACGAGAAGTTATGAGCTCTGTCCCAAGACCTATTTTTCAGCCAGAACAGAGCAAGGGACAGTCTCCTAGTTTCTAGGAACACCAAAAGGATGAGTCATCAAGGGCCAGCTGGAAGGTTATGGGCTTCATCAAATTCGACTTCATGGATTTTTGTTTGTCAAAAGGAGTGTTTAATGCTTAGATAAGGTTGTTGTAATCATGATAAGGAGATACACTCCTAGTTGTATTAGGTCTCTAGGACTGCTAGTTAGGTGTCATTTGCATTTAATAGTTAGTTTTGAGTGTCATTAGGTGTCAGGTCAGGTAGAATTCGAATTTTCCTCATCCTAGAAGAGGAATCTAAGTTGTGTAAAGAGCTCTATATATAGCAGAAGAGCTGATGTACAAAGGGTTGGAAAATGTTAGAGAAAAAGACTACTTTTGTAAATGCTATGCAGGGATTGATATATACAGAAGCAGTTGGACTTTTCTGAAGCTGAGATTCTTAGTGTACTTCAGTGAGCTTCATCTTTTATCTTTGAAATGCTTTACTTCCATAGTCTTAATGCTTATTACTCAGGATTCATGAAGGATTTTTTATGTTCAGAATATGTGATGTTGTCCTTTCGTTAATTCTTACAGTGGTATGGATGTATAATCACTCAGAATTCACTGAATGTGCTCTGACTTCCTGTATACATTTATAAACTGTGTGGTCCCATATGAGTTTATGTTCTGAATGTTTAAATGCTGAATGCCCTGACTTCCTTTAGGTATTAAACTATGATCTATCACTTTAAATTCTTTCCTTTTGAATACGTTGATGTATCATTACTCAGAATTCATGCCCACATGCTCTGACTCCTATGAACTTCAAGTTATTGAGACTTTCTTGAATGTGTCACTCTTTCATTGAAGTATATAAAAGCCTCAGTTTTATAAGAAGAGCTATTTGTTGTCCTTATCTCTGTCATTGACTCCATAGCCCAATGGTAGCAAGTCTCCATCTTCCAATCTACAAACATATAAAATCCAAACCATAGAGTTAGCCATCTATCCATATCTTTAATCAATATCATTAACCCTTTGAGAGAGCCCTCTCAGGCTAAGGAGGCTAAGCCCTAGCTAAAAGATTGGTTTGAAATAGTTATACTGAGATAGTCTGATCAACAGCCTATCAGGGTCCTATTTTGGTGATAACAAGTTCTATGCCAAGAATCCAACTAAATCCCATATCAGTGGTCACAAAGAAGGAAATTGTCATCAATACCACCATGAACCTAGAGATGATAGCCTCAACTAGAACCATTTTCTAATCGATAAAGAGTTTAACATGAACTTGCTAATGAAACATAATCCAAAATTAAAGGCAAAGCTAGCTACCTCTGAGTAAATAAACACACAATCACAAAGTGGGAACCAAGCCTTAATTGTTTCCCATTCACATATCAAAGAATTACAATCATATATTTTAGAAGAGGCATCAATATTAGAAGATGTAATGTAATTGGTCTACCATGAGATGGCGAACCTACATTAGGTTATATCACCATTCCCAACTATGCAAAGAGAATATAAGGAGAGAGGAGTAATGCTTAAGCTTGTCAGTGTAGCTAGAAAACATATATGAGTGGACCAATTAGTATTCAAATGCACGTGAAACATTCTGAAGGAAGGATTTTTTGATGACATAAAATGGTAAAGTTGCAGTCCGCATCAAGGCACATTTGCATGACACACTGGAAAGAGATTTGGACAAGGTAATAACATAATAGAAGCACTTTCTTAGTGGGTTGGAATATTTTATTGAAGTACACAAGCTCCCTTCCATTGGTGTGATAGGTGAAACAAGGACTAAGGTAGAAGTCAAACAAGAAATCCAAGCATCCTTGAAACCATCAAGCAAGCTGTTGCCAAAGAATAATTGGAGCTTAAAAAGGAAGCAATTACCCAATATGTGGTGGAACCTGTTAGGATATATATTAAGCTCAGGACCTTATGAAATGGACTACTAGAGAAGAATCCTACCTTGTTACCATATGCTCTACAATGCCTTAACAGACATGGGGAGGAGTTACAACCTAAGATAGTCAATATTGCAGGGGAGTACATGTTTTGACAGGAATATTTAGTGTAAGAACTACATTTGAATGACCCATACATCTATATTACTAGATTAGCTGATTGATAGTATTTCATATTTATGTAGTTTGTATTTTATTAATAGTAGAATAGAGAGCAGAGTAGAGTAGAGAGTCACATAGGAACATGAAAGGTCACGAGGAAACTCAAGAGTCATAAGAGTAGGTGAAAGGTCATTACATTTTCTATAAATAAGGTTGTTTTATCCTTGATCAAGTCAAACATTTAGGCAACCAAGAATCTAGCGAAAGGTCAATCATCATAATTTTATATGGCTTCTTATCTCCTTGAAGCAATTTGTGCAAAATGTGAATTCGAGGGGTTCAATTTAAAATGGTCCCCATAAGTGCAATAACCTGTACATATTCATTATAAATGCTTTTGGAGCACAAGCTGCAAAGGCATGTATGAAATGATTGCAGAATCTTTCACTGCTCCTTTGTATCTTGCACTCTTTGGTGAAGATCCTCCATGCATGTCTGAAAGGGCCAGGAACACACTCCCTAATGTTGTAGATTAGTTTCCTATTGAAGAAGCAACATATATTAAGGTTTTTGGCGCTTAAAAACCTGCTCACGCTCTCCCCACGCTAGTGATAGACAAGGTTCTTTTACAGGAGGTTTCCTATCAATTAACTACTTAGCTGTCCAAAACATTAGTAAAAGGTGAAAAGGGGCCATGGCCCGTGTTCCCTTTGACAATTGGAGAATATACCCTAGATAACTTTAAGGAGATCGAAGTGGAAGCTAAGGACTTGAATGGTTTCTATTTTTTTGATTTAAGGTTCTAAAAATATGAATCAAAAGGTATTGCATCCACACATTGTAAGGAAATTAGCTTTGGATGGTCTTATGCTCATTTTAAAGATGATGATGATAATATTGAAAATTTTTATAATGATTCCATGATAATAGGACCAAATGAGCAACAAGAAAAAGAGGGAGAGAAATCAAATTATGATACCGAGGAAAGCATGTGTTTGGAAGCTAGGGCAACCATCCTTAAAAGAAATAAGGGGAAATAAAGCAATAAATAAAAACAAAAGAAATAAAAGGCTGGCACGTAGGAAGGAACCCAACAAAAACAATAGGAATAAGATGAAACCCTAAAAAATCAAGAACATGAAAATAAGGGAAAAGAAGACCTCGAAAAGAGAAACATAGAAATAACTCAAAAGAAACAAGAAATTAGGAGGAAAAGGGAAGAAGAAAGACTCAAAATGGAAGAAAAGAGAATAAGAAGATTGAAAGAAATAAGAAAAGGAACTAAAGAAGAAACATTAAGAGGAACTAAAGAAGAAACAAGAAGAGGAGGAAATGAAGAAGAAACTACAAGAAGCATAGCAAAGAAAGAGAGCATATGAAGAAACTAAATAGAAAGAGGAGGAAGAGGCCAAAAGAAAACAATAAGCTCCGACCAAACAAATAGAGCAAGATATTCTTAGAGAGCAAGAGAGCAAAGCAACTAGTGATAAAAAAACACAAGGATCATAGATGCAATTGCAATTGCCTGCCTTGAATATTCCACCATCTGTTCCCATCAACGGTGGGCATTTTCCGCTACAGGAACTGGGCATTCCAGAGGAAGAAGAGGAATAGGTATTTAACATTTCTAGGCTCACCTTTGATTAGGTTCAATTCTAAATCATGCAAGAAAGGCGTAATTATATGCCAAGAATCCAACTAAGTCCCATATCAGTGGTCACAAAGAAAGAAATTGTCCTCAATACCACCATGAACCCATAGATGATAGCCTCAACTAGAACCATTTTTTAACTGCTATAGATTTGAACATGAACTTGCTAATGAAACATAATCCAAAATTAAAGGCAAAGCTAGCTTTCTCAGAAAATAAACACACAACTAACAAAGTGGGAACCAAGCCTTAATTGTTTCCCATTCCCATATCAAGGAATTACAATCATCTATTTTAAGAGAGGCATCAATATTAGAAGATGTAATGTAATTGGTCTACCATGAGATGACAAACCTACATTAGGTTATGTCACCATTCCCAACTATGCAAAGAGAATATAAGGAGAGAGGAGCAATGCTTAAGCTGGCCAGTGCAACTAGAAAACATATATGAGTGGAACAATTAGTATCTGAATGTACCTGCAACAATCCCAAGGAAGGATTTAATAATGACATAAAATGGTAAAGTTGTGTTGAAATTTGATGACAATTTTTTTTCCTGCAATCCCAACCTGGTTTTAATTTCACCTTATCACTCCCATTAAGTTAAATTCCCTTTCCCATAAGCATGCATTCAACATATAGAATTTTGGAAATGAAATTTTCAGATTAAAACACATGGGACTGTCAACACATGCTGAAAATAAATATGGACATAACCAGACCAACAACACACATAAAAATACACATAGAGTTTTGGTCAAATTAGACCCAAGAAAAACCCCTTCAATCTTCTCCGCTAAAAACCTGTTAGAGAGCTATTCAAATTTATTTATCTTTCAAGTTCAGGAAAAATACATTTGCAGACAAAACAAAACAAAAAAATACAACTTATCTCTTCAGCTCAAAACTCCTTGAAAACCATGCCCACTTTGCCTCGATTTCCATGCACACTTGAAGTTGAAATATGTAATGTACGAATACGACTATACAAACTGTACTGTACGAAATCCGTATGGACTGTACAAATTTCCGTACCGCTGTACGAACTGTACATTTTTTTTCAAAAACTTTTCTCAAACGACGTGAATCTCACACTATTCAATGTTTTTCGTATTGTACCTTCTGTTGTCTTCTATGCCATCATTTCCATGCCCAACTTTGCCCAAAAATCACTCCAACTTGCTGCAACAAATTTCTCCTTCAGAACTTTTCTCTAACTCAGCCTCCTTTCTCCAATCTGCTCATGAAGAATGAATGCAGTCTCTCTTTTCTTCCCCCCTTTTGTTTCCCTAAATGACTTTTGGGAAACCCTAAGATCTAATGAGTCAGATTCATTTAGATCAAGGGATGAGAATAAATGTGCATTTAATTTTTAGAGTCTATTTTTTAAATCACCCATTAAATAAAGTACCCACATTGTACTTTATGTCTAAAGTTACTTTTCACTTTATAATTTAACATTGACTTTACCATTTATAAAGTCACTTTCACTTTATAAAGTCACACTTAGGAAAATAACTAATTTTCACACTTTTCCCTAGGTAGGGACTAACCCATGGGAAACCACTTGTCCAAGGTACATTAAAAATCAACACTCCCTCTTACCAAGGAAAGTGTTTCTCACCACACCCATTTTTTCCTTGAAATGGACATGCTTGCCTCTTGGCAAAGAATTCGTGAGAACATCGACCACCTGCTCATCTGTTGATATATACTCCAACTTCACTACCCCCTTCTGAACATAGTCCCGGATGAAATGATATATGATGTCAATGTGTTTTTACATATCATGAAACAATGGATTCTCCGTGAGTTTAAGGCAACTCTAATTATCACAGTGGATAACCGTCGGGCTCAACTCCTGATCAAATGAGCCATACAACAACTTGTGAAGCCAAATGGCCTCACAACTGGCTTGGCTAGCAGCCATATACTCAACCCCATGAGAGATCAAAGCAACTGAATTTTTCTTTCTATTGAACCATGACAAAACTTCCGAACCCAATCCGAAGCAACAACCTGAAGTGCTTTTCCTGTTAGAAGCACAACCTGCCCAATCTGCATCTCTGTAACCTGCCAGCCTCACTCCATCTCCCCACCTATAGTCTATACCATAATCAACATTCCCCTGTTTGTAGCAAAGAATGTGCTTCGCAGCTACCCAGTTCACCCTCTTGGGCTCAACCATGAACTGGCTAAGTGTGTTCACTGCAAAGAATATATCTGGCCTAGTGTTGACCAGATACATCAAGGACCCAATAAGTTGCCTATACAATGTGGTATCCACCAAACTAGAATCTGAAGCATGAAGATTCTTCTAGTTGGTGATCATAGGTGTAGACATGGGTCTACAGTCTGCAATGTGAAATCTACTCAACACATCTACAACATACTGCCCCTGCCCCAGAAAGATATGCCCCTCCTCCTACCACACCTCAAGCCCCAAAAAGTAATGCATCAACCCAATGTCCTTCATCTCGAACTCCATAACAAGATCCTCCTTTCAACCACTAATCAATCTCTCTGCCCCAATAATGAACAAGTCATCAACATACAACACAAGAATGAGAAAATCATCCCCTACAACAATGTAGTATAGGTTTGGATCTACATCACTCTTCGTGAAACCCATCTGCTGCAAGTAAGTATCAATCCTCGAATACAAAGCTCTTGGAGCTTTCTTAAGTCTGTAGAGTGCTCGCCTCAACTGGCATACATGGGTCTCCCGTCCAAGTACCTCAAAGCCCTGTGGCTACTCAACATACACCTCCTCCTCTATAACTCCATTCAGAAATGCAGTCTTCACATCCATCTGATAGATCTGCCAACCCATTTCTGCAGCAATAGAAATAAGGGAATAGATAGAAGTGTACTGAGCTACAGAAGTGAAGGTCTCATCATAGTCAACTCCCTCTATCTGTGAGAACCCTCTAGCCACAAACCTTGCCTTGAACTTCTCAATGCTGCCATCCACAACATGCTTGATCTTGTAGAGCCACCTGGAAGTCACAAATGACTTGCTCTCAGGCCTAGGCACCACTTCCTAGACATTGTTCTTAATTATAGAGGCATAATCCTCCACCATAGCCTCTCTCTATACCTCCTGGCTGACAGCTTCCTCATAGATAGTAGGCTTAGAGTCAATAATGCTGGTAGCCTTAGCTACATAACTGCTCAGGTGGCACACTCTCCCTATTCACCCTCTTCGGAGGACCAACGGACTCCGCTTCCTTCAAGGTGTCTTGAAGCCACTTGGGCCTCCTCTTCCCCGAAAAAGCTTCCCCATAGGGAACCTCATCCTCTCCCCCCTAGTCTGGTGAACCTGAAGGTCTACCAACTGACCCTGGTGTGCCTGTACTAGCACCTGTTCTCGAAGAACCTGTATTGGCACCTATGCCTATGTCATTTGAAGTGCCATGAGAAATCTGTACTAAAGGACTCCCTAAAGAAGTTCTCGATGAACTCACCATTGGTGCCCCATATGTCATTGACATTGAAATACCTCCTGTACTAGTCGATCTAGAACCCTAAGGTCCTGCTCCCTATACCTGACCTCCCTGCTGAGGAGAAGTCTGTGACTCTCCCTCATCATACTCCCATGATCTCTGATAGGCCCTCTCCTCCTCAAACTTCACATCCCACCTAATCATCACTCTCCATTTAGAAGGAATGAAGATCTGATAGGCCTTCAAAGTCTCACTGTAACCCATAAATATACCCTTCTCTGCCATGGGTTCCAGCTTCGTCCTCTGCTCCTTGGGGATATAAGGCTATGTGAGACATCCAAAGATACGAAGATGTGCCACATGAGGCTTCTCTCTAGTGAAATCCTCCTCTGGAGTCATATTCCCCAATACTCTATGAGGACTCTTGTTCTGAAGATAAACAACAATATCGCAGGCCTCATCCCACAAAAACAAAGGCAACCCCCGATCATGAATCATCGCTCTAGCAGCCCCAACAATAGCTTTGTTCTTACTTTCAGACACCCCATTCTACTGGGGGTTGTAAGGAACCGTGAACTCTCTCCGAACAATATCCTATGCATAGAAGTCAGAACACCCACCATCGGTGTACTCATCACCATCGTCTGACCTCAACACCGAATCTTCCTACCTGTCTGATATTCCACAAGAGCTTTGAACTCTTTAAAGCAACTAAAGACCTCACCCTTGGTCTTCATTAAATATATCCGAGTCCTCCTAGAGTAGTCATCAATGAATATAACATAATACTTATAACCACCCAAAGACACATGAGACATACAACCACATTAGTATGAATCAAGTCTAGTATACCTGTAGATTTGATGTCGCTCGCTGGGAATGGTAACTTGGTGTACTTTCCCAAATCACACCCTCTGTAGAAATCATAATTCTAGACACTGAAATCGGGAACTCGAGTAGTGATCTCTCTCAGTACTCTCAAAGCTCCATGATGCATATGCGCCATCCTTCAGTGCCATAATTCACACAAGTCTCTACTACTGGTGGTACTAGTGTGAGTGCTACCAGATGTGCTACTCACCAATGCTCCTGCCGACTAAAAACTGAACTTGTATAGTTTCCCAGAGCAGACTCCAATCACTTTGGCCGAAGTGATGGAAGCTCCCCTGAGATGCATCAATACTTGCCCTCCTGAGAAAGTGATGTCAAACCTCTTCTCCTCCATAGTAGACACTGAAATCAAGTTCTTCTTCATCCCCAAAACATACAAAACATCCATGACCTTCAAAGGAGGAAAATACTCCCTCTCAAAGGTCACAGTCCCCACACCAACAACTCTCACAGTGTGGTCATATCCTAGTACAATCTCAATATCAAGTGCCCTCTCTGTAAGCTCTGAAAAGAACTCCTGTGCACTTGTCATATGGATGGTAGCCCCGCTGTCTATGTACCACACATCGGATGATGTACTCCTACTAGATGTAGAAGTAATAAATGCAAAGTCCTGGTCAAAATGTGAAGTAAACTGCTCCACCTCTGCTGAAGCTGCACTAACCTTCTTCTCCTTGTTCTTCCTCTCTGGACATGTAGCAGCATAGTGTCCCATCTTCTGACATGCCCAACATTTGACTTCGGACATATCCGTATCTTTCTTATTCTTCTCCTCCTTTCCCTTAGCCCCATTTGATGAGGCCCTTTCTTGGCCTTCACTTTGTTCTTCCCCCTGGCTGTCAAGGCTACATCCTCCTCATCTTCTATCTTCACCCCACCACTGCCAGTCTTCCGTATCCCATATTGCACAAAATCATCCTAGAATCTGCCCCATTTGGGAAGATTCTCCCCAGAGGTAACAAGATCTCCAAAGACCTCCAAAGACTTAGGAAGTCTCGCTACAAATATCTTGACTAACTCTGTGGGTGCAACTGCCTCATTAATAGCAGTCAAATCATCACGTACCTGTTTGACCCTACCAAGATAATGAACTACACTTTCAGCCTTTGTCATTCCGATGTTCTTCAATTTTTCTTTGAGTACCATCTTCCTGCTCTCATTGGTACTTTGATAGAGAGTGGTTAGAGGTTTCGACATATGATATGCATATGTGTTTCCTTTCACCTGAGGAACCACATGATCCTTCAAACTGTCCATCAAAATCCTTTTTTTTTATTTGCATTATTTTTTGTGAATTCAACAAGTTCATCTATAGCAGTAGGATGTACAACCACTTGCCGCACTATGTCCAAACTACTACCTTCTCAAACACTGTTTGAATTTTTCCCTTCCAAATGACATAGTTGGATATCCCATCCAGTCTATCCTCTATCTTTAAGAACATGGCCATGAATGCTTTCCAAAATTTACAAAAAAATAAAATGGAGAAATGAAATTTCCAGCACACCTTACTGTCCCAAAAGTTCAGTCTATGTGAAATTTCACGTTGCTGTCCCAAAATATAAATTTGTTGTCCAAACTGAGTTTGCTGTTCAAAAATTTAGTTTGTTTTTCAAACCACTATTTGCTGTCCCTGACTACTCTCTGTTGTTCAAACTACAATTTTCAACCTGTAGCTCTGATACCATGTTGAAATTTGATGACAAAAAAAAAGTTTCCTGCAATCCCAACCCAATTTTAATTTCACCTTATCACTCCCATTCAATTAAATTCCCTTTCCCATAAACATGCATTCAACATATAGAATTCTGGAAATGAAAATTTCAAATTAAAACACATGGGACAGTTAACAGATGCTAAAAATAAATATGGACATAACCAAACTAGCAACACAAGTAAAAATACATAGATTTTTGGTCAACTTAGACCTAGGAAAAACCCCTTCAATCTTCTATGGGGGAAACTTGTTAGAGAGCTCTTCAAATTTATTTATCTTTAAAGTTCAGGAAAAATAATTTGTAGACAAAACAAAACAACAAAATACAACTTATCTCTTCAACCAAAACTCCTTGAAAACTATGCCCACTTTGCCTCGATTTCCATTCCCACTTGAAGCTGGAAATGTGTACTGCATAGACTCCGTACGAACTGTACAAATTTTCATACCTTTGTATGTACTTTATAGTTTTTTTTTTCATTTTTTTCAAAAACTTCTCTTGAACGATGTGCAACTCACAACATTCAATGTTGTTCATACTGTACCTTCTGCTATCTTCTATGCCTTGATTTCCATGCCCATCTTTGCCCAGAAATCACTCCTTCATCTTGCTGCAACAAATTTCTCCTTCAGAACTTTTCTCCATCTCTCAGCCTCCTTTCTCCAATCTGCTCATGAAGAATGAATGTAGTATCTCTTTCCTTTTCCCCCTTTTCTTTCCCTAAATGACTTTTGGGCAACCCTATGGCTCAGATTCATTTAGATCAAGGGATGAGAATAAATGTGCATTTAATTCTCTCTTTCTATTTTTTAACTCACCCATTAAATAAACTACCTACATTGCACTTTATGTCTAAAGTAACTTTTCACTTTATAATTTAACATTGACTTTACCACTTATAAAGTCACTTTCACTTTATAAAGTCACACTTAGGAAAATAATTATTTTGGACACTTTTTCCTATGTAGGGACTAACCCATTGGAAACCACTTGTCCAAGGTACATTAAAAATTAACAAGTTTTAGTTCGTATCAAGGCACATTTGCATGACAAACTAGCTAGAGATTTGGAAAAGGTAATAACATCATAGAAACACTTGCGTAGTGGGCTAGAATCTCTTATTGAATTACACAAGCTCCCTTCCATTGGTACGATAGGTTAAACATGGAATAAGGTAGAAGTTAAACAAGAAATCCAAGCATTCTTGAACCCCATCAAGCAAGTTGTTGTCAAAGAAGACTTGGAGGTTAAAAAGGAAGAAATTACCCATTATGTGGTGGAACTTGTCAGGATATATACTAAGCTCATGACCCTATGAAATCGACTATCAGAGAAGAAGCCTACCTTGTTACTAGATGCTCTAGAGTGCCTTCAGAGACATGGGGACGAGTTACAACCTAAGATATTCAATATTGCAGGGGAGTACATGCTTTGACAAGCATATTTAGTAAAATAACTACATTTGGATGTCCCATACATCTCTATTACTATATTAGTTGATTGATAGTATTTCATTTATTTCATATTCATGTAGTTTGTATTTTATTAATAGTAGAATAGAGAGTAGAGTAGAGAGTCACATAGGAACATGAAAGGTCATGAGGAAACTCAAGAGTCATAAGAGTAGGTGAAAGGTCATCACATTTCCTATAAATATATCCTCATGGCTCAATGTAATGGAATTTTAGTTTTGGACTAAATTAGTGTACATTTTTTGAGAGCTAATATACCTTTTTCGAATGCAAATAATTATTTTGCACTTCCACTTATGGATGTCATGGAATTTTCATGTGATAATGTTATGAGTATTTATGCTTTTGATGCTCTTTGAGCCTAAGTGTATGATTCTTTCATGTGTTATCAATCATTGTAATATTTCTCTTGCGATGATTAGATGGTACATGTAGAGCTTATTGTGTGCTTATGTTGGCGAACTATTTCATTGATTTGAGCATATATTATGTATAGAATTGTGCACTTTGACATGTTTTCATGAGATTGTTGGTTATAAAGTTGTTTATTATCAATGAACTAATCTTACTAAATACATGTGTTTTATTTGAAGTTTTACTAACACTACTTCTCTTAGTATTCATGCCAATGCTATTTAGTTGTTGTTATATGCATAAAGTTTCAAGTGTTTAAATTCCATAAGTCACTAATGACTGTTGTTTGTTGTTTCCAAAGATAACTATAAGCAATATGATGGCTGCCGGGCCTACATACCATATGGGACTCCTAAACCAAATGGTGTAGAATCTAGTTGGGACTCTACACTGGGGATATACCCTTGCTATTGGCAATACATTTCCACCCATCAATAGGTTTTGATGAGGTAGAGACACTACTGAGATAGTGTGGTCCATTCTACATGGTATGCTGTAGTGGTGGACACCTAATGGGCTGATGTCACTGGTTACTTCCGTACATTGGAAGAACCTCCTTGCTAAGAGGGAGTGTTGCTTTTTGTATCTTGGGAGGTACTCCCACAACCATAGGGAACTAGGTTTGCGAGAAAATGGACCACAAGGGTTTTGTGGGTGAAATATCCAATCAATGGGGTTTACAATGAAATATCTGCTCAAGAGAAAAAAACATCATGACAACATGAAAACATACCACATAGTGGAAATTTATAAAACAACTCATTACGATATTTACAATGATCATTTTGTTGAGTGCCAACTCATATAACATCACAACGTCATGATAGCATAATAACATAACACACATACCACATAGTGGAGCTTTATAACACAACTCGTTACAATATTTACATCCATACACGAGTTTACATATAACAACATTATCAAAATATATATACCAAAACATATGCCAAATCATATATCAAAACATATATTGAACATATATCATCATCATATCTAAGCATATATATCAAAGCATCATATAACATATATCAACCATCATAAAGCATATATTGATCACCATAAAACATATACTAAACCAACATAAAACAAATACTAAACCACCATGAAGCATATACCAAGCGATCATAAGAAAATACTAAACCACCATAAAGCAACTACCAACCACCATAAGCAATCACCAAACCACCATATCAAAGCTGCTTTGCCTCAATCGGAAAACAAGGAAGGATACATGGCTTGCATCTAATCCGCCATCTCCCATGTATCTTCATCGGGCCCAAAGTGATTCCCTTGCACTTTAACTTGCTCTATTTCTTAGTTCCAGAGCATGAGCACCTTTTTCTGCAATATACATTGAGGCTCTTACTGGAATTATCCATTAGGTTCCACCTACAATACAAACCAATCAATCACATTATAAAAATATTTAACATACTTCTTGAGGAATGAGACATGGACAACATCATGGAATTTCATTGTCGGAGACAATGCAAGTCGATAAGATATTGGTTCAATCCTCTCGGTGATACTGAAGGGTCCACTAAACCGTGGTGCCAACTTGGAACATGATGCAATCTGTAAGGAGCTCTTCTTCGGTTTGATGTGCAAATACACATGTTACCCAACCTGGAACTCCTTGAACAAATTGTTCATGTCTGCATAGATCTTATGCCTATCCTGTGCTGCCTTAAGATTCTTCTTGATTACCTGCATATCCTGTTCCATGTCTGATAATATATTCGGTCCAATCAATATCCTGCTAACTGGATCACTGCAATTGATGGGAGTGTTACAACTACGCCCATACAATGCCTCAAAAGGACTCATTCTCAATGAATCTTGATAACCGTTGTTGTATGCCAATTCAACCAAAGGGTGATACTCTTCCCATTTTTACTATTGATGCATCACATACAACCTCAACATTTCCTATAAAATCCTGTTTACCCTCTCTGTTTGTCCATCTATCCGCAGATGATAAGATGTGTTGAAGGCCAACTCTCTACCCAAACCTGCAAATAACTCCTTCCAAAACATGGAAGTGAACCTCGCATCCCTGTCTGACACAATATTCTTCGAGACACCATGTAGTCTAACCATGTCTTAGATGAATACCTGTGCCACATCACTAGCTGATAATTTAGACTTCACTAGAGTGAAGTGTGCAACCTTTGTTTACCTATCCATAATGACCATGATCGAGTCATGCTGATTTACTATCTTTTGTAACCCTGTGATGAAATCCATTGAAATATCCCATTTCCACTCCGGGATAGTGATCGGCTATAGCAGTCCACCTGGATGTTTGCACTTTGTCTTCACTCGCTGACAATCAAAACATCTAGCCACAAACTTTGCTACATCCCTCTTCATATTTAGCCAATAGTAATATCTCTTCACCGTTGTGAATGTCTTTTGATAGCCTAGGTGACATGAATACAATTTCGCATGAAACTCACTTAAGATCACCTTCTTGAGCTCACTGCTATTTGGTACATATGTCATGTCTTGGAACTTGACCAATCCATCTGCTGTAAGACAATAATCCAAGTCCTATGCACCTGCACCTGTACCTATGTCTGTACCTATACTGCCACCTATAGCTTTACCTATACATTTACCTATACCTGCACCTGCACCATGACTTGTACCTGTACTTGTACTATCATCGCGCTGCAACGTGTGCACAATCTCCATGACATTGCTGTCCTGCCTGCGAGATCCTATCTTGCAAATAGGTCCCACAAGAGCTCATAGATGCTAAGTGATTCACCTGTACTTGCCTACTAAGAGCATCTGCTACCTTGTTCTCTTTACCCTTGACGTAATTTATCTCGAAGTCAAGCTCGCTGATTGTGGCCAACCATATAACCTGCCTAAAATTCAGATTCAGCAGGTCGAACAAATATCTCAACCCAATGTGATCACTCATAAGAACAAACTGCTTGCCAAGAAGATAGTGTCTCCACATCTTCAGTGCATGTATAATCGCTGCTAACTCAAGATCATGTGTCTGGTAGTTCTGCTTGGGTTTGTTTAGTTTTCGGGACTCCTAACAGACCACCTGTCCATCCTACATAAGGACTCCACCAAGCCCTCTCTTGTGAGCATCTGTACATACTACAAACTCTTTTTCCATATCTTCAATCTGTAGTACTGGTGCACATGTCATCAACTACTTAAGCTACTCAAAGCTAGTCTCACACTCTTTAATCCATTCAAACTTCTTACCTTTTCTTTGCAATGATGTAACGGGATAAGAAATTCGCGAGAAGTTCTTGATGAACCTCCTGTAATATCCTGCCAAGCCCATGAAAGATCTCACCTCATCCACACTCTTAGGAGATACCCACTCCATGATGGCCCTTATCTTCTCTAGATCTACTGCAATACCTTCCTTGGAGACAACACGTTCCAAGTAGTGTACCTCAATATGAAAGAAAATACATTTGCTGAGATTAGCATACAACTGCTCTCTCAACAACCTCAACACTGTTGCTAAGTGCTCAACATGATCTTCCTCATTTTTAGAATATACCAGTATATCATCAATGAACACAATAACAAACTTATCCAAATATGGATGCAACACACTATTCATTAAACAAATGAATGTAGCTAGAGCATTAGTTAAGCCAAATGGAACAATAACAAACTCATAATGCCCATACCTGGTCCTGAACACAGTCTTATATATGTCGTCCTCTTTGATGCGTACCTGATGGTATTCGGATCTCAAGTCAATATTCGAGAACACTGCTGCTCCCTTCAATTGATCGAACAAGTCATCAATCCTCAGCAAAGGGTACCTGTTCTTGATAGTCACTTTATTCAACTACCTGTAATCAATGCATAATCTAGGAGTACCATCTTTCTTCTTCATAAACAAGACTGGTGCACCCCATGGTGATATACTTGGCCTAATGTATCCTTTGTCCAACATTTCCTTCAGCTGCAAGTTTAACTCAACCAACTTAGGTGTGCTCATCCTGTAAGGTGCTTTCGATGCTGGAGCTGCCCCTGACACTAACTAAATAGAAAATTATACCTCCCTATGAGGTGGAAACTCTGTAATTTCCTAAGGAAATACATCCCTAAACTACTATAAAACTGGGTACTTATTCAACACTTCTACATCCTCAACCTCCTTACCCTTATCACTAGAAATATGTACTGCAAATAACTTGCACCCTTTCTTGCAGCTACGCTTTTCTTGCATTGTTGTCACCATCCTAACTAATGTGGCTTTCTTCTTACCCTGCAAGACTCTTGGTCCTCCATTTTCATCAACACATTCGATGGCCTTGTCATAGTAGTCTACCTTGGTTCTATGAATATACAACCAATCCATGCCCAACAACATACTGTATGAACCAAACAGTAATACATTCAAATGTGTTGTGGTAGGCATACCATTTAAGTCAAATGCGCAAGCTCTTACCCAATGATGAAATCGCTTCTTCGTACCTGTAGCCAACTGCACTAACCAAGACTTTGCATGCAACTACTTATTCAAACCACACTATCCACCAAGTCAGGACTAACTTAGATATAATTAGATCCTTGTTCAATCAAAATAGAAATAACTTGATCACAGAGCTTACCATCCAGCTAAATGATAGATGCCTAATGCTCAGCCTGCTTGTTTTCCACGACTGCATAGATATGGGGAATACTCTAAACTACATCTCCAATAGTCTACACCTCCTGTGCACTGTATATATGAGGTCTACCACTCTAATGCTACGGACAATCTCTCCTAAGGTGGTCTTTGGCACAAGTCCAACAACGTATGGGCTCCTTACTCTGCTCCTAAGGCCAATGTCCTTGTCCTCTATCTAATGCATTGAACTTCTTAGGAGGTGAAAAATTCTCCTTGTTATCTGTAATATGTGGTCTTGCTCACTTTTTATCCCATTTTCCTTTGTTCTTTACATCACCTCTCCAGTATGACTTAGTCTTAGTTTTGCACTTCAATTTTTCATTGAAATGTCTTAGCTTTCGAATGGACTCCTCCAATGATATAGGCTCACTGAACTCAATCCTGTCTTTGAATGCAACTGATAATCCACTAATGAACCTCTGAAGCTAGGCCTTTTCCTTAGTAAGATAAGGCATATACCTTAGCAATTCCAAGAATCTGCTAGTGTACTCATCATCTGTCATAGAACCCATCTTTAGTTCATAAAATTATTTTTCCCTGTAATCAAAGTACCTTTTTGACAAGTACTTCTTCTTAAATATCCGATCAAACTCACTCCAAGACAAATATTCGTCATGAATACACTTGACATTATTCACATCTTCCACCAAATGTCCACTTTACCTTTGAGACTGAAGGTAGCTACTCTAGCTTTCATGTTCTCTGAATAATCATGCAACCTGAAGAACTTCCTCATGGCAAGAAACCATGCCTCTTCATCATGTGGTTTCTTCATTTCCCTATCAAAAGTAGGTGGCTTTGCTTTCTTAAATTCATCCAACAAATACCCCCTATCAATCCTCCTATAAGGATGATATTGATGACGATCATAGTGCCTATCTGAATCAGAACTAGAATCATACCTGTGTCTATCCCTTCTCCTCTCCGGAGTGTCCAACAGTTCGCCATATCATATGGTGTAAGGTCGATCTGACTTGTCTCTACGATGAGACTCATTGCCATATGCCCCATTAGTTTTGTCCTCCTTCTCATGACTGATCCGTAGTGGTCATTATCGCTGCAATTTCGACAAGCTCTGAAGCATTACTACATTCACCTCTACTAAATTTTCCTATGACTGTATTATTCTGTCATTATCTACCTTACAAATCTTTATCTCCTCCTTTAAACTTATCAATGTCACTGCCAA